>PKRV01000203.1:403993-807577 GCA_003709505.1 Hyphantria cunea | reverse complement strand
TAATAACTATAACCTTTAAATAACGAATGTTCTATCTCATTAATTGTCATGTTGCTACAAAACTACAACCGATCACAATACGAATAACCCACAGCCAAAGAATACAGCATACAGCCTGCGCGTCAGTTCCGAGGAATCATATGAAAGTAGCCCTAATGAATAAGAAGCTATAATTCAGTTATTCTCCAGCCTCCACGGGGAAAAGTAACCCTGCAACTCTCCTAAATAAATAACTCAAATATTTTACTATGAATAAAGGTATAATTTCAGTCTTCTTTTATCTCTTGTTAAAACAATCACATTCCTCAAGATAGACCTATGTCTATTACTATTTCAGGATGATGATGGCTCTTTCAAAAGAGCTCACATTGTACCGATCTCAATTAAAATTGAAAGGAAGAACGAGAAGTGATAAAACAATGTAAATTAAGATCATCCCTTAAGTGTTGAACCCCCTACACACCATACCGGCAGCGTAGCCTGCCCCCATGCCGGCGGCTTTTTTATCGGAAAAAACCCGCGTTATAGTCATCTGCCGGCGTGAAAAATGAATTGTTTGAGTAAACATTTAATTCTCGTACGAAATTGACCTTGGTAATACATCTCGGGTTGGTAAAAGAGCAATTTCACCCTGATCACCCTTGTTCAAACCTTTGATTAGCTAGTACGCTCTTCTGCACTTGAAGGCATGTTTTAATAATGTAAGTTATACATCCAGTTTCTGTTTGTGCGGATGACCTCGGATCTATTAATATTGCCTTATTATTGCATCCTGATCAGGATAATTGATACGCATCGTATTAAACGAACCGTTAAAATATAGCTAGTACTTATAGTTCTTAACATGGGGGAGCGCAGGGAAGCATCAAGTTCAAATGTGAAATAAATATTTAAGTCTGTGGACCCTTGCAGAAGTGAAAAAAATCAAACCTCTAAATCGACTTGAAATATACGACACGGCCTTTTATGATCCGCGTTTGCCACATATTTTGACACCTGCAAAAGAACCAAATCCTTTAAAGTACTTCCCGTTGACGAAGAATCATAAAAGTTGGCATGAAGCAATGTCATATAGCAGTGTTCTTTGTGTGTAGGTGCCGCGGCACAAGTGAAATGGTGTACCATGGTCATTTGTTGGTGTGCCTCAGAAAATAGGTTAACCCACAGATCTAAATAGACGGACTGAAGAATAATACATATAAGTAAATTAAACGAACGTACGACGGAGGCGTTTTGTTTCGTTTATCTGCTCTAAGAGTGGGTTGCTCAAGAGAGTTAGCTTATTCTAGATGTAATCTACTGCCTGTCTGCTATTAAGTACTTCTCCAGGCTGGAAACAGTTCTGGAATCTTTAGAGTCAGTACACTAATGTTCATCACATCATCACGAGAGATTTTAACACGAACCTTCTTGCTCAAACTCCTCCCGGATACGTAACCTGCTCCAAATCATCCATAAAACCAGTCTCCACATTCTGCTACATGCAACTCATCAAAATACTGAACACCATGATACCTTGCTTGATCTAATGCTTACCCCAGCCCTAAACGTTGTGTCTTCCCTTGGTAAACTTCCTGCTCTCAGATTTTGCAACGATGATTTGATTTACCTTTCCTATACCCTATATCCTCCCAAAGATCGTCAGTTTTGATTGCTCTTGATAGATTACTGCACGGATATCAAAAAACTACATGCAGATGCAGCTAAGTTAAATTGAATGAGTGTAACTACTGCTACCAATGTTAACAACAAAGTCAGAAACTATATTTAACGACGCTATCATTAATCTGTATAACATTCACGCTCCTATTAGGGCGGTAAAATTGAAACCTGCCCCGGCACTTGGATAACTGAAGGGGTCTCGAATAGACTATACCGTTAAGGGCCAATTTGTTTGTAATACTGTCACTTCAACGATTGTAATTGAGTTCTGGTGACAACTTGTCAACTCTCGAAATGGATTATAATATTCTTAAATTTATATACTAATTAATTAAATCTAAATCTAGTTATTACACTTTCACCTAAACCTAAATTTAGCTAAACCTCAGAACCAATTGCGATGCAATTTGCCATGAATTTATTTTTCATTTGGAAAACTCTTGAGAAAGGTTATAAGCATATCGTACTGATTACACACATGCCATAACTATAATAAGATTACCTATTTGTTCAATTATGTATTATTTAAATATGGTATCCAATTTATTAATTCAATATGTGGAGCTCCAAGTTCATATTTATCACCATCTTAGCTTTTAATTTATTAGTAAGTATATTTATTTAGGGCGTACCAGAGTGACTATTCTACTTGATGGAAAGCATGAATAGAATTCAAGAGTGGTGGAACCGACTAAAACCACCAACCAAATGCCAATGCCGATGTGGCATAGTTGATGAAAATCTCGTTTCTAGGGAGAGGCTGCAGTCCAGTCATTGAATATTGAAAGCTGTTGATGTAATGAACAAAACTTCTCTCGGGCCGCCACCCCACCACACCAAAGACATGGTGAGCCACTCTTCATCTGAAATAGAAAGGATTCGAGAACACTAGCTATCATACCAGACCCCCTCCAAGCGCCAACCCACAATAGCATTTTTGGGTGGATGGGTCAATTTCCTATTTAGACCTCCTAGTGGCTGACTGTCATGGCATATAGAGGGGAAACCCCGTTCCATCCACTCATAGTCACGTTTAGAGCGTCATTAGATGTTTGAATCCATATCCCTATCGCTTTATTCATCGGCGGTAAATTGGATCTACATTCCTTTACCCTCTTCCCTCTCATTAATTTTCAACTGAATTTTTTGTTCAATCGTAATAAAATATAGCCTATGTCACTCCTGAATAGTGTCTCTTTCTGTTAGTAAAAGAATTATTAGAATCGGATAAATACTTTCGAAAATTACCCCCTACAATCATACAAACGAAGTTTGAAATTTTACCTCTATAAAATATCAGTACAGGTTTCTGACTTCTGAATCCTCAAAGAGCAGGATATCCGATGAGACTTTCCACCCCGTAAAAGAATGGAAGCATAGACTAGAATAAACTTTCTAGTTTTTAAAATTTAAGTTGCAAAATATGATTAGAAACGTAATTATATCGTTTTTTCAATTATAGTATTGTAATATACTTTTTTGTTTGAGTGTTCTTTCTCGTAAACCAATGTGCACCGCTCCAGATCTTTAATGTTTTATTTTGGAAACGTTGCAATATTTTAATATTGGAATGACTTGCTGATCCCCAGAGCTCTATCCCATATGTCCAGATAGGTTTCAGGATGGATTTATAGATAAGCAGCTTATTTTCCAAGCTAAGTGATGACTGTCTACCTACAAGCCAGTGAATGTCTTTGAGTTTTCTGTTCGCTTGGTCTCTTTTGATACCCAGCTTTGACTTATATATTTTTTGAGTTGGCAGCACTACTCTGATTTTGACAATTGGTCANGTAATATACTTTTTTGTTTGAGTGTTCTTTCTCGTAAACCAATGTGCACCGCTCCAGATCTTTAATGTTTTATTTTGGAAACGTTGCAATATTTTAATATTGGAATGACTTGCTGATCCCCAGAGCTCTATCCCATATGTCCAGATAGATTTCAGGATGGATTTATAGATAAGCAGCTTATTTTCCAAGCTAAGTGATGACTGTCTACCTACAAGCCAGTGAATGTCTTTGAGTTTTCTGTTCGCTTGGTCTCTTTTGATACCCGGCTTTGACTTATATATTTTTTGAGTTGGCAGCACTACTCTGATTTTGACAATTTGCAATTTCTTGTCATTATTTCTGTAACATTAAGCTCGTATTGATTTTAGAAACAATATATGTTTTATTTGGGTCAAATACGTGCCACATTCCTAATATGAAACGAGTTTATATTTATGTGAACAAAGATAACAAACATGGTAAAATTGTGGCAGTGGAAAATACGTTTGAAGAATTTAAATCGAAACTATCGCAACTTTTCCACTTGACTAATGAAAATTATAAGTTATATTCGAATAATTGTGAAATTGAAGATGTGGACGTAATTAGAGATGATGATAAAATATATTTATGTCTTGACTCAGACGAAAAGAAAGATTGTGATATAATTATTAGTTCGATGCAAGATATGGCAGTGATCGATAGATCTGATGGTCAAGAAAGGAGGACAGTTTCTGACTGGATAACGCTAAACGTTGGTGGTAAACACTTTACAACATCACGAGCGACACTTCTAGCTAAAGAACCACTTTCTATGCTTGCCAGAATGTTTGCAGATGATAAAAATGAGTACTTAATGAATCCGAGTGCTGTAGATTCCAGCGGAGCCTACTTGATTGATAGGAGTCCTGAGTATTTTGAGCCTATTTTGAATTACTTGAGGCACGGCAATGTGATATTAGATAAGCATGTGAACCCTAAAGGTGTATTGGAAGAAGCAGTTTTTTATGGTGAGCTTAGGGAAGTTTAAGTATTAAAATATAAAATGCAGCAATTGTCACAAGCAAAAATTAACTTTAATTCTTTGAAAATAGAGTATAAATATAGATACAAATACACAACACAAAGGAAAATAATTCTGTTTATAGATACTCAGAGGAAAGTAATGTGTTATTTTAAAATTTAAACCTCTTAAAACATTTAACTATGATCTCTTTTAATTCCTTTTTTTTAGATATACAAAAAATCATACATAGTAATGTAACATTAACTTAGTGTTTTTTACCCAACTGCGAAAGAGTGAGGGTTATTTTTTGTATGTATGTATATTTCTTTGGCACACCCAACAGCCCAAACATAACATACTTTAAGTGAGTTGTGACTGTGACACTAGGTGTATTAAAATTTAAAAAAAAAAACAATAACAAAATATATATGTAGTTGTGATTTTTTTTCGAATAATTCATTACTTCTTAATTTATTCAGTCATCACATTATCATCATAAATATTCTACAATCCTTTCTAACTATAACTTTTTAAAAATATAATTAGAGTATTTTTTTCTCTAGTTATTGTAATAATAGCCTGTCCGTTATAATATTTAAATTGTATGTTATACCTATGTCATTCAAAAAGTACCTTTATCCAGTTTGAAGCTACATCAAACTATCATAATTTAATTTGCACAATACATCACAAATATTCATAAAACAGACCACAAAGAGTAACAATAATTAGTAAAAACAAAAATATTGTTTCACATAAATAACTACTCCATCCATGCAGTCAACACAGTAAAATTATTTCCCTATTCCAGGCATTGATTCCATGATACCCCAACTAAACAAATTGATAGAGGAATCGCACAACAGTTGCGGTTCAAATCAAGCCTTGACTCGAATGGATGTTGTAAGGTCCATAGTAATGACGTCCACATCCTTGGAGCTGAGATTTCAAGGAGTTAACTTATGTGGCGCTGACTTAAATAGGCTGGACCTGAGGCACATAAATTTTAAGGTAAATATTACCCTTTTTGTTTTTCCCCGGGCGGAAATCCTCACGGATACCACCTCCCGTGGCGTGTCGGACTCGAACCGACTAAAACCGCACGCCGTCTGGGGTACTGTTAGCAGGGGAACCAGGTGCACTATAGAAAGGAAAACCCTGGAACCCCGACGTACCTCGGGCCACCTACTGTTTGTAGATGGCCTTATTGTGTGGTAACCTCGATGTTACCGTTACTTTTTCCAGCTCCACCCGAGCCTGCTTCTGCTAGGGTGACAGATAGCCTTATCTGTCACCCTTGCGCTTATGGAGGCCGGAGATCATTCTGGTATGTCCGGCACCCGAGTCGCCTGCGATACCTGGCCCTTTCGCGGGCCTGGCGGGGCGGTAGAGTTCTAGATCATTCCCGGTCCCCTCCGCCGTTTCCTTGGGAAGCATAACTTGCTCGCTGAAAGAAACGGTGGAGTTTCACGCGTTCTCGCTTCGCAGCATGGCCAAAATCATGCTACCGAGCGAGAGAACCCCCACCCTGATGACCGCCACAAGATCACGCCTCGGCTCGTCCCACGCCGGACATTCTGCCAGCTTGTGGAGCGCCGTGTCCACGGTCTGGCCATCGCAGTGGTGGCACTCAGGCGTTGGCTCCTTGCGAATCAGACACAGGTGATCTCCGAAGCATTCTTTTCCAGTGATCACCTGCTTCAATGCGTAAATATTACCCTGTAATGTAAATATGGCAATGAAAGCATATTAATTCCAGTTAATGGTTTTGATTACATTATATTTGTAAAAAAAAACTATTAATATTTAGACCTCTCCAATTGCACTCCACTTAGTTCGATTCTCGTCTTCAATTGGAGAGACCTATGTTCAGCAGTGGAAGAAGTTATTTCTCTCATACACACATAAATAGTAAGTAAAGTAAGTAAGAGAAAGATCATAGAGCCGTTCGAGGCTTGGAGAGCATGTTAAGTCGACGGTGTCGTCATGAACATCTATGGCAATTGTTAGTGGGAAGTCAGTGCTCTCAAATATACTGTCATTTTTTTTTTTACCTGTGGAAACCCCACGGGCCTTCACCCCACCGGGGTTTGCGGTGGAGTGGTGTGTCAGAATCGAACCGACTAAAACCACACGGTATGTCACTCTGCGCCTGAGACGGGAGGGGTCGACGTACGGCACGTGCGTAACGTCGCCTCCTCGCGGCTGGCCTCTGAAGCAGATGGGGGGAAAACCCGTCCCGACCTTCCGCAGCCACACTCAGGAGCATGAGGCGCCGGTAGACGCGCCTCCGAGGCGAGATCGACTCCGATCGGGTCCGAGTGGAGGTCGTCCTCCTGGGCCTTCTCCGCCGCCTCCTTCTGCGAGATTACCTCTTCGCAGAAGGTTTCGACAGCGGTAAAAGATGACTGCAGTGAGGGCCGACGCTGTGGCGCCCAAGCGGTGCACACCGCCAGCGTGTGCTGGACCGAGTCCTCACTACAGTCGCAGTGGTGGTAGGCGGGGGTAGTACATCCCCTACTGGCGACCGAGTGCAGGTACTTCCCGAAGTAACCGTGCCAGGCAAGCACCTGCGTCAGTCGGAAGGGTGCCGCTGCCGCCCTGCCCACTCGAGTATGACCTGGCTGGCTGGAGGTTCCACGTGCTGGCTTCGCCACCGTGGAGGCTCTCCAGCCGCGACGACCAACGAGCCATCGTGGCTCGACGGGCGGAGAGTGACAACCGCTCTTCACCTAAACTTCGGCGAGCACTTCCGCCTCCAAATCCCACGGGGGTGTTCCGGCCAAGGCGCACGCCGCCTCGGTCGATACCGTGCGGCATGCGCATATGGCTCTGACCGCCAATACCCTCTGAGTGCGCCAGAGGCGGGATTTGTTCTGGGCGGTCAGAGCCGACACCCATACCGGTGCGCCGTACAGCGCTATAGAATGGACAACCCCCGTGAAGAGGCTTCTCGTTACGACACTGGCTCCACCCAGATTGGGCAAAAGTCGCCCGAGAGCGGAGGCAGTGTCGACCAGCATTGTTTGTATTATTGTATTGCATTATTTCTTGCTCAGTGTAGGGAACGGGTGTCATGTCTCTCCAACACAAAGGGAAGATCTTCCGGCCAGGCGAGGTGATCATGACTGGCGGGCCACTGCCCAACGGTTAGGAAGTTGCATATGTGTTAATCGGCGCGAGAACTTCTACTGCGCGATGCAGAATTGGTAGTTTCTTCGTTTCCTTCGTTACTCCGTAGTTCGACGTATCTTCGGTAGATGGCGCTGTAGTATATTTGTGTTGCGCTGTATGTGAAAGTCGCCACACCCAGTACTGTACAACATAGGTTATTCTATTCAACATTAAGTACTTGCTGACAGGGCTTTTCCCGGTATTTATTTACCATTTTGGTTAATTAAAAATGAATCCTAGCTAGATCGATTTATTCCCCGAAACCCCAGCATAATAAATTTCATGAATATCTTTAGAACCGTTTCTTAAATTTATATTATATAATACGAGAATTTTTACTAATGCAATCAGTTCTTCCAACTATGAGCCGATGAGTTTTGGAATATTTTGCAGTTAGGTGTATTGGCAGAAAAATATCATCTATGTTAATAGATTAACTCCTTCAATACTGCCAAATCCCAAGGTTCTGCGCCGCTCGTTTAAAAGTATTAAACTGAAATATTATCCTTGTTATTTCAGTATGCTTGTCTGTCACGGTGCAATTTGAGCGGTGCCAATTTGTCACACTGTTGTCTAGAACGAGCCGACTTATCCCACGCCAACTTGGAGGGCGCACAATTGTTGGGTGTAAAAGCTTTATGTGCCAATATGGAAGGTATGCTTATCAATAACAATTATAATGTCGTTTATGTCTCCTAACAATAGTCTATGGTTAGATACAGTAGATCCTTTCTAAAGAGAGGTGTATAGTATGTTATAGATTTTATTAAGTATGAGTCTGCCAACCTGACTACTCTGCCTGATGGAACATCACGAGGCACAATATTTACTGTGAATGCACACAGTGCAACAATGCAGAATGCTGACCCACACTATGGCGGCCTTTTGAAATGCTTTTGCATCGTTAAGCATCCGGTCTCACATTCGCGAACAAAATACGATAGCACGAGACGTGTGTGCTGTGCGAGGGTAATACCACTCTGATCTAACCGGGCCCATTCGTGCTGATATCAGCGAGGCTCTGCTACCTTGAAACTGACTGATTTTATAAGACTTGATGATAAATAAAGACTAAGAATACACGTAAAAGTGAAATGAAACATTGATTCACTATTCTAATGATTAAATTCATCATTAAACATTGTTTTTGTATATAAGTACTTGAATATTTCATACTTTATAATTGTGAAACTACCCTCCGTCATAAATTTTATGCTTTTTTTACTTGTTATTCTAGGCTACTTAGCTGAATACATAAATTACAATATAAGGCGTTTTATTGAAGATATAATAAACATATACAATATAAACTAAACAAATTCCTCGTGTTTTGATTTTCTCTATAACCAGATTGAGGCGGTTCCATATTTGGTATTATAGGTCAATGCGAACCGAATTATTAAAATATCTTTAAATTGTTGAAGTGTGAATTGATTTGGAAATAAAATGGAGGGCATATAAATACATAATGCCCTCGATAAATCAATCAACCAAGGAGTCCATACTTTAATATACTTTTAAATTATATGTAATAATATAAATTCTAATGTGGTTCTGTCTGTTATGTTTTCATGGCTAAACTTCTGTTTCAACGATTTCAATGAAATTTGGCATGGAGATCCTATGATTCTTGAGGCGATCACCGATATAAACGCAAGCAAAGACTCGGGCAAAAGCTACTAATCAATAATTCAAAATATTGTCAATAATTTGGTTGGCATTTACTTCATGATTATCCCGTTAATCTTTTGCAACTTTTTGTTTTGTAAGTTGTTTAAACATATGCATTTGTTTATCTTTAGGTGCCAATTTAAAAAGCTGCAATATGGAGGATCCAGTTGGATCACGAGCTATTATGGAAGGAGTGAACTTGAAAGGCAATGACTATAACTGTTTTATAAATCTATACTCCATTAAGAACAGGGAACTCCCAAAACATTATAAAAAACGACAACTTCTTGGAACGGATCAAAGTGTCACTATTTTCTTAACGTGAATAAACAAAAACATATTTATGTACACATCATACTCATCCAACAATTATGAATCCTAAGTATGAATCAACCGTGGCCTAGTTGTCAGGGTCACTAGTCACTAGACCAGTCCAGTTCCCTTATCCCAGTTGCTTTTACAGTCGCTAAGGCATCTTTTCTCTTGTATTTTTGGCTAATATTTTACTTTGACCAAATATCAAGAGACATCATTCCCTTTTGTTACTTTTCTATTACCGTTTACGTTTGCAGAGTGTCAACTGGGCTAGGAGGTTAAATGAATTCAGAGATAGATTTTCTTTAAAGCTATCTCCAATAAATATATTTTAAGTAAGTATAGCTTTAATTTATTTAATTATAAATATTCTTTAAGCAGGTGCGAATCTAGAGGGTAGCAACATGTCGGGTGTTAATTTACGTGTGGCAACACTTAAGAACGCAAACTTACAGAACTGTGATCTCAGAACGGCTGTGTTAGCAGGAGCTGATTTAGAGGTATGTAGTAAAGCTTATACTAATATGTATATAAGTAAAAGAACAAATTGTAAAAATATCAGAAACATTGTTCATCGTGGAGATTTTGGCTACTGACAATAAAAGTAAGGAGCACTCCAAAGATAGGATAGATGAATGGAATTGCTCACAAAGCAATAGCTTGCAGAGCCCCAATTAACTTTGTTTAATAAAATACTTGTTTCCATCTTTTTATAAAGCAGTAACAATATTTATTGATATGTTTAGAAAACACTTTTTACAACTTTTTATGAAAATATGCTATGACCACTAGTAAAAATAATTTCAAGGTAAGTGCGAAAAAATATCAAACAATTAGGAATTTCTGCCAATTAGTAGTGTGAAATAAGGCCATTTTAAAACTAAATTTTGCTTTTAATTACAGTGTTGTGACTTATCGGGCAGTGATCTTCATGAAGCGAATTTACGGGGTGCCAATTTGAAAGACGCGGCTTTCGAACTTATGCTGACACCGCTCCACATGTCCCAGACAATCAGATAATTTATTTATTCAAACCTTTTAATAAATGTTTACGTTATAAAGTTTTATTTAAAATTACAATTTTTGAACAACTAAATAAAGTGTATCAACAACAGTATGTCCATATCAACGCCTGTTTCCTGATAAATTAGAAATAAATTAGCTTAACACCTGTTGATTACTTATTTGTTTTTCAGAACGCGAACTCTCGTTTTCTACATACTTTTACGTATGCTATATTTTATTACAATTAATATTAACTCTAATCCTATTCGTCTTACAGGAAAACAAGCAAGTCTATAGGGTTTCACTCTGTTAGAAAGAAAGTTTTCGCTCCAAACCTGTACGAATCCGAAAAAAATACAAGTTTAAGTCTATGCTCAAGAGTAGGTATATTATAATTTTCTATTTCTCCTAAATATGAACTTAGGAAAGTCAAGAGATTTTTAATTGAAAATAATTTTATATGCAACCTTGAAAAATCGGTGTCATTTCGAAGGGATCTAACCTGTATCTTTTTGCATAAAAAAAATAATCAAATACATCAGATATTTTTTAGTAGTCAGTTTGGTATGGACTCTCGTACCAAACTGTATTTCCCGCGGAACGAAACTTAATTATTATTCTCTTCCATGGCACAGCGGTGCTGTCATCTATGTAGCCGACAATATCAAGNGAGCCCCAATTAACTTTGTTTATTAAAATACTTGTTTCCATCTTTTTATAAAGCAGTAACAATATTTATTGATATGTTTAGAAAGCACTTTTTACAACTTTTTATGAAAATATGCTATGACCACTAGTAAAAATAATTTCAAGGTAAGTGCGAAAAAATATCAAACAATTAGGAATTTCTGCCAATTATTAGTAGTGAAATAAGGCCATTTTAAAACTAAATTTTGCTTTTAATTACAGTGTTGTGACTTATCGGGCAGTGATCTTCATGAAGCGAATTTACGGGGTGCCAATTTGAAAGACGCGGCTTTCGAACTTATGCTGACACCGCTCCACATGTCCCAGACAATCAGATAATTTATTTATTCAAACCTTTAAATAAATGTTTACGTTATAAAGTTTTATTTAAAATTTAATTTCAATTTTTGAACAACTAAATAAAGTGTATCAACAACAGTATGTCCATATCAACGCCTGTTTCCTGATAAATTAGAAATAAATTAGCTTAACACCTGTTGATTACTTATTTGTTTTTCAGAACGAGAACTCACGTTTTCTACATACTTTTACATATGCTATATTTTATTACAATTAATATTAACTCTAATCCTATTCGTCTTACAGGAAAACAAGCAATCCTATAGGGTTTCACTTTGTTAGAGAAAGTTTTCGCTCGTTTGGAGCGAAAACGAATAAATAAAAAACGAAACGAAACGAAAACGAATACGAATCCGAAAAAATGACAAGTGAATTATTATTATCAATAATACTTTTCTATTACTTCTAAATATGAACTTAAAAAAGTCAAGATTTTTTTAATTGAAAATAATATTATATGCAACCTTGAAAAATCGGTGTCATTTCGAAGGGATCTAACCTGTATCTTTTTGCATAAAAAAAATCAAATTCATCAGATATGTTAGTAGTCAGTTTGGTATGGACTCTCGTACCAAACTGTATTTCCCGCGCAACGAAACTTAATTATTATTCTCTTCCATGGCACAGCGGTGCTGTCATCTATGTAGCCGACAATATCAGGTGTTGAAAGGACGATTATTGAAACGTGAACAAGTTTGCAATGAGTATTGGCATCAGGCTTTTATTGGATTTGTACCCAAAAAGGGAAAAACCAATGACAGCGGCATTCAACGAGAAGGTGGGCTAAATAATATTCACAGAAATAGAAGAAATGATATATGAAACAAGTCAATGATCTTGTTCTACCTTGACATCGTTTTTATTTTTATTCGAGATAAAAAAAATTGTTTAGACGACGCACAGTGTATTTTTGTAGCAGAAGAAAAACAGGCTATTTAATTTTTGTAAAGTTGGTATTCATGGATATAGAGATGTGTTCAATAGGTCTTTATTTAAATAAAGTAACACAGTAATGAGGGTTTTCGATTCTTTTTGTGCCACCAGACAGCGCTTTATGTGCGCCAGGTCCTAACAGCTGTCAGATTGGTACTGAACGTATTATTTTTACTGAAATTTAACGCATTTGGAAGTGTTATTGATTCGTAACGTATTATGGCCAGGGAAAGGTTGTCAAACTGAAGATCGAGCTCAAAATATCGGCTTTTATCTCTTAGACATAACTTATATCCTACTACTTTATTTGCACACATAGGTAATAAATGCACAACACTGTGGAATTTTAGAAAACAATATTCCTAATGTAAAGTTTTTAAAAATAAATAAACAAAAACATGATCGGTGGTTGGACCTTACGCAAGAGTTGCCTATCGATAGTTGACGTCATTTCAATAGTATCGATGGCTTATCGATGTTTTCAATAGTATTGATGTGTGTTATAGGCCAATAGTATTGATATGCAAAAATAGTATCGAATGTATTAGTTCCGATAGTATCGATACTATTGAAGACCAGCATTTATTTAGGAGTAATACTATCGATACTATTGATAATATCAATAGTACAAGCTATCGACAGTTTAATAAACTGCGATAGTGTTGTCTTCCAATAATCATAAGCTTACCCATCATGAAAAATCAATCAGCTACCAGTCTTGAGGATAACAGTACCACAAGGCTTAAGTTGACGTTTAGCTTACTATTGCACACTATCGTTAACCCTACGCGTGGTATTAAGCCTGATTCATTACTTATAAAAAATTGATACTATTGATAGTATTATTATATAATAGTATCAATACTACGATACTATTACTACCAATCAATTGTATTAGTCAATTTGTCGTATCAATACAATCGACAGAATCGATTACATCCATACTATCAAGGGCACTATCGATATTGTAATTAGTTTTCGAGGTCAACTATCGACAGTTGGCAACTCTACCTGATGCTGCGGTGCTACTATTTCACTTAGAGCATTTCACAAAACCCTCCTTGACAAAAAGGAAGGAAATATCTAAAATATTTTTTGGCACCTAGTAAAGTAAACGCATACGCATGTTTTTAGACTGTAAACATACTCTGTAGCTCAGATTACAAAAGAAATCTAGATTGAACGTCCAATGAAGCCGTTAATTAATTATGTGTGCGTGTAATGATACCAGAATCAGAAGAAAGTTGCTATTTTTTATTGATGTTAATATTGAAAAAAAAATGAGCAATGATATTAACTATTTCATTTAACTACATTATCATTTCGATTTAAATTGCTTTACTTTGCACGACTTTTGTCGTAGTACATATAGTCGAATATACTATTACTAATTCTGGCTAACTTCTAACTGCGATGGTTTATATTCCCCACTTGAAATCCAAATTGAAACAACTGATGATTGCCGGGCTTTTTTGTTGCAACAGCATTCCCAAACCTAATAATTTAAACTTAACTATACAACATTCGTTCACAACTAGATGTGACTGTTGACTGTTGACTGGCAACATAAATTCGAAGGAAAAAAGATGTTGATTGCGTAATCGGTGTTATGTAGAAAATAAAAAATAAGAAAATGCTATAAAGTCTACGGAAATTGCTCAGTAAACGTAGCTCAGTAATGTCCAATAATTGATATTGACATTAATAATCCAAATAATAACTATTTCGAAAATATGGAAGCGCAAATAATGTAAGACCCAAAGAAGTTCTAGAGTTAAAGACATACGAGGCGACACCAGCTCCTTTCCTCTCTCAAGAAGTAACAACAACATTACCACCAGTAATGGCAATGAAAGTTTTGAAATGTTTGCTTCTTATTATTACTCTTCTTGTAACGACCGTCAAACTATAAATTATAATTTCTCGCTAGCTCGGACTTCACACTAATCATTACCTACATGGGACAACACTTTGTGTGATCCATAAATTGTTGTTCTAAGTCTGGGTGTGTACTTTGTGACCGTTTCATGTATGTTTGTAAAGTTCCCCGTGATACATGATATATATTCCTAATACGGGAGTTGTCTCTTGTGGACCTGTAATCTGTGTGAATCTTCTTTTTTTTGGAAACTACTTTTACGGTGTTTAAATACGCAAGACGGTATTTGAACATAAAATTAAAAATCACTCATGACTTGAAAATAGTATGGTGGCCTGGCAACACTGTCGTGAGATGGTTTTCGTTTTCCCATTTGTAATAACTTTGGTACCTCACGCTCGTGTTCTGTGCTGTCCATCTGGCTTCCTTTCTTAATCAGAGCTCTGTAGACTCCCTTTGACGAGTTAAGATTCAGCCATTTCGTAGTAGACTGAAGATTAATTCCAATCTAGTTAGTTCTTGAGGGATGACAATGATGACTTTACTGAATTTATAAGTAAAACAATGCTTTATGAATCTGTATGACTGACTGACTTGGGTTCGATTTTTGAGTCGGGCCACTTCTTTATATGATCTACGAATATTTTTTCAGAGTTGGGGTGTTCTATGTAAAATAAAGAATATATTAATCAATAAGTGATAGTTAATTACCAAAAAAGTATAAATCTATTCAAAATCATTTGTCTTAGTACCCATAGTACAAGCTTTGTTTAGTTTGGGACTTGATGGCATTGTGTGTCAAAAGTCCAAATGTATTCTTAAAAGTTGTCAATTTCTAAAACGTTGCATCTTGGAGTCCCAAGTATTTTTAATATTACACAAAAAAATTGTACAACCTGTTTATCATTTGATGCTGCTAATCCCACAACACACAATTTTTTATGAGAAATCTCATAAATATATTTATTCTACAACATTTTCTCGCTGAACGAGATTTGCCCTTTCCTAATCCCATTCAGAGGTTTCTTTCTAAAGCATTACAGATTCAAAAAGGATACGTGCATTGGAACATATAACCTCCTCCTTTTTTGGAGTCCAACTCGTAGGATATTGGCATCCTTCCTCTATCTCTTTCTGATTGATAATATAGTTGTTGATTGTATTTTATGAATACAAAGAACTACGTTATTGTCAGAAGTAACTTGACAGCACATATTTTTATTAAAATTTAGTTAGGTAGTCTTCACTACAAATAAATTTGAAATAGTATAAAAGTAAAAATCTGACAGTAGTAATATGAGCTTCTTAACACTTTAGTAGACTCGGAACATCACTATTGTTTTTGTTGGCAGGTTGGTTGCATTTGTTTTTTATTCGCGACTTCGCGTTCTATTTTTGTGTGTGACGGTTCCGTTCGGCAGTGACGGGTTTTATTTTACAAATAATTTTGATGATTTTCGTTTAGATCAACGAAATAGTAGAAGACTAGCCCCTGATTGTTGTAAATCATCAAAATGCAGAACGGAGAGGGAGCACCGACAGCCGCGGAAAACAGTAAGTTTAATTATTTGTTTATAAAAAAAATAATGGAATAACAATCATTATTCCACTGTTTTATTCACTATTTTTGGACAATTTCTAGTAGTGTAGAATAGAATTATGTATTTAATTATTGTGTGATAAGAAACCGCGTGTATTTCGAAATACCCGCATGAAATCAATGATGAAAACTGCGGAGTTTCATTAGAGGCTTTGTATTAAAGCAAATGCATATGTGCAGTCGGATTGCAGTTGTAGTTTCACCTAAGTTTGAGTGTTTCGTGCATCAATTATCGCTATTTGGGTTATTTCCTCCACTTCTAATAATTAATACTGTGGGTAGCTTAATTGGAGTGTGAAACATGACTCACATTCTTCTGTTCTGCCCACCTCTTTTGTAAAAATGCAGTTGATTAAATATTTTTATTGCTACATTTAGATTTAATCAATGAGTAAATAAATATAAGAAAGTACCGTTTGGATATGATGTTAAAATAGTTATAATTTTTTTTTTTCTGCACACATGACTCTCTGACTTTATGACCTCATAATATTTCTTATTTGAATTGAATCATCACTTTGAAGGTCTATGGTCTTGATTACCTCACCTTCTGAACAGACATGTTGGTAAAGCTATGACCAAAAAAAACTTTAAAAAAAAGTTTGTACCTACCTACATAGTTGTTGGTGTTATAAATTATGTCAATGTTAGGTTTGTAATTGGTACTTTAAAGTGAGAGAGTTGAATATTTTTTCTTTGCTTTATTTTCATTGAACAATGAATGTTTATTTATTTTTCTTTATTGTATACACATAGTAAGAAACGGTACAATAGGAACAGTCACAAAATATGTATAACAAATGGCGTTCTTATCGCTCTCTGCGATTTCTTCCAGACAACCATAACAGGGATATGAGTGTTTCAAAATTTTGAAATTTAGGGTAGCTTACATACAGGGAACACATAAAATAAACAAAAAAAAAAGCAAAAAAAAAAAAAAACAAAAAGAAATTGTAGCGATCCATATACAAATGTTAAACACTATTCCCATTACAAAAACATACTTATACCTACACAAATACACACACACAGAGTATGCATACACATATGGACCAATATACATAAAACATGAAATTTATTCAAAAATTATTCACAATGATAAATAGTAATCCTTCACTAGCTTTTTGAACATAACCAAGGTTTTTGCTCGTCGGATATTATCTGGCAAGTTGTTCCAAAGCCTTTCCGCTTGCACAGTAAAGACTTGTCTGCAAACTGAGCGGTATGTGCTGTTTATGTCAGCACTTTTGCTAAATTTACTTGTATATATATATTTTTTTTACTGTAATAGAAAATTTTATCACACATAAAATAGAAAATATTATCATACATGTAATTTAACAAAACTTAACATATTTCTTATGTCTTATTAATAATGTATTATTAAATTATTTTTTATTTGTTCTGTCAAATGCATATAAGTCTTACCAAATAACTAATTAATAATAAACTCTTGGAGAAAATTAATAAAAATTTTGATGATTATATTACCTGGTTTTTAATAGTTGAATAAAATTGTTATTGAACTAAGCATTACCTAAAGACATCTCTTCATTACTAATTACTGTCTCACCCTGCACTAGCAGAGCTTAGGTACACCCAATAATCGCAGTTTGTTAAGTCACATTACTTAATTTATGGCAAATATTCTAACTAATACATACAAAGATCATAGATAATACACATTTATTGGTTTTGGCGGGAATAAAAACTATTACTAGATACTCAAATATATTATATACAGCATTGTTTCATACTGTGTGATATATAGATAGCATTGTTTCATAAACTACAGTGAGTGTTATTACTTCTCATAATAAGGCTCTCATTTATAAGGCTTTATTTTGAAAAATAATATTAAAATGGTTTGGGCTGTAAATAAAAATAAAAGTTATCACAATTCATTTTCTAATGGTTGAAGTTTTTTTTTATATATATTTAAGTTCTTTGAAGCCAACAGGTGTTGTCAAGGTTTTTCTTTAATTAAATGGTAACATAATGTGTGTTTCTATATGTATGAAAGTGTAAACTTTGTCCGAGTTTGCTGGCACCATATCACTAATCTTTTGTACATCTCACTAATATATGATCTCTTTTACATCTCATAGGATCAGACCCTAGGTCAACTGGTTCTCCCTGAATATCAGTTTTTCCACAGAGCCAATGTCATTGCACCTCCACAAACCTGAGGGTGAACTTAACTTTTAGTTGTCAGTATAATTGAGGGCACTGACTCCGCAATAACAATTGCCACAGTTGGTTATGGTAAATAGGTGCAACATGCTCTCCGAGGCACGGGTGTGAAACACAGCCAAACTACCATACTCCAGTTTATTATTAAGAATTTAAGATTTAATTTTAAAAAAAAACTAGCCACACTTTGGCCCAACCTGGGTATCAAACTCAAGATACTTGATTGGCAGTTGCATACGCTAACCGCTAAACCAATGAGGTTGTGTGATTTTATTAAGTGAAATACCAGGCACTACCCTATACTATCCACATTTTTACACATCTTTCTTTTGATCCCATGGTTGCCTGTAAGAGATTGCCTTTGGGCGATAAAGCCGCCAATTTTACTTTATAGTTTTGTGTTACCTTTGTAAGTAGTCTGGTGTACAATAAAGCTATTATTATTAATATACAAGTTAACATAAAGGCTTGCTGTAGTTGTTACATCAAGAACTCAATATGTACTCAGTTGTTTGATTACTAACAGCAATGTATTGTTCACCTTGACTGAACTGATTTCTTTATCTACTGTGTTTACTTAATTATCACGATGTGGAATAAAACTAAAAATTTAATTTTAATTTTTGGGGTAGTTAATGTGTCATGTTGTGTTTAAAAATAAAACATTATATTTATAGGTATGTATGTAAAAAAATATATCTGTTCAGACATTCAGTCTTTGAACTTCAGATTTTTGTTACGGTGGCAGAACTGATTTCCGTAACAAAACAAATAGTGAACAGGCTTGTCAGCGGCAACGCCCACGTATATGTCGGCTATAGCTTAAAGAGTAGCCTATCAATGTCAAGCCTAGGAATCAAAGTATTTCTATACCAAATCTATCTGAATTTGGAGCAGCGGCTTAGCCGTGAGAGCGTATCAGATAGATAATAGTTTGGATGAATGTCTGTTACTTAAGTGAATTACCATCGTACGATTACACACGATTTATTGTGAAATTTAAACAAGAGAATAGGTACGTGATCTAGCGCGTTTGATTCGGAACTCCAAACATCCAGACTTCCTCTAAAATACCCATGAGAGTATTAGTAACAAAAACCTAATTGTGAATCTACGACCACCAGCGAACCAATTACATCAATCTTCGTTTCCATTATTTCTTGACTAGTTTCAACTTATAAATTTAAGTGTTAAATCAAAGTTGGGATTAATACTTAAATAATACATACTTATGTATGTAGTATGCAGGACATGATACTATAGTCAATTTTAATAACCTACCTAAGTAGTTGCAATAGGATCTGCATTAGCACAGTATGAAGTCCTTCCTCTGTGACATTACCATGAAATTTTAAAATTTGACTAAAAAAATTTGAAACTGTGTGAGCGTGAGCTATGAGACCATCCTTTTACCCTATGTGTTAGACTCTACTACTAAAAGGAATAATTATTTTTATTTGATAAATACTGTTTTCACAACCCATAAACAGCCGTACCGTTAAGCGAAATCCGACGTACGAGTGTAATTCCAACAGCAGTATAAAATCATCCTATTTTAAGTGAAAAACATTGTTTCACGTTTGTGGTTAACGATATGAGGAATTAATAGTACCATATTCATTGAAAAGAAATAGGGGAAGGCTAGTTTTAACCATTGAAAGCCATTGTAATGTTATAATTGTTTGGTTGTTTCACCAAATGAAACGCATATCATGAACAAACTTTGGCCTTGGAAGTACAGCGCAACGTCGTTGTCATAATGGTAACAAATAGTTCAGAGATTATCTGTGTACGTATGTGAATGTTAAATATAAGAACTTAATAAATCAAAATATTCCACGCCAAAGTGTTGCTAGAATGAAACCCATTTTAATGCTCATACAATTTTATAATAATACTAGATAAAGAAACACTTTTAGTGGACATGGGACTGTAAAATCTATTTGTAGATTACGATTCCAATAAAAAATATAGTAATGTATGCGTAGGTATAGAATTTTTCTTCATGCACATACAATCAATGTTTATGGCTCGTGAAATTTTGTTTATTGCAACAATCGTCACACTGATATGCCTAGAAAATCAGCAGTATAAATAAAAAAAACTGAAAACAACTGTTTAGACGTGGGTCACCCTTATTATTTTACGGTTTGGAAATAGATATGCACACAAAATTTCATAGAAATCGGTCCGGCCGTTTCGGAGGAAATTGGTAACAAACACCGCGACATGAGAATTTTATATATTAGTTAAATCTATGAATTGCCTCATTGGTCTAGTGGTCAGCGTAAGCGACTGCAGAACAAGAGGTATCGGGTGCGATTCCTGGCTCGGTCTGCTGTTGGGTTTTTCTTGAAAGAAATTCTTAATAGCAGCACGGAGTATGGAAGATGGTGGTGTTTCCCGCCCGTGCCTCGGNTTTAAACAAGAGAATAAGGTACGTGATCTAGCGCGTTTGATTCGGAACTCCAAACATCCAGACTTCCTCTAAAATACCCATGAGAGTATTAGTAACAAAAACCTAATTGTGAATCTACGACCACCAGCGAACCAATTACAACAATCTTAGTTTCCATTATTTCTTGATTTGTTTCAACATATAAATTTAAGTGTTAAGACAAAGTTGGGATTAATACTTAAATAATACACACTTATGTATGTAGTATGCAGGACATGACAATATCTGTAAAGTTCTGATACTATAGTCAATTTTAATAACCTACCTAAGTAGTAGCAATAGGATCTGCATTAGCACAGTATGAAATCCTTCCTCTGTGACATTACCATGAAATTTTAAAATTTGACTAAAAAAATTTGAAACTGTGTAAGCGTGAGCTATGAGACCATCCTTTTACCCTATGTGTTAGACTCTACTACTAAAAGGAATCATCAACAACCCATAATGTCCCACTGCTGGGCTCGGGTCTCCTCTCAGGAGAGGGTTAAGGCCATAACGTCCCCACGCTGGCCAAGTGCGGATTGGGGACTGGCAAGACAACGTTGTGGCTACGTAATCTTACCGTTACATCGTTAGTTTTTACATCACGTTACACCATTAATAAGATTATTAATAAGTAAAATCTAAAAGGAATAATTATTATTATTTGATAAATACTGTCTTCACAACCCATAAACAGCCGTACCGTTAAGCGAAATCCGACGTACGAGTGTAATTCCAACAGCAGTATAAAATCATCCTGTTTTAAGTGAAAAACATTGTTTCACGTTTGTAGTTAACGATATGAGGAATTAATAGTACCATATTCATTGAAAAGAAATAGGGGAAGGCTAGTTTTTACCATTGAAAGCCATTGTAATGTTATAATTGTTTGGTTGTTTCACCAAATGAAACGCATATCATGAACAAACTTTGGCCTTGGAAGTACAGCGCAACGTCGTTGTCATAATGGTAACAATAATATAATAGTTCAGAGATTATCTGTGTACGTATGTGAATGTTAAATATAAGAACTTAATAAATAAAATATTCCACGCCAAAGTGTTGCTAGAATGAAACCCATTTTAATGCTCATACAATTTTATAATAATACTAGATAAAGAAACACTTTTAGTGGACATGGGACTGTAAAATCTATTTGTAGATTACGATTTCAATAAAAATTATAGATGTATGCGTAGGTATAGAATTTTTCTTCAGGCACATACAATCAATGTTTATGGCTCGTGATATTTTGTTTATTGCAACAATCGTCACACTGATATGCCTAGAAAATCAGCAGTATAAATAAAAAAAACTGAAAACAACTGTTTAGACGTGGGTCACCCTTATTATTTTACGGTTTGGAAATAGATATGCACACAAAATTTCATAGAAATCGGTCCAGTCGTTTCGGAGGAAATTGGTAACAAGTACCGCGACATGAGAATTTTGTATATTAGTTAAATCTATGAACTGCCTCATTGGTCTAGTGGTCAGCGTAAGCGACTGCAGAACAAGAGGTATCGGGTGCGATTCCTGGCTCGGTCTGCTGTTGGGTTTTTCTTGCAAGAAATTCTTAATAGCAGCACGGAGTATGGAAGATGGTGGTGTTTCCCGCCCGTGCCTCGGGCAGCACGTTAAGCCGTCGGTCCCGGTTGTCTTGAACACCAATGGCTTTCGTTATTGGTAAGTCAGTGCCCTCAAATATAGTTCAACTTTCGAATTCAGTTCACCCTCAGGGTTGCGGAGGTCGGATGCCATTCCCTCTGTGTAAAAACTGATATTCAGGTGAAACCGGTTGAACTAGTAGCCGACCCCAATTAATCTTGGGAATATATATCTATGAATATTATAGGTGAGTATCTATAGTATTTATAGATATAATAAGTGTTTCAACGCGCGTTAAAAGTTCGAGACAAAACAACGCAATCGAATATATAATCCTTTAACATTTATGGAGTCGAATGACGCTTACGCGATCTGCATTCAAAGTAGTATCTGTATTATGTTTATTATTTTCGCATTGAACTGTTCGCATTAACGTGTTCGTGTGATAAAAGATCAAGAATATAGTGCTACCATCCCTGTTTATCCCATGGGTGTCGTAAAAGTCTTCCGACTACAACACTGCCAAACATTTCTTGAAAGAAATGTTTGGCAGTGTTGTCTTTTACTAACCTGTGGCCTTTTACTAAGTCTGGCCGGCGTGGTATAGTAGGCCTCCTTTCTAAGGCCTGTACAATCAGTGGACTATAGAGACTGTGAATGACGATGATTCAACCGCAGATATAATAGGATTGATTTCATTGTATTTACAATAAATGTTTTAAAACAAGAACTAGACTAACATGAGACCAGTACAGCAAGGACTCAAGCACGAGATTGTATTTCACCTGTTCTTGATAAAAGGCCTTCAACCAGTGGTTATAAGTTATCTGCCGAGTCAGCGAAATAAACGTCTGACGGGACGCAACTTTTAAGAAACGATCAGTTTATCATATGAAACTGTGTAAATATGTTAAACGATGTAATATTCCATATTTCCTAGTATAAATCTAATATGTTATTGTTTGTAAAGTTTCCACTCGGAATTAAGAATTAATTTTTGACTGTATTGTAAGTTAAAACGTAATGCAATACTAAAAACAACAGTTATCATTTAAGAAGGATGAAGATTTTATTTCAATTTACTTATCTTTTTCGACAAAGTAAAAGGCATTGGTATCAAGCTTAACAAGCCGAGAAACAATTGTTTATGAATATATAGAATGTACTAGTACTTATTCGGCCTGCCAGATAAGCGGAGGTACCTATGCAAGCTTGCAACACCCGGGCTGTTGCTAACTTGTGATAAACAATTTAAGTTACAAGATTTGATCATATATATATGTATATGGCAGTAAATATGTCGGCATATACTCGTGATTTGTAATTTTATATTCTTGTAATTATGGGTTGTTACTAATTAATATTTTTATGGTATACTTGGGTAAGTAGGGCTTTCTGCACACATAAGATAAAAGCATGAAATACGAAAAAAAAGACAAAAAGGGCCCATGTATTATTAAAAGATTTTCGGTCGGATACTACTAGTACTAAGAACTTTACTTAAAATATAATTGGAAAATTAAATTCCTTCTCTTCAGACCCCTTCAAGAGTTCCAAAAAAACTGTTAATTTTGTCAGAATAAAATTGACGGGACGCAACTTTTAAGAAACTATCAGTTTATCATATGAAACTGTAAATATGTTAAACGATGTACCATATTTCCTAGTATAGATCTAATATATTATTGTTTGTAAAATTTCCACTCAGAATTAAGAATTAATTTTTGATTGTATTGTAAGTTAAAACGTAATGCGATACTAAAAACAACAGTTATCATTTAAGAAGGATGAAGATTTCAATTTACTTATCTTTTTCGACAAAGTAAAAGGCATTGGTATCAAGCTTAACAAGCCGAGAAACAGTTGTTTATGAATATATAGAATGCACTAGTACTTATTCGGCCTGCCATCTGGCAGGCCGAATAAGTACTTAGCCGCTTATCTAAGCGGAGGTACCTATGCAAGCTTGCAACACCCGGGCTGTTGCTAACTTGTGATAAACAATTTAAGTTACAAGATTTGATCATATATATATGTATATGGCAGTAAATATGTCGGCATATACTCGTGATTTGTAATTTTATATTCTTGTAATTATGGGTTGTTACTAATTAATATTTTTATGGTATACTTGGGTAAGTAGGGCTTTCTGCACACATAAGATAAAAGCATGAAATACGAAAAAAAAGACAAAAAGGGCCCATGTATTATTAAAAGATTTTCGGTCGGATACTACTAGTACTAAGAACTTTACTTAAAATATAATTGGAAAATTAAATTCCTTCTCTTCAGACCCCTTCAAGAGTTCCAAAAAAACTGTTAATTTTGTCAGAATAAAATCTGCTGTTTGGTTAAGTCAACGTGTGTTCTGCTATTTAAATTTCCTCATATTAGATTACTTGATATATTCTGCGTACCTGAATATAATTATGTAAGGTGCTTTCGATTGCCTTGCATTCTAATTACATTGGGCGTACAACGGAATGCACCAAAGTCGATTGACGCGCGCGTAAACTTCGCAACATTATTCATAGCAGTTGATTTCTGCATTTGAGCCGTTAGTGTATTTATTCCTAGAGTAACTTATGCTCTTATTACTGTATATTAAGAATGAAGAAGAATATGAAAAGACGTGAATAGTAAAATTCTTAAATCTGTAAAACAGACTTGGCTGGTGGAAAACTTGTCCTAGAAAAATATCGGTTTTATTGCGTACCGCGTTCAATAGTAGTAGTAATAGCAAACTATTTAGCGGTCAGTTACCTTGCTTCGCGCGTTTGTTTTATAAATATTACCCCACATCGGCTTATATAAACTCATTTGATTAATATTACTAAAACTTTTATTCAGTTATGTCCAGTGTTGTATGGAATGCTCTATATAACTCAACAGGTGACTAAAAATAATAAAGTGAAACCTCTGAAAGCAGGTCAATAGTGCTAGTTTTAGACATTTATTTTTACATACTTTATGCAAGCATCTATCTTTCTGTACCTATCTATCGAAATCATTAATTATTCTAGACGTAAAATTTGTACATGTATCAAGGACGGATGTTACAAAAACAACCAAAATAAATAGTTATAAATAAAAATATTTATGTCGACAAACAATACCTACAAATAAAAGAGTTATATAAAAAGCGTGAGATGCTCTTTAGTATAACTCTTTATTACAAATAGCTATAAATAAACTATTTGTAACAGTTTTTACTTTCACTGATTTGTTGATTAGTAAGCGTAGCGGCTTCAGTTCGTTGCTACCGCAGTTTTCAGTTGTGTCGGTTGTAAGACAGCTGTTTGATGTCTCACTTTACAATCATGGGGAACTTTCTCGATGATTTGTAGCCTATTTTGTAAATAATGATTTATATAATAAAAGCCACTAAGATTCAGTTTTATAAATAATATCATTCAAGCTGGAATTTTTATGCGTTATTTTCAAAGACACGTTTTTCTTCGCTCATATGGATCAGTATGTCGCATATGTATTTATCACTGAAACACAGGTCTTACCTAGATCACGCAGATCACTAATTTTAAATGTTGATCTTACTTAATAATGAGTTTAACAATTGTAATTTCATTGTAAGAAATAATAAATACTTAGTTCTAATCGTATAAGTACTTAAGAATTAATATTTTGCTAATTTTAAGTTAAGACTACTCTTAAGAAAAACACCCAAATCTTGTACATTGAATACGGAATAAATTTAATTTAATTTATAATTTATCAAATGCAGTCGATCAGTCTAGGACGATTTACATTAATTTATATTTGAAAAAATATACCGTTGTTAATAAAAACACTTAAAGTTACCCACTAAGCCCCAGATTTGCATAAAATAATAAATGGGCCCATAAAACACTAACATTTCTATTTGCACTTGAAACTCAATATTATAGTTTTAATAATATGCTATGTGGTAATAAGACTACTGATAAACAGACATAAGCTCCGTCCACATTGCCAGAAATACCAAACACTACAAACAAAATCCCAAACATCGACCACAAGCATCAAACACAAACAGTCGTCCCCATGCTTGACGAACATGCCAGTATTTTCTGAATCAACGAACATGGCGGACGATGAGATTGTGGCAGCTATCACTTGGGGTTGGCCTATTTTTATTTTAAATTGAAACAAAATGGATTTAAAAGAAAAAGGTGATGGTGGATGATAAAAATACGCAAAAATCGTACAATACCTAGGTTGTTCCGAAAATTGATAGCCACAGATTTTATATACGGCGTCTTCGCCAAGCGTGTGGACAACTGTTTGTGTTTGGAGATTGTATTCGACGTTTGGGACTTTGCTGTGTTTGGTTTGGTATTTGTGGCAAACACCAAACCACACACAGGGTTTGATAATCCCTGTTAGTGACACCATTCTTGGCACTAAGGAGTTGAGCTGAGCTAAGGGTCACTAACCGTCAAATTATATTTGTTACTAATATACAATTCTTTTCATATGAAATTTCAGCCAAGAAAGCGGTGCCTGAGGAAGTGACGAAGCAATCATTTCGGCTGAAAGTATGGCGTCATTTGGAGACGAATGGGCTGGCGATGTTTCCACGCCCAGTCTACAACAGGATCCCAAACTTCAAAGGTGCCACTGAAGCTGCCGCCAAGTTAGCAGACCTGGACATCTTCAAGGCTGCCAACACTATCAAAGTGAACCCTGATAAACCCCAAGAGCCTGTCAGGTCAGTGTTTAGTATATTCATTGTAGCACTAGCTGAGCCGCACGGTTTTACCTACGGCATATTCTTTCTTTATATCTTCAGCAATCTGGCAGTAAGAGCCCCGTGAAAATCGCTCCAGCCACTTCTGCGATTAGCTGGAACAGACAGACAGACAAAAATGATTTTTTGATGTAAGCGTAAATATATACATATTTTTATATACATGTACTGAAAAGATATAAATTTGTAATAGCAAACAGACATTTCAATTTTATTTATTTGTATATATAATTTCTATTTTAATTATTTCATATAGTTGTAAGTTATTGCGATAATTACATTTAAGATTGAATTGTTTAATAATGTTTCTGGAGTTCAGCTTACCTAGTGATAAGCTTCCGCTGATAAGAATAATTAGGCACTATCCATGTTATGTGTTTGCTTATTACTTAAACAAATAGCCGAAAGCATACAAGAAACAAAAGATAACTCTATTCGACGTATACGAAGATCGCCACACACCATTTACCTTTATTTAAGAACGATTATTTTTTCTTTTGAAAGAATTTATTAAAAATAAAAATATTCGGTACTCCTATAAAACACTGACAATAGATGTGAAATACTTTTTTTTAGTAGCCACGTGGTATAATCACTAACCTATGCTTTTTTCGAAGCTGCCCGTCCTTTAATGTGGCGACTGATTTGGGCTTCTACTGTTTGTCAAACGTTTGTATTACCGTGAACCACGACATAAACATTATGACATTGAAAAGACCTTTGCCATCAAAGTACGAACTAGTAACCCAGTACAACTAGAGGGTTTAGCAAAATTAAAGAAGTTTTAAATAAAAAACAATGTAATAATTAATAAAAAAAACAATAATTACTGTCTCAGCTATTTGTTACTCTTTCACGGTTAAACCACTGCACCGATTTCGATGAAATTTGGATAGCTGATTCTTGCAATCACCCTAAACATTCTTGCAGCCTAAACAAAGCTAGTAAACTGTTAAGGAAAATAACTTAAAAGGATTTAGCTTATATATAAATAGTTAAAAAATAAGGACTATCTCAGCTATCTGTTACACTTTCACGGCTAAGTCACTGCATCGATTTCGATAGCGTGTTGTCAAGAATCAACTTGCCAAATTAATTAAGTGTTAAAAACAAAGCTAAAAACGAAAATAACTAAAAAGGATTTAGATTATAAATAGGTAGTAAAAAAATAAGGGCAGGATGTACAATGTTCACAGGTATATTTTAGATTTATATTTGAACACGGGACATGGTGATAATACCTATATATTTTATGTTCTTTATACATCTTAACCACACCAGGTGTTTAGTTACTGACAGAATTATTATTCGATCACTCGGCCAGGTATTACATTCTTACAAACTGAAAACTGCTGAATAAATACATTCGTGGTTGTGAAAGTAGCAACTCATAGTTTTACGCACCCGTGGTCATATAAAAAATATGTAAGACTTGAAAATATCTAGTATAATTTCAATTATACCCACCAGATGATACGTTTAATTTAAAATACCTTCTTGAAGTAAATAATTGGATTTATCTCTGACATAATTAATGACTTTGAAAGATACAACTTTCCAAATGAGTTCCATACTATCACAGATACCGTGTGGCTCGACCGGCGTTATTATTATACTAGGCCCATACATAATGACAGTGTTCACCAATTACTTATTCTGGGCTGGGAGGTTCCCTCAAAGGATTTCGATTCGATTTCGAGAGCCACGCTTCGGCATGAATGGGCCGGCTCGACCGGAGTGATACCACGGCCTCACAGAAAACCGGTGTGATACAGCCCATACGCTGTGTTTCATCGAGTGAGTGAGGATATCGGAGGCCCATACCCCAATCCGACGCCCCCTATCCCCCTCACCATCCCCCTTTCCCCCAGGCCGCCATAGTGTGGGTCAACATGCTGCATTATTCTTTTTCGCATTGAGGATGGTGACCACCACTCTTGGATTCTNCTTTCCCCCAGGCCGCCATAGTGTGGGTCAACATGCTGCATTATTCTTTTTCGCATTGAGGATGGTGACCACCACTCTTGGATTCTGCTCATGCTTTCCATCAGGCAGGGCAGAGTCATTTTGGTAGCTTAAATATAAAAAAAAAAAGCAACTGTGTCTGGTGTGTAGCAGTTGTCCATAGTCGGCCGTAGTGACATGCTATCAGATGTCTCGTTTTGCTCGTACTCCGTAAGATAATGAGAACTTCTTAACACAACTTAGTGTGTAATTCTTTCATTATACTATTTAGGCGAACGATGAGACACCTCTAGGCGCTAATCTAAAATTAGCACAGTTTATACGACTTCTGGAATGTGTCCTGTACACGCTCAAACTCGAAAACGACATGAGATAGAAGTTATTTGCGATTTTAAACGGCAAATCTATAGCGTACAACGTAAAGGTGCATTAAGAGATGATACAAGAACTGCAAAACCTTATTTAGATTATGGTCTGCTTTGTGTCTCGACAGCGCCTTGTCACATTGGTAAAACCTAGCTTTATCTTGACAGTTGTGACTGAGTACATACATGGGTCCTTTTTAGGTGGCAATTTTTATGTTTTAATGTCTTCGTTGTTTTAATAATAATAAAATTTAATTTGTGATAAAACTTACATAATGAATATATAGGTGATACAAAATAAAGTTCCAAGTTACTTTGTCGGCTTCGTAGCTATCTGTCACAAAGATAAAGCCATATTTTAAGAACTGTAGGAGCTCTTCACTCCTATTTTGGAATTAAAAATTTCAAAACATGATTTGCCGTTAAAAATTTTTTTAATACAAAACTGTATGACGCGACTCGACTATATAGTATCAGTCCTCGAGAGATCAATTCCTTGGGAACAAGATTATATTTCTAGATGCAAGGTATACAACCTTAATTTGAGTACCTGGTATGAAAGGTATCCAATCTTCTTCTCTGAATACCTGGTTACGTTTTTACAGAATTTCATAATATGCAATGCACTTTGGAAAACACATTTAAAACAATTTCCAAATTATTTTGGAAAACCATATACGTATTCAAGTTTTATAAATAATGACTGATCATGACTATGAACGGTTCATTTCGGCCAAAATGTTCTGAATCTGGGCGTATTTTGGTTCGCTATATGTGTGGTTAGTAAATTTTAATCATCAGGGTTGTAGCACAGTTTAAATGTAGGGTTGTAGCATAGATTAAACATGATTTAAACCACAACACGAATAATTTCTAATTGCTGGTAAACTGTATTTGTATTGAAAAGGAACTCATTAGTATTGTCATGGCAATATTTCTAATCATTACAATAGCAAGTGTTTTTTCATACAAGTAATAAATATACCTAATATTTCGGACATCTGACACAAAATGCCATCTAGCTTTAAACTAAGCAGAGCTTGTATTAGAATTTATTTTAAAAACACTAGTTAATATACGTGTACGTATGTCGGTTTACTCATAATCCACGTATCTTTAGGTCTTCCGCTACGATAATGACCAACAGTGTGGGTACATTGCATTACTGTTGTATGACTTCACGGTTTGTGCATTGTGAAAGTAGTTGCCTTGTCCACTAGGAATTGTTGCGGCGTCTATCACATATCAAAATAATGTGACGGCCAAATAATCGTTTGGATTATTAGTATGTTTCAAGATTTAAAACAAAAGTCACTTTGTACGAGGCTTCTAGGAATGTGCACTTTTTGCAGATATTAGAAATGGTTTTCTTTCATCTCTAACTGTTATCTAAGATTCTGTAGTTCCAGTACATGCATACATATATTTTAAGAATTTGAGATTCGCTTTTTTGTGTATATTTGAATAAGCTGAACGAATAAAGAATACAGAATAAGGTGCTGTTCACTTAGGACATATGATGAGCTCGATTATTTTTTCTGAGTGTGTGTATAGATAATAATAATTATTAGTAGTAATGCTTTTATCAATACTTAACTATAAACTATGTTACATTAAGTGCAATAATATTGAGATTCTAGGCTAGAATCTGTTAAAATTGCATTTTTGAGAGAGAAGAGAAAATAAGACGTATTTTTTTGTTAAATAGAAAGTTAATATATTTAGAATGAGTCATTAAAATAGAATTTTATTTTTAAAATTAAAAGATATATATTTTTTACATCACATAGCGATTTCTTTTTGGCTATTTCATTACCATACCCATCGTTATCCACTGTAGTACATAGGTGTCTCTCAATGCACGCCACTCTGATCTATTTTAAACTTCTCGCATCCAGCTCTTGTCAGCCATCTTGCGCAAATCATCGTACACCTGGTCTTTGGGCGTTCTGTACTTTGTCAAGACGTGGTCTCCAATCTAGAAATCTTTGAACCACAACGGTTCGGCGGTCGGTTCTTCATTTAATATGGCCAACCCGCTGCCACTTCATCTTGCTAATCCGATTGTTACTTGCTTCGAGTATATCATTAACAACCCATAATGTCCCACTACTGGGCTCGGGTCTCCTCTCAGGTGAAGGCGGGTTGGGGACTGGCAATACAATATTGTGGCTACGTAATCTTGCCATTGGATATTTTCAGGCTGCCTAAAGGCCTCCCAACTAAGCTCCACGACTGTTATCCTATGATAACAACCGGGACCGACTGCTTAACGTGACCTCCGAATCACGGACACGCTCATGGTATCATACCACCCATCCAGGTACTGACCGCGCGCTCACCGTCGATCATCGTTTTTAATCAACGAGTGCAACTGGGCTATGAGCGACTATGTCCGTCTTCAAAAACTGATACTATAGAAATAAGTGATGCAAAAATTACAGCGCTATTTAGCACTGGATAGTTCACGCCAGAATATAACAGATCAGATATAGGATTTTACTAAAAGACAATTAATACATTGTTTCGCGGGAAGACTTGACAAACATACACAAACATCACTCAGAAAACAGAAACTGCTGTCCCATCTGAGTATCAAACCCTTAAAACTTAGCGTATTAGCAAGTGGGGCGATGTGAAAACTTTAACCATTCATTGCCATATCCTAACGTCAATATATTTAGGAGCGTGACTTCTTTGATTACCCGAACTATTTTGTACGGTAATCTGTGCAAAACACTTCTGAACAAACAGGCAAACCGTGTCTAAACGTAATCCACATTACACAACCCGTGGCCAATATCTTGGCTAACGCATTCCATATTGAATGTTATAACTTTCTACGCGTTACATAATAGTGCACTGAAAATGAGTACTGAATCTAATGTTACGCATTAATATTAAAATTACGAAGAACTTTGAGCTAGTTCCGACGAGAGATTGCGAAAAATATTAAAATACTTTTAATATATTAAAAGTTACATTACCTACCAAATACAAATTAAAATAACATTTTATGAAATTAAAAAGTAGCTATCTAAACTCGTAAAGTTTGTTCTATGCGTTCTAGAATGTTGATAAACATAATTATACACTAGCTTTGGGGTTGAGAATTGCCACGCGTGCAACGTGTTAGCCGTAAAAACGTTACATAAAAAGTTAATTTCAAATTTATGATATTAATATGGATAATAAGATTTTTTATGAATACCATACATTTTTTTACACCCAGGTTCTTAGTATATAATGATGATTATTAGTGTACAAGCGAATTTCACTTACGATCGATGTTCGGTGATTGTATGCTTATAATTATCGGTGTTGTTTCTGGTTCCTGTTAAGTGTTGTATTATTTCATCATCATCATCGGCCTATCGCGGCCACTGCGGACATAAGCCTCTCGAATTGTACGTCACTTGGTTCGATTGCAGCTTCAAAGACGGTTTAGGCGATATTGTTTGCGGTACTTCTAACATCAATAACACTATAGATCCGTAGTTGTTCTGGTGACTATAATAATCTACCTTTAAAATGTACCGATTTTGAAGATATAGAATTTCTCAGAAGAAAACATTTGCGACACAACAATAATAAATACAAGCTCTGCTTAACTTGGGACTGATGGCGTTGTGTGTTACATGTCCGAAATAGTTATTTATTAAAATAAATCCTGTATGGACTTACTTTATATATATTTTATATAAATCTTCTCTGCGTGTGTATGTCACTTAACTGAAAATTTTAGAATGGTATAGATTTTAGATGTTTAGGTTAGACGTAGAAGACCTTTAAGTTACCAGTGGGTGGATTCAAATTCATTTATTCAATTAAGTCAAGGTGAATTAAATGAAAAACCAAAATTCACTGCCTGCCTGTGTCGATCCATAACTCCCAGTTTCCAAAATGCGTAAAGCCTTATTAGAAGAATACTAACAAAGAAATTTTGGNGACTTGACGACATACACAAACATCACTCAGAAAACGGAAACTGCTGTCCCATCTGAGTATCAAACCCTTAAAACTTAGCGTATTTGCAAGTGGGGCGATGTGAAAACTTTAACCATTCATTGCCATATCCTAACGTCAATATATTTAGGAGCGTGACTTCTTTGATTACCCGAACTATTTGTACGGTAATCTGTGCAAAACACTTCTGAATAAACAGGCAAACCGTGTCTAAACGTAATCCACATTACACAACCCGTGGCCAATATCTTGGCTAACGCATTCCATATTGAATGTTATAACTTTCTACGCGTTACATAATAGTGCACTGAAAATGAGTACTGAATCTAATGTTACGCATTAATATTAAAATTACGAAGAACTTCGAGCTAGTTCCGACGAGAGATTGCGAAAAATATTAAAATACTTTTAATATATTAAAAGTTACATTACCTACCAAATACAAATTAAAATAACATTTTATGAAATTAAAAAGTAGCTATCTAAACTCGTAAAGTTTGTTCTATGCGTTCTAGAATGTTGATAAACATAATTATACACTAGCTTTGGGGTTGAGAATTGCCACGCGTGCAACGTGTTAGCCGTAAAAACGTTACATAAAAAGTTAATTTCAAATTTATGATATTAATATGGATAATAAGATTTTTGTGAATAACATACATTTTTTTACACCCAGGTTCTTAGTATATAATGTTCAGTATATAATGATGATTATTAGTGTACAAGCGAATTTCACTTACGATCGATGTTCGGTGATTGTATGCTTATAATTATCGGTGTTGTTTCTGGTTCCTGTTAAGTGTTGTATTATTTCATCATCATCATCGGCCTATCGCGGCCACTGCGGACATAAGCCTCTCGAATTGTACGTCACTCGTACACACAATCGAACCACGATTACAGCTTCAAAGACTGTTTAGGCGATATTGTTTGCTGTACTTATAATACACAAGATGTCACAAGAACACTATAAATCCATAGTTGTTCTGGTGACTATTATAGTCATTAGTATATATGTAGTAGATTATTATAATATACCTTTAAAATATACCGATGTTGAAGATATTATAGAATTTCTCAGAAGAAAAAATTTGTAACACAACAACAATATACACAAGCTCTGTTTAGCTTTGGACTGATGGCGTTGTGTGTTACATGTCCGAAATATTTATTTATTAAAATAAATCCTCTATGGACTTAACTTTATATATATTTTATATAAATCTTCTGTGCGTGTGTATGTCACTAAACTGAAAAAATTAATTAATTAATTTAATTAATTTTTATTTTTTTTTAATTTTGATTTTAGACGTTTAGGTTAGACGTAGAAGACCTTTAAGTTACCTGTGGGTGAATTCAAATTCAAAATCATTTATTCAATTTAGTCAAGGTGAATTAAATGAAAAACCAAAATCCACAGCCTGTCTATGTCGATCCATAACTTCCAGTTTCCAAAATGCGTAGAGCCTTATCAGAAGAATACTGGCAAAGAAATTTATAGNAATTTTGGCCACTCTTTTTTAAAAGTCAGAGCAAAGGTACAATAGTATTAGTAAGTATTACATGAATAGTTAACTGTACGCAAGTTGTTACTATTTAAAATTCATTTTATTTAAATGCTTCAAAAGTAACGAATTAACAAAAAAACACTCAGTGGTACCATTCAAGGTTTGAACTTAAACATATAATAGAAATCATTCAATGTGCACATCTACTTACACTCAGTTGCAAAACTGTACTGTACTGTACTGTGTACTGTGTACTGTTAAAAACAATTCGCGACTGGATTAAGAGGTAAAGAAACGACCCGCCCCACGACGACACTGCAAGCAATGACATTTTAGTGAGCATGCCAAACCATAGTCGAGATACTGATTCACTACTAATTACACTAATAATCGTCATGCATATTACTTTGAACTAACCGTGGTTTGTTAATATTATACCTTAATTATAAGACAATGAAGTTAGTGTGTAAATGCCTAATGTAACATTGGGCCCATTACTGTTTATAGTTTAGTAAATTTAACATTTGGCATAGTAAATCTCACACACTTTGTTTTATTTCAATTCCGTAGGAGATAGTTAGTTGAAAACCAATTCAATACAACATTTAGTGTCCTATTCACATCGCCAAAATTTGTTTTCTTACGATCGACTTTAAAAATAAGTACCGTATCATCAGCAAATAGAACTATATCACAGTGAACTTTTAAATAATATGGTAAAACCTTTATATGTATATATGAGAAAAAGTAGAGGACCCAGTATAAAGTCCTGAGGAACGCCCATAGCAACAGATAATCCAGAAGACCTCGCACCATTGACATCTACATTTTTTTTTTAAAAGACACCTCCCGCATTAGGAATATAAATTCCTGTGTCGCGGGGATCTTTACAAACATACATGAAACGGACACAAAGTACACCCAGACTTAGAACAACAATTTATGGATCACACAAAGTGTTGTCCCATGTAGGATTTGAACCCACAACACTTGGCGCAGTAGGAAGCGGTGTGGCGACCACTGAAACAACTAGGCCAACCGTGTAGTCGTGTTCACATGTTCAATTCTGTCTTTGAAAAACAATTAGTTTCAAAGCAATACCGCGGGGCTCGTATACGATAACAACAGTAACAATTTTAAGTAATAAAATCTCGTATCTCCATGGTAAATACATTCATAAAATAGATTTATAATTGACAGGTGAAGTATGATGATGTTCAGATAAGACAACTGTATTAAATATATAATATTATTCTACCGAGTATAAAATGCAACCAGTGTGAAAACGTTACGTTTGTACAGGAAGTACATTCCACACGTAGTAGAATTTAATGTTATTATTTCGACTTTTTTGCGAAATTTATTTTTAATTTTTAGACTTTATTTCATTTGATTTGTAAAGTGTTAATTGTAGAAAGAAAAATAATAACAAATTACGGGAAAAATTTGGTCAAGGATACGTATATTCATTTTACGAGTTATCGTTTCTAATTGTTTTGAATTTGATATACTTAAATATATTAAATTCATTCACATCAAAATTTCATCATGAACGATTTTTTTCAAACTTTATATCACAAAAACTAATGTTAAATCTATTACAAAGAAAAAAACTAAAAATAACAAATAATAACGGGGTAAAACTGCGCGATGATCAAGATGACAGATAAATTCGGTTCTGTAATCCCTAGAAAATGATGTATCCCCATCCATTTATCAAAATTCGATGTACCCAAACACAAGAGACTGGTAAAAAGGAGCATTACCCGGGAAACATCATAGTCCCTTAACCTGCAATTTTTTTTATTGCTTTTTTGTCCATCGGGTCACACTACTACATTAAAGTATGTAATTAACTGTATATTTATCTCGTTTGTTTGTATTTATTTCATAGCCCAAAGTATGTATTACTGTACGGTGTATAATATCCATTATTACTATATTATTATTATATCTTATTATTCTTGTTTTTTTCGCCTCACCAACATCTAGTTCTATACCAGACACTACCCCATACTTTCTTAACCACCGCAAGGAAACTAGCATTCAGACGAAAATAACTGCATCGAAATCGGTCCATCCGTTTGAGAGCTACGATGCCACAGACAGACACACAGAGAGACTTCGACGCCAAATTTACAACACCCCTCTTTATGCGTCGGGGTTAAAAAAAGGCAACGGACTTGTCGCCGTTAACCTGCCAACCTTATTATCGTAAACCGGAATTAGAAAGAATTAAACAATGCAACTTAATGTCATCTGAGGTTCCTAGTCTTAATTTGTTACACAACAACTCGCTTTCGACAACGAGCGCGTTTGGCGTTCAGAAACCGATGTGATTGGTGAATAATTCATTATTCACCAATCACAACTTCGCACGCGGTCACCGTAACAATCGAGTAGAACCGAAATGAACTCGCTCTTCCTAGTCTCTAGGTTCTCTAGAGAATTTTGAAAATGGATTCATATTATTTGCTTTAGTCGGGAGAACCTACTGATTACTCCTGATACGATATCATTGTCAATATTTTGTATTACTGTTGTGTAACAATTCAGTAGATTAAAGGTCGACAGGCTAACACTACGATAACCTTATCGTATAGTAAACGGCATAGCAATTTTCAAGTAAGCGCATTTTACGAGTGCCGATAACATAAGTTCATAACTTGTCGCAGCGAATGCAAAAATCAAACAATGACAGTTACAATTTAAATTATCAGGTGTACAACTATCTAGTTGCCAAGAAAATATATTCATACGAGCTGATCCGGAAAACGTTGTTTTGCCTTATATAAAATAATTAAAATATATTTAAGGGTGGGATACCCTTATCATTTATCATTTAGGAGTATCAAATATAGATGAGAACCGATTCTCAGACCTACCCGATATGCACACAAAATTTCATAAAAATCGGTCCAGTCGTTTTGGAGAATTTTATATATTAGATATATCAGACATCCCAAACTATCTCTCATAAAAGTCGGTCTTGTGATACAGCGCTATCTGTATAGAGCGACAGATAGCCAGAGTTACATTTAAATAACAATAGTGGTATCACTATTGTTATTTAAATGTAACTCTGGCTATCTGTCGCTTTCGCTGAATCGATTTGGATGAATTTCGGTACAGAGAGTTAGACTTTAAAAAAAGACAAGCTACTTTATGTCGCGATAACCGTCATAAACGCGGTCCCGCGGTCAAAAGCTAGTTTTTCTTTATAAATATTGACTGGTTCTGTTAAATTAGACAATTAGGTAGATGGTGTAACGTTAACTCATATAATTATATTTTGTCTCCAGGGTGCTATGCCTCGAGCAACATAAGACACTGTATGTGCCAGTCCCACGGCTTCAGAAAGGGTTCCTTAATCGATCAGAATTACCAGAAGGGGAGACCGGTCCTGCAGCCATCAGGAAGGCTGTTTCGCGTAACGGAATGGAGAACTATGGAAAACCAGTTGGTAAGATATTAACTTCAATCCTACTAATATTATAAATGCGAAAGTGCGTATGAATCGATGTTTGTTACCCTTTCACGTAAAATCTACTCAACGGATTTGGATGAAACATGACAGTAATATAGCTGATACATTAGAATAACACATATGCTACTATTTGCCGCGATAACCGACATATACGCGGGCGGAGCCGCGGGCACAAACTAGTCTTTACTAAAGTAAAAATAACTAATCTAATATTAGTTTATTAAACACAACTGCGAAAACGTATCAAGTTTTAATCATAAAATAATTCAATCAACCATAATAATGCTGTGCTAAATTTCACTATGAAACGTAAATACTGGAAAGTATTGTGTTCATATTGGCGGGTCACTAACACCAGCTCGAACCTGCAACAAACATAACAATGACATTTATGACTACTAGATAGGTAGTCTAAAGGTACATCGACTAGGAACGGTACTACCCTCTCACAGAAGATCAACCTAAAACGATAGCTATCGTGTTTCGTTAGTGATTGCGAGACAGGAGGCCCAATGGTGCATAAGCATCGTTATGCCGCCATTGTGTGGGTCACCATGCTGCACTGATTCTGATTAAGGTAGATAGATAGATAGATAGAAAACTCTTTACCTGTACACCGTAATACAGATTATAAAAGAAAGTACAGACAATGACATGACGTTTCAAGCCTTCCATCAGGCCGAGCGTTCACTTTTCAAGAGCCATACATAAAAATAGTATCATAAAAGTTATTTCTTTTGTCACCAGGAATAGAAGACACCGTTTCGCTTGATTTGGTCATCATGGGATCAGTGGCTGTCTCCAGAGAGGGATATCGCATAGGCAAAGGAAGAGGTAAGGCTATTTCTGATTAAAATATTTACTTGACGTATAACTGTAGTAGAAATAAGCTATATCAAAATCAATTGGAGAGGCATATGTCCAGCTGTGAACTGCGATAGGCAGATGATATCAAAATAATTTTTTTTCGTTGTAAATGAAAATACTATTCTTGAATATAACTAGGTGTACTTTGCCACGTTTGGTTTTGGTACTTTGTGGTTATGTGGTTGCATTAATTACAAATCTACACAAAAAAATAAACTTAGAGTGCCTGTTTGTAATATAAAAATACACGGTACATTAACCAAAATAACATTTTTTTACATTTTTGTATGTCACCCTGTTTGTTCCGGCTAATCTCTGGAACGGCTCGACCGCTTTTGACGGGACATTCACTGGCAGAGAGCTAATGTAATAAGGAGTAATTTGGGCTAGTTTTGTCTAGCTTGCTTAGGTTAGCTTTGCTTTTTTTTAGACTAATTTTGTCCCGCGGTGTGATCAATGGTTGTAAAGGTACAACAACAGCCGCGGGTAACAACGCGGGACTCGGTTAGTTAGAAATAAAACTTGCTCTAAAATATTTGAAAACAATAATTGGAGCGGTTTTGAAATAGTGTCAAAATTTGAGCTCAATGAATCGTTGTAGAACTTTTTGAAACAAACAAACAACAACCCATAACGTCCCACTGCTGGGCTCGGGTCTCCTCTCAGGAGAGGGTTAAGGCCATACGTCCCCACGCTGGCCAAGTGCGGGTTGAGGACTGACAAGAATACGTTGTGGCTACGTAAATCTTGCCGTTGGATGTTTTTAAGCCGCCCGAAGGCCTCCAACTAAACTTCACGACTGTTATCGTATGATAACAACCGGGACCGACTGCTTAACGTGACCTCCGAATCACGGAGACGCTCATGGTAACATGCCACCAGCGGTCACCCATCCAGGTACTGACCGCGCCATCGTTACTTACCCTCGATGATTGTTTCTAACCACCGAGTGCAACTGGGCTATGAGCGCCTTACTTTAGAACTAGAACTTTTTGAGTATAATGTAATATAGTAATGTAACATACGTTAACTAACAAAATATATTTGTTGGTAATGTAATAGGTAATGTCTGAAAAAACTCATGGAACACTGTAGTCTTATTCTTTATTAAAAAGTTATTTAATCTCTTTGTCGTTATGTGTTGATGTCATACTGCCCTCGCCGCGTAGTTTATCACAAGCTTGCATTCTCACTTTATCTATTACATGACAATGGTTATACAGTTCAAGGCCAGTGCTTTATTACTAAAAAAGTAATAATTAAGAAAATGATCAGACTTAATTTATAGTATTTACACGATAGCGTAAACGACTCCTGCTTGAGGTCTCAGGCTCTATTCCCGGGTTGGCCCAACAGTTTGTATGATCTGCAAATATTTGTTTCAAAATTTGAGTGTTACCTATGTATACGAAATATGTATTTACGAAAAAAAAAACAAATATAAATATATATTAATATCGGTTGTCTAGTACCCAATATTCAAGCTCCACTTAGCTTGGGACTAGATGGCGTTGCATGTTAGATGTCCAAAATAAAATTTATTTATATATATAGTGCATTTATTACGAACACAGCTAACGTTATATGTCCAATTGCAGGTTACGGCGATCTTGAATTCGGACTTATGATGCATATGAAAGCCATCACGCCCAATACAGTGATTGCTACCACTGTTCACGATTGCCAGGTTAGTAAATATTATGTTATATTTAAGTTTGGCAACACTTGGTTAATCCGTGAATATAAGAAGATTCTTTATTTGCTAGAAATAAGGTTAATTATAGAGATCTTAGGGCTAGCATTTCGTTCTTCATATTTCGCCTACTGAATTCGGCATGCAAATATACAGTAATAGTCTAGTATATAAAATTCTCGTGTCGCGGTGTTTGTAGTTAAATTCCTCCAAAACGGCTTGACCGATTCTCATGAAATTGTGTGCATATAAGGTAGGTCTGAGAATCGGACATCATCTATTTTTCGTACCCCTAATATTAAGGGTGACCCAACCCTAATTTATATTTTGATATTTTTTTATATATAGCAAAACATCGTTTGTCCGGTCCAGCTAGTTTTACTTTAATGATTAACCTACTTATGAGTACCTACTCAATATAGATCTCTTAAATGTCCAAAATACAAGACAAAGGATTTTGATACAAAGACAGAACTTTCGGCGATACCTAAACTGCCAATAAGACAGTGTTAAACCCCCGATTTAAAGTAATGTTATCAATTAGTGAAAACCTGGAACTCGCTACCAGCCAACACGTTTCCCTCATACTATGATTAGGGGTCCCTCGCGGGACGTAAAAAAAGAATTCACTATACAATGCAGGATATTGATCCATATTATGGCGATAGTGTGGTTCACTTTCCTGCATTATCAGCATTCGCAATGACTTGGTGACAATTACTCTTGGATTCTATTCATCCTTTCCATCAGACAGAGAAGAGTCGCTTTGACAGGCTCTTGTATATTTCGCGTTTATAATAGGTCAACTAGACGTAACTTGGAATGGAGTTTGTCTAAATGGGTATTGTCTGTTCTAGGTGTTCGACACTTTGCCTGCGGAGCTGTTTGAGCCTCACGATGTGCCCGTTGATTTCATAATCACGCCAACTCAGGTAAGATTGCCATATAATTGTTGGAAAAATTTGGATCTTCGATATCTCATTCTGATACAAACTAGGCTTAACTATGGTTATACAAGAAGGGACAGAGTTAAGAGACAGAATAAAATTAGTCATAGTAGTGTGGCCACTTCACAACGACTCTGATTCGATTCCTGGTCTGAACAAAAGTTGTGTGATAGTATTTGTTTTGATATTTTTATAAAAATAGTGTATAAGTAGGTATTATATTTAGATTAGTCACTAGTGTTTAATGAACGATCTGATTAATTTTAGACTAGATAGCGTTTTGTGTCAAATGTCCGAAAATATGTATATTTATTTATTAATAAATTATCAGTAAGAATCAAATCTGTGCGCAGGTAATAGCAACTCAACGCATGAGTCAACGACCTCCTGGCATCCTTTGGCATATTCTATCCAATCGTCGCCTTGAGCTCATGCCAATTCTGGGCCAGCTTCGTGAGATTGAAATGCTGTAAGTATATTACGTACTAAATCATTAGATATATGTAACACGAGATAATATCCTTATTTAACTTGTAATTCAAATAATTTTAAGGAATTTGAATTGTGCACTTTATTCTCTGTTAAGGGAATACTAAGTACAGTACGAGCAAACATGACAATAGTTGCACCCGTACATAACAATAGTTTTTCGACGCGCAGGGAAACTCTCATTACATGACAAGACATGATTCCGTATAATCTGTTTCACTGTCGCTGCGTATCGATATCAAGCAAGCAAGCAAAGTTGTTGCAAATTTCTGTTAGCTTCTTTTATTTATGTATAAAAAACTTGTAGCGACTATCGCAATAATATCTATACTTTGTTATGTTTAGAATGTAGACTTGTATGGGCCGCTACGGTACGCCATATTGAATTACCGGTAATGACACCATCATTACAGTGAACCGATTTTAAGTAGTCCCAGAATTAATGGGTTAGGGGTGACCAGCATTAAGTTGCCGGCAATGCCCTTAGGTATAACTTGAATTGCAGGTTGAGCGACGTTACTTATTCCTCAACAGGTGACGTCCACTATTTTGGCTATGAGCTACATAAATAGAAAAGATAGGTACAAGTATGGGCTAATACAATTTACACACGAATTTAATTTTAAATATATTAAATTCTACATAAGTTCATTCAGCTACGTTGCGGAATCCAAATATGCAATTTTTTTTTTCAATTTTTTTTGTTGTGTCTTGTACAGTCAAGGGTCTCAAGTGTAATCCCATTGTGATTTTCCTGTTTATAGGCTAGTTATGTACCTATATTTGAATATGTGACGTTTGAATGGATGCATTGTATAACAAGTTGTAATATGTTTGCATTGAAGAATTACCTTTTTTTTTTTTTTTTTTATATATATATTTAAGCTGCCAAAATGACTCTGCTCTGCCTGATGGAAAGCATGAGCAGAATCCAAGAGTGGTGGTCGCCATCCTCAATGCGAAAAAGAACAATGCAGCATGGTGACCCCCACTATGGCGGCCTGGGGGGAAAGGGGATGGTGAGGGGGATAGGGGGCGTTGGATTGGGGTATGGGCCTTCGGTATCCTCACTCACTCGATGAAACACAGCGTAAGCGCTGTTTCACACCGGTTTTCTGTGAGGCCGTGGTATCACTCCGGTCGAGCCGGCCCATTCATGCCGAAGCGTGGCTCTCCCACGGTATACTTACCTAAGCTTATACAAGCACACTTGTTGCACTTACGACTTTGACTGTACCATTTGTTAGCTCATGAGTTGCTCAGAGTGATATTGACGAAGCCTATGGGTTTATTCCGTAGCGCGGGTCGCTCGTGCACGCTGAAGGAGGTGGACACGGACGTAGAAGAGCGGGCCGCACAGCGCCCGCGACGCATTCGTCGCCGCACTCGCTCGCACAAGAGCCAGAGTGAGGGAGAGGTAACTAGCGCACTCTTACTCGCTTCGTTATCAACAGCCTTAGACACTGCTGAACAAAAAGGAGAGCCTTTAAAAGAAGGTTTTGGCTTACCATCGAACGGTGGCCAGGCGGGTCTTTGCAGTGGTGTTGTCCGATGGTTTATCCCCCATACCGTAAAAACACTGAAGAATCGATCTATATATCAATAAAACGGATTTGACTACACGGTTGGCCTAGTGGTTTCAGTGGTCGCCACACCGCTTCCTACTGCGCCAAGTGTTGTGGGTTCAAATCCTACATGGGACAATACTTTGTGTGATCCATAAATTATTGTTCTAAGTCTGGGTGTACTTTGTGTCCGTTTCATGTATGTTTGTAAAGAACCCCGTGACACAGGAATGTATATTCCTAATGCGGGAGTTGTCTTTAAAGAAAAAAAAGAAAAAAAAAAAAAAGAAAGAGTTTGTATTGTGTAGATGCAAAATGTAATTACATAATTTCAAGTTTGTTTACTTGCACTTATCTGGTATACTTACACTTATCTATACTTTAAACAGGCGATACATACGTAACAATAATAATGTTGTTTAATAAAAAAAGAATGTTGTTGTCTATTCAACTTTCAATATTCTGAATCTAAGAAAGTCAAACAATAACATACCTTTACATATTAGTTATACTAAACTATTTTCTCTGTTAAAATTACACATATATGTATATATATAAATCGCCCACTTAAATCACTATTTATATCTAGTGCTGAAAACTGAATTAATGTTGAGTTCTTTAAAAATTCTGCATCAAATGCGACTTCATTTTATACTATGTAAAGATGTTTAGCCAGTTAGCCATAAGAAACTATAAAGCATTTTGCATTTAAAATTAAACCTTTTCACTAATATCGTTAATAAAAAAAAACAAAAGTTAAGTAGAATTATTGGTCTTAGTTGTCCACCACAACGTTGTCTTGCCAGTCCCCAACCCGCACTTGGCCAGCGTGGGGACGTATGGCCTTAACCCTCTCCTGAGAGGAGACCCGAGCCCAGCAGTGGGACGTTATGGGTTGTTGATTGATTGGTCTTAGGGCAACACGACGGAGGGGGAGGATGGTAAAGGTGGGGCCCGCGCACGCCGGTCGGCTCGAAGGCGCAACTCGCACAAGTCGGCGAGCAAAGACAACAAGGAGGAGAAACAGCGGCGCCCTAAACGACAACGGCCCGACATCGACTTCTCTGTTAAGGTACACACACTTTTCTCTTCAAAACTGCCTTGTGACTGGAAGCGTATACGACTGCTGTGCTCGTTCTGTCTGGTTCGATTCCCGGGTCTGACCGAATATTGTCACTTTCATAAAAGACTAAACTAAAATAAAAGCATTTTTGGTCGTGTTTCGTTGGTGAGTGCGAGACTGGTGGCCCTATTATGCAGATGCATTACTAGTCCGCCATAGTGTTTTGCTGGTTTGCCATTTCTCTGAGCCTATTTAATAAAATAAAATAAAAATATTTTGTCGGATGTAGGGTGGGCCTGGAGATCTGTCACACAGGCTTCGAGCCTAGTACGGACTCCAGCTCTCACTAGGGAAATTTTTAAAAACTTTTTATGTACCTAGATCTCATGTAACTTAAATATTACCTTTCCTGTGAGATAAAAAAAAAGTGTATTACTATTATTTATTATTATAATGTACGGGTCACCATGCTACATTGTCCGCACTCGCACTCGTGCTTTCCATCAGGCAGAAGAGTCATTTTGATCGGCTTATGAGTAAAAAAAACAGTTATTCTAGATGTAATAGTACAAGCTTTACATAGTTTAAAGCTAGATGAAGTTAAGCCTGATGTCCAAAAAAACATCTAACACTTACTTGATATAATTCCATCCACAGATATCGAACATTAGTCCAAATACAAGGGTGCGTGATCTGAAACAGGCTCTGTTTGAACGCGGAGTCAAACCACAGAACATGGTTTGGAAGGTAATCTATTCAAATATGCATACCAGCCTATTTATAATTCGCTTAATGCATCTAAAGGGATAGCTTATAAAATTTTGTGAATGAAACCTATCTCAGTTTCGTTTTTAAACTATGATTTTATTGTTCAAATAAGTAGTGACAATATTAATTTATATAAGTTTGTAAAATTTGTTGGAAGTCAACCTGCTGATGCCAATTGACTCCATTCAGTTGAATTATTTCGTGTAAAGTTAGTGTCTAATAGATACATTTATAATACCTTATCTTTCAGGGTTTCCGTGGTTTCTGCTACCTTCACTTCTTTAAGCCCAGTCCTCAGAAGGTAAGTTTTATTTCATGTAATACGTAACTTCAAAAAAATTGAGTACACCGGCTCAAGGGACCATTGTTGGGCCAGTTAGCTTTTACATTTAGATATCGGTTTGCTAATCTAATGAAGTAATCCCGATCGATATTTAATTAGTTAAACGTACTATTACAAATATTGTTGTATTGTATTACGCAGTACGTGAATAAATGAATGAAGATATCGCGTGCGTCTTAAAACATATGGTAAAACTTTATGTTTAATGTAGTGGCAGTAGTTTCGTCAGTGTTTTAGTTGGACAATGTAGTCATTACTAGATTCGTGTGTGACTGTTTTTTTTTACATAGTATAAGATGAGGTCGCTTTCGTTGCCTATTCGTTTAACTGCATATAAGTATAAAAAATCCAACAATTTTAAATTCCTCCGCGCGAAGCCATTCGGGCTGGTTTTTAACCGACTTCAAAAAAGGAGAAGCTTTTCGAATCGATTGTATTTTTTTTATGTCCTACTTCATAACTTGTCATTGATAAAATGAATGAATCGGTTCCAACCGATTCATTCATTTAATCAATGACAAGTTAGTACTCCAGTAGTACTCCAGTACGAGCCAGAAGTCTGTGTAGAGGAGTGTTATATCGCCTGGACGGTGTGTCGTGTGATCAGGGCGAGGGCGACAGCGGCGCGGCGGTGAGCATGGACGGCGTGCTGGCGGCGCTGGCGCAGATGTCGCTGGGCGGCAGCGGGGGCTCGGCGGGCGGAGACGAGCCGCGGGACGACAAGCCGCGCCTGCTGTGCGTCGAGCCCGCGCCGCCACGCCCCGCGCCACAGGTGACCACACTGTGACGTCAGAACTATATATCCTTACTTGTGTTCTATAATACTAGTAACGATAACTATTTATGACGTCATGTGCCATTTTATATCGGCTTAGAGTTTATACAACAACAACAACCCATAATGTCCCACTGCTGGGCTCGGGTCTCCTCTCAGGAGAGGGTTAAGGCCACACGTCCCCGCGCTGGCCAAGTGCGGGTTGGGGACTGGCAAGAATACGTTGTGGCTACGTAAATCTTGCCGTTGGATGTTTTTAAGCCGCCCGAAGGCCTCCAACTAAGCTTCACGACTGTTATCGTAGTATAATTAGAACCGGGACCGACTGCTTAACGTGACCTCCGAATCACGGAGACGGTCATGGTAACATGCCACTAGCGGTCACCCATCCAGGTACTGACCGCGCCATCGTTGCTTACCCTCGGTGATTGTTTCTAATCACCGAGTGCAACTGGGCTATGAGCGCGTAGTTTAGAGTTTATACTTAGAGTTTATACTTACTCGAAAGTAGCTCTGTCTGTATGTTACGTTTCAAGGCTAAACAACTGCATCGATTTCAATGAGACATTATTCTCAGTAGAGTCCGTTGATGTTAGCACGTCCTCGACTCGACCGGGGCGGTACTACACTCGCACAGAAAATCAACGTAGACTGACAGCATGCGTGCTGTCGTGTTTCGTTGGTGAGTGCGAAACCGCAGCCCCAATGGCATCAACGAGCAAGCATCACTAGGCCGAGATTGTGTGGGTCACCATACTGCATTGTGTTACTTTGTTTGCATTCGCAATGAGTATGGTGACCACCACTCTTGGATTCTACTTATGCTTTCTATCAAGCAGAGTAGAGTCACTTTTCCAGGTCCATACAATAAAAGTAATAAAAAAATCGACATGGAAATACTTTGATTCTTTAGGAAGGATATTGGCTACTCTTTACCGCGATAACCGACATACTAGTAACTAACGAAATTAGCTTACTATAAAGTACTCCACTTGTATTTAGATTACATATGAACTAACTTTACACTTTTTTTTATGGAAAAGTTTGCCCCTTAGGCAAACGAGCAGACGTATCACCTGATGGTAAGCGATTACCGCCGCCCGTGGACACCCGCAACACCAGTCACAAGTGCGTTGCCGGCCTTGGGACAAGAGGAGGAGGATGAGGGGAAGGGTTGGATTATAGGCCTCCGGTATTCTTACTCACTCGGTGATACACAGCGCAGGAGCTGTTTCACACCGGTTTTCTGAGAGGCTGTAGTATCACTCTGGTCGAGCCGGCCTATGCATGCCGAAGCCAGTATAAAATTATGCTTGTCCTAAGGCTTAGAATATGATGAAATACACTAACAATAGACCCCTTTGTAAATACTATTAATTTATGATGACTCTTGATTTTAATCAATTCTATATATACATGGTGATTCTAATCTTTTTATTACATTTTGTTTCAGGTTCATTGATTTCAATAAGCGATGCGACCGACGACGCGACGTTTAAATATCATTGAATATTTTGTTAACGACATTTATTTTTTCTAAAACACGCATATATACGTTGCTCGCTTGGCTGCACACGGACTGACGGGTTCCGTCGCATTCCGACACTAATTCTTTAAACGTTAAGGTACATTTTTCTTTACGCGCCGGCCCCCATTAACGCGATACGATGAAACTGCATACCGTATCACACGCTTAATACATCCGCCACTATGGGGTTATAGCCGCAGTGCTTTCTTGGATTGTATTCTATTATTGGCTGTAGTTATGCTACGCAATCGGTTTTCTTATTTGTTGGTTCTCATCTTTATAGAGTTTAGTTTAGGTGGTACACGTTATGTAGTGTCGTACGCGCCTCGACCGAAGCAGAAGCGATGCGGTTCGATTTTAGTTTGTGGTAGTTTGGAACGAGAGTTCGCTCTATGGTATTTAGTTATTTGCGAGGGGCTGGCGTCATAGTGAGCTATATTTATACACACTTAACGAAAGCTATATCTCTATGAATGTTTTAGTTGTGCTCTAGTCTAATGTTAGCATGTAAAACGATCGTTGTATGTAAAATATTTACGATTCCACGTTTTTTCAATGCAAATACTATTTAAGCATTCTTCCATAATTATATTACGAGAAAAGAAGCTATATTTTTAGTAGATAATATAGAACTAAAACTATTAAAGTTTATATTTAACGTATTAAGGTGCTTGTGAGAGCGGAGGCCCAACGTTGTTTAGAAATTAGTTTAAAAGGATTTGATTAGTGTTAAGAGTATTTATTTTAATTCGGATCTTGGGGCTCCGTATCTGTTGTTGTATATTTGTGCCAACTTAGTGTCCGTATTGTCCTCGGCCGGCAGCCTGAGGCAGCTAGCGTCGTGTCTCGTCCCCTACTCACTAGAGCTAATTAACATATCGATATAAGTTGGTACATATGTTTTCAATCCTCTAAGTGAATGTCAAAGTTACTTTTTCAGTATTAGGTTAAACATAATTTAAGACTTGAAAAGTAATATATTGTTGACATAATAAGATATCTTTAATATATTCTATTAGATTTAGCGAACTATAAGTTCGCGTAACAATTGGTCTCTTAGCGTAAAGATGTGTATTTTATATAGAGAAAAAAGTTATTGATCTATTTTTCGAAATTTTTAGTTTTTAATGGATTGCATAATATAAATTTGTTATTTACATTAAAGGTATCTCGTTACATTAGGTAGCTCACTGGCACGTAGTTGTTCTAAGCCTTTTACTTTGTTGTTCTCCACTTGCAATACTTTAGCACTATAAATATATATGTATACGTCTACATAATTATGTATACACATTGTTAACATGCTATTTACTACTTTATTTTGTAATTTTATAACGTTGGGTAGCGAGCATGGATGTGAGTTTTTTTTGTTTTTTATTTTTTTTTAATAAATTTATTAAACACTTTGGTTTTTTTTTCTTTTCACGCCGTACATGTCGCGTTCTGATGTTGCCTCGATTCAAATTTTAACGTTACTACTACATACATCGATTAATATTAGTACAAATTTGAATTTAATGTTATTACTGTACTTTTAACGTTTGCTTTTTAGAGGTTCAAGATAAATTATATTTTTCTAGTTGACAAGTTATTTTATTCAGATCCGCTTAAATATTGACCCGAAATGTTAACTCCCTTCTACCCGCAATGAAAGTATTGTTTAGTAAGGAAAAGGTCCTGGAGATACTTAGGCTAAGAAGTAAACACTTTGGATTACCTAAGCCTCGTAGATATTTTTTGGAAAGTCTTGCTTTTATTACTGTTAGAAATCCTGAACAGCTGTTCTTTTTTTGTAATACACTTTCCTCTAAAAGCGTATGTTAAATAACTATAGTTGTTCATTTATAAAAGTCATGTTAAGGCAGATTAACATCGGACAAGCGAATGCTCATTGTATGTTTGCGAGAGAGCCACGCGTCATGAATGGGCCTTACATAAAACCGGTGTGAAATAGCGCTTGCGCTGTGTTTCACCGAGTGAGTAAGGATACCGGAAGCCATACCCCCAATCTAGGGGATGGGAAAGGTCTCATCCCTATCCTCTTCCCCATCCCCCAAAAGCCGGCAACGCACTTGTGACGCCTCTGGTGTTGTAGATGTCCATGGGTGGCGGTAATCGCTTACCATCAGGAGATATGTCTGCTCGTTTGTCCGCTATCTCAAAAAAAACTTGCTATAAACAGTCCAAGACCAATTTTCCTTTATAATATTCTAAAAATGCTCGCTCTCTTTATGGTAACGGCATTAGAGCCGGAACAGTTATCTTCTTGAGAATTCTAGTACTTAGTTCTGACGCGAAACGAAACGCTGAATCGAATTTTTGTTTACACTAAATAAAAATAAATATTTTCGGACATTTTATGACACAACGCCATCTAAGCGGAGCTTGTACTATGGGTACTAGACAACTCATATAAATATATATACCTATATATACTTTTTTTGTAAATACATACATATTATACATAGAAAAACACCTAAACTCCGAAACAAACATTTGCAGATCATACAAAAATTTGATCCGACCCAGGAATCGAACCCAAAACCTCTAGCACAGCAGTTGCATACGCTACCACTGCGCCACCGAGGCATATAAATCTTAACTAAAAGATAAAGAACGCTCTTGTTCTCGCTCTAGCTCTTTGTTCGTTCAATTTAAACGCACCCTTAGCCGAAAGCAGTCTATTTGTTGATATAATTCTCCACCAGGGCTCTCCACAACATAGGTTCTTTAGTGGCTACATACAAAGGCTTCTCACCACCTTCACCTGTTCATCCGATAGTCTGGAGTGAAATAGACCGTTGGTTTGCCACCCACACATTCCATCTCACTCTAGACGGTCGCCGCCAGAAATTTTTGATCCCATCGGCAACGAGGTCGTGTATCGTTTAGGAATGATTGAAAAATATATATGTGTGCTAATAATTTCGCTATTAAGGTAGGTACTAGTTTTTTTGCACTGCCACTATTCGCTGGGTGCGCGATAATAGCGCCAACTAGCGGCTATAACTACGGCATACTTGGATTTAAATGTCAAATGGCTGATTGTCTTTACGAAGAATAAGTAAACAAACTATTACGATCAAATATCGTAATTAACATATGTTAACATGTGTAAGATCATATTATTAAATGTGTATTATAAGACTTTGTCTACGATTAAATACTTAAAAATATGAGCCATACTACAGAAGCTCGTATAATTCAATGACATCGACGCCATACAGGACCTCCTTGAATACAAGCTGCATACTATGATCCATTTTAATGTGCTAGAAAAGAAAGAAATAGTTTATTTTTCCTCCAGATTGATTCTAGTATTTATGTTAATATGATGGAGTGTACAATAAGAGTGGTAGACGTAAATATACTGCGGCTTTAATATACGTACTATGTATCTATATATATAAAAGCAACCCTTACTGACTGATCTATCAACGCCCAGCTCAAACTACTAAATGGATTGCACTGAAATTTGGCACTCATATAGCTATTATGATGTAGGCGGACGGTAAAAAGCATTATTCCCTTTTCTCAAACTCTGCGACGTTCCAGACAAAGAAAGAAATGACGAAAATAATTTCATGTGTTGTCTTTATTTCAAATTACTTATAGAAATGGTATGATCATTTTGTAATAAGTAAACGTTTTATCAATGTTGTCATATTTTTTATTGTTATTACTCTCAATACCGAGTTCCGTCACTTTCTGATGTAATTGACAGAATTGTATAATGTCGAATGTTTAAATGTATATTACTCAGTAAGTATATCAATAACGCATTTTCTCAGAATTTTGAGAAGTGATTGTGACTTCATGATACTGACGTTTTCGGCTAAATTGTTTATTCAATCCTGCTGTCAATGAATTTAATCCTCAAGGCAGGATTTGTAGACATTATTGAGCAGTTTAATTATATCACCGTAAAAAGCTTCAGGTAATTAAACACAATTTAATATAGCTACGATTTATTGAACAAAAAATAGTGAGGCTGTCTATTCGTCACCAGGATTATTGACTGCTTCATCTTCACTGGATTCGTAGGAGGCAGGGTCTTTGGCTTTTATAGTGACCGCCTCATCTTCTTCTGCCGAAAATTCACTCTTCTTTGTCTTTGCTTCTTTTTCTTCATTCCTCAGTTTATGTTTTTTAGACTTATGTTTCTTGTGTTTTTTGGACGAGCTTTTATTTGAACCACTCCTTTTTACAGTTACTTCTTCCTTAGGTGCAGGCTTTTCTGTCGTGGTAGTTGGAATAGTAACTTCTTCCTCTTCGCTACTGGATGAACTAGCCTTTTCTTTTTTTACTTTTTTATCTTTCTTCTCTTTCTTTGGAGTGACTTCATCTTTGCTGAAATTGTAGAATATGCCTTTTTTATTTTTTACGTTAAGAAATTGCAAAAAAATACCGAAAAATTTTGGTTAGTAAAACTAAAAAAAATATAAAATAGTTTTAGCGAGCAACAATATCGAATAAGGTCGTCGTTTTAGTCTTTATGCTGTCAATATATATTTTTATTTAACACGATTTACATATTCTAACATATTTTTATGTGTCAAAATAGCTGTGAAATATACTGTTGTTACCTGTGTCTAAGTATTTCCAGGGAGTCTTCGTCACTGCTGTAAACAAAAGTTGTGTTAAATGCATCTAAAGTTTGGTCATAGAAAATCAAATCTACGAGTATCACAATATAGGTACTGGTATCGTTTATTTAAGGCCATTTTCCTATTAAGTAAAAGCGCAAAAATTTTAAGTTTTGCCATCTTAGTCTAATGATAAGTCTTACGCAACCGACATCTTTTCATAAAAATGTTTTATATCTTGACAAGTTATCTGTGTTTATATAATCTATTGAGCTTTTATGCTCAAAAATACACTTAACATATTTATATACTAGCTATTGCCCGCGGCTCCGCCCGCGTTTATCTTCGTTATCGCAGCAAAAAGTAGCACGAGTCATTCCTCAAGAATTAAAGTATGTTCATGACAAATGTCATTAAAATCGGTGTAATAGTTTAGCCGCGCAAGAGTGACAGACCGACAGTTTTACTATCGAATTGAAAATATTACTATTGAGAAAATGTGTGCTAAAGTGTTCGATTAAAGATAATGTGTTAAATGGAATGTACCTGTCACTATCTGATCTGTCTGCAGCGTCGTCATGGTCTTCGGCGCGATTACTGCAAAAAAAATTATAAGCGTTTATATTGGCTACTATACTATACTATACAAATACCTAGTAAGGTATTTCACAACATTACAGGTAAGGAAAAAGTTTATTTAGTATATTTTTATAGAATAAGGAGCAAATGAGCAGACGTATCGCCTGATGAATAATTACCGCCGCCCATGGACACCCGCATTAACAGAGGCGCCACAAGTGCTATGCCGGCTTTTGTAGAAAGAGTAGGCCCTTTTCTCAAAGGTATGAAGGTATATAATAAATGTATGTTTTTAGTAAGTGAAATCCTCGAGTACTTAGTGCTGGGCTACTAGCATTGCAGTTTATCTACAAACTACGTTTCTTTGGTTAAAATGTTAATAAGACAACCGAAATTCGGTTCTTGAGCCAGCGGTTTGAATCAGAAATCTTTTGGCTTCGTGAAGTCAAAGAATGCATTAAGAGAGTTCTAGTTATAGAAATAAATATATGTAATCTTTGAGTTAGCTGTAGGTTAAATATGGATGTGCTTCACACTTGTAATACTCGAAACCATGGAGTTCTACCCAGAGGCGTCTCTAGCCCGTGAAGCACCCGTGTGCAATCATTATTCTAGCCCTCTTCAGTAAGTGCGAAGGCTTATTAAAAGTGCCGCGGCCTTCGCCTATGTTGAGAATTAGTACATGTAAAATATTTTTTTTTATGTTACAGAAACAGCCTTTAAAAGAAAAATTAAAAAATTAAGTTAACAACAAGTTGGTATTTTTTCTTTTCTGAGGCTTGCAACATCTTATATGTCAAAGTCAATCAGGGAAGCAAATTACGTTACGTGGCATTGGTGAATTTGATGACGTGTAATAATGTGCTGTTACACTTTATTAAGCGTCATACAATAAACAATAATTGCATCATATATCATGCACGTAACAGATCAAACCTCTTAAACAGACAAACATAATCAATCATGGCGACGAGAGTTGTACGCCATGCTTCACAAAAAGGCGGACTCTCAGCAATCCCTGCGATGGGCACGGCCCATCCCAGTACTGTCTTTTAGAGCCCACCATTGTAGTTGATTTGACGCCGACAGACACCGCCACTATCAGAGGTTCTATCTGTCTCCGATATAGTAGATACTAACTAACAATTGCTTTCAAATGTTATTATTTTTACTTACGTCGATTCACTCTCCTCATCCCTAAAAAGAAAACAAATGTTATTTACAAAATACTTGTGAATGTCTTAGTCTTTGGGTTCAAAGAAGTATTACTTACTCTACACCATCCCAACTGACGGACCATTCCTCATGAGTGATACCGGAACGGAATACTCTTCGGCAGTTTTGTCTGAAAACAGTTGAATATTATTATAAAAAAAACTTGATGTAAGTGTTACTGGAGATTGCCAGGCTGTTGAATTTTGACCTTTTTGAGTTGTCTTATTTCCCTGATCAGTGTTTTCTGAACTATTATTGTCCTGCTGACTGTATTATAATATTGCCACTGCCCCTGCTGTCATATATACCTACAGTAAATTGCGTTAATTAGCCTTATGACTTACTGTATTTATGATTGGCTGTTGCTGGGATAACAGGTCAAAATATATTCTGGATACTGCTAGTTTTAAAATCAAACGTTTATTCTACCTATGTGTATAAAAAAATTATCTAATGGTGAGAAAACCGCATCCAAATCGGTTAAACCACTTCTGAGATTGAAACTTTCATATCTGCCACTTCTTGAATATTTTTTATTACAATTTAAATATTAATATAAGTTACTTTATAGTAATATAAAATAAATTTTATTATAATTGTATTCTTGATTTGTTATTGTTTCATTTTTGTTGTTTTTTAAACTACATAACTCTTGCTGTAGAAATATACATCCTGTGTCGTTAGGAACTTTACAAACATACATGAAACAGACATAAATAACATCCAGACTCAAAAGAGCAATTTGTGGCTCACACAAAGTGTGGCTCCGTCGGGGATTTGAGCCCACAACACTTGGCGCAGTAGAAAGTGGCGTGGTGACCGCTTAAGCCACTGGGCCAACCATGCAGTCCCATTTCACCATTAAGTGTGGTGTTCAGAATGTAAACTTTAAGTTACTTACTTCTACCAAATAAAAAAGTTTTTCTAAACCTACACAGAAATGATCGCGTTATAGAATAGTAAACTTACGCCCATAAAAAATATAACCGAATCGAAACTTCTTCATTTAAAAAGCTTGACTAAAAAAATAAAAATATAATGCATCTCCTTACTCAACATCCTTGTGTATAGCGCATGATATGAATTGACGATTCCTATATATCGAGGTATACAAGAAGGGTCCATGGCAACTGTGACTCTTCGGATCAATTTTGCAGGCAGATATAACGCCAACCACATGCTCTACGCCCTTGTGTCTCACAATCAGCGGACCGCCGTGGTCATTCTGGAGATGAAAAATTACATGATTTATATAATAATGATAATAGTTTATTTTTGAAATTACGAAATATCTAAAGATATGAAGATAATGGCTGCTATAGTTAAATAGCTTGTTGCAGCCACTAAAACTCACCTCAGGAAGACAAAAAACATATACTGAGTTCTGTAGTTACACATTAAGAGTATTTTATTACAATATGTATCTTGAGAGAATGGTCTTGTGCAAGCAGTTACCGTACCTATGTACCCGAGTCGTTGTATCTTCGTATCATTGTATATCTACTGTTATTGATTATTCAATTTTTTTACTATCTGATATTTTACAACAATGAAAAATACTTATTTTTTATGCTATAATCACAAGGTATATAAAATTGTATAACTCAGAATATTCGTAACAAATAACCAACCACCACCACCAACCATAATGAAAAACCAAGTCAGCAACATTTAAAGCTGTTTCTATTCAATTGATTTACAGACAAATATTAATATAAGTGAAAAATATTGGGCTATCATTCAGTAGAACAGTTATCCGTGTGGTGATGTATTCAAAATACGGAATCAACACCCCTACTCATACCATGGGTGTCGAAACAGGGTACTAAAGGAGAAACGCAGGGCAACATGAGAATATGAGCAAAGAGAAGGAAAAGTCGAAACCAACCCGTCTGGCAAACGAGGTATAATAGGCCAAAATCTCCTTTCTTAAAAGTGACTTATGTTGTTTCTATTTACTCAGTTGAATATAAAAGGTTCAAAATATATTTTTCTTGTTACCTCACAAAATCCTCCCTGCATGGAAGACCTTCTGGCAGTATAGTCATCAGGGTCTCTCAAATGCCTTCCAAGATCGATATTGATTGAGTTGCTGGCTAACTCAACGTCTTCCTGGCGTCTGGTCTCCACGTCCGTACAATTAGCGTATCTTTTCTATAAAATTAAAGTAAATACTACTAAATGTTTGTTTTCAAGTAAAACGGTATTTGCCGACCAGTCGAGGGAATCCTATAAAAACATGTCGGAATTTACTGGTAACAGCATTCGCTTCACTCATATTGAGATCGGTGGGAGAGCCACGCTCGGTATTTGGGGCCGGCTCGAACGGAATGATACCACGGCCTCACAGAAAACCGGTGTGAAACAGCGACTGGGCTGTGTTTCACCGAGTGAGTGAGGATACCGGAGGCCCATAATACAACTCCTCCCCTCGTCCCCCTCCCCATCCCCCAAGGCCGGCAACGCACTTTTGACGCCTCTGGTGTTGCGGGTGTCAATTGGCGGTGGTAATCGCTTACCAACAGGCGAAATGTCAGCTCGTTTGCCAACTATTCCATAAAAAAAAATAGTAATCGTGTTTATTACAATAATATCAATACTTACATCACAGACTTCACTCAGCCTCTTCATAACATCCCTGGTACAAATCATGTATTGAGTGATAATCTCCCTGAATCTTTGGGCCCATTTCTTGGCACATTGTTCATTGTCCATAATGCACACCTTTGCTTCTTGCAAACATTTCGCATTCTTTGGAATATGTACTTCTTTTTGACGACGGTACACTCCCTAGGCAACAAAACCGATTAAAAATAGTATTTAAAATTCCTTTAAGTAATTTGTTACATTGCAATTTTACCTCTCTGAAGTTATTGCCGCTACCCCATCCAGCTATCCATCCTTTAGTGCCAGGTTTTTCTAATTCTCTACTTATATTATTATAATTAATAGGACAAACGGCAAATTCACATCCACTTTCTGTAACGCCAAATTTAAAAGGCTTGTCTACTTTAACTATAGCGATATCGTTAGAAGACCACTTGATACTATCTTGAAAATCAAATTTGTAATCTGTAACATAGGAATATAAAAAATATTACCATAGGTATTATTGTCTCATAGTCAATTCGGTTGAGTAAAAATAAACTAAAAAGTAGGTTTAAAAATGTAATAAAACTTAAATATCTATAAAAAACTCACTTTTGGGAATACATTTCCAAACCACTCGGCGTCGATGTTTACAAACGCATTCGTCGTTCTTGTAATCGAAGCTGTCGACAAACTTGGTAGTACCGGAAACAATGTAGAATCTGTCTGCGTCCTCGACACATGCTGCAGAAGTAAGCACATAATTGGGGTCGACAACAACCCCCCCGCATAACCAGCCTCGGTATTTGTGAGCTTTAGCAGATTCTTTCGTTAGTTGGAGATAGACCTGAGTTAAAAAAATAATATCAATTTCGGTTTTCAGTTCAGTTCAAAACATATTAAATTGCACAAATTCAAAATAAAATAATCAAATAATATGGTTTCTTTTTATTATTTTTCCAATTATTTTAATTGAATTACATTTCATTAAGAATTTTAATTATATAGTAGTGTATATGAAAGAATTTGATTATTGCTAATTTAACAGAAATGATAGTGTAATTTCATAAAAAAATATTACATGGTGTATTAGGTTATAATATATGATAATAGACATACACCGAAAATACACTTTTAAGTGTATTTTCGGTTATGTAGTCTGTGATTCGATTGTGTGGTTAAGCTACATTTAAAAGGAGTAACCGTGCTTCGTAGCCTAAAATATACGAACCATATACGGTCTCTTCCCCTTTTCCGTCCTCTTACTGAAAAGAATACGCCTCGTGTCTACATGGGTCTTGTTTTCGAAGTCCCAACCCTCATCTGGTAATTCGTTAGGTTCTCGGAGATCAGTTGAGTTACTGCGTTTCTTGTGCTTCTTCACATGGCTCTTTCCTTCGCTTTCTTTATTTTCTTTACTTTTTCTTGAAGGTGATGCTGATACCAGACCTGTGATGATAATAATAATAGTATTTGTATTGTGTAAGCTATATTGACTGATAGAATACATATTGTAAGTATGAAAAAACTATTTGCAAATCTATCAAACACTTGATCCAACCCAGGAATTAAACCCGAGACCTCTGTACAACAGTTGTGTACGTTTCCACATCACCACAAAGGCAATCGTGTGATAAAATTTCACGAGCCTTTGGTAGTTTTACCTACATGCTTATTTAGTTATATTACTGTTATCATAATGTACAAAGCAATATACGAGTACGTTACCGAAGTACTTAGTTTCGTCTCTCTCTCTCTCTTTCTTTCTCTCTCTCTCTCTGGTCGGACTGCTTCGTTATTTCAGTGGTTAGCGTAAGCGGCTGCAGATCAAGAGGTCTCGGTTTCGATTCCCAGGTCAGACTGCTGTTGGGTTTTTCTTACAAGAAATTCTTAACAGCAGCCCGGAGTATAGAATATGGCAGAGTTTCCCATCTTTGATTCGGAGAGCACGTTAAGATGTCGGTCCCGGTTGGCATGAACATCTATGGCAATCGTTATTGGGAAGTCACTGCCCTCCAATATACTGACAACAAGTTCAACCTTCGAATTGAGTTCACCCTCAGGGATGCGGAGGTCAGATGCCAGTCGCTCCGTGTAAAAAAAATAATATTCAGGTAAAACCGGTTGAACTAGTAGCCGACCCTAAAAAATCTTGGGAATAATAAAGGAAGATGACTACCGAAGTACTAAGCGATATAATTGATAGAAAAATTAAAACTCTCTTACCAATGATCACCAGCGTCACCAAAAAAGGGATAAACTTCGTCATATTGCTGCACTGGCTAATCCCAAAAGGATAGCACAAATTTGTTAACAATATAAACAACCAATGCAATAGAAATTTAATTATTTTTCCAATTTGGTAATCGGAATGCTTCGTTGAAGTCAATTATTTAGTATCCGGTAGATAAGTTACGACAAAATATTTGATTAATTTTGTCCAAGTTAATTAAAACAACGCAGGAAACAATGACACTTAAATAAAATATTTTTTATTACTTTGTTTTTTATTTTTTTTATTTACATAGGTATTACCTGATAAAAGTAAAAAAATACAGACGAGTTTCAAATCTCATCGTTACTACGGATGTGAATACAGTTTTAAGTATTTTATAGATACCTTAATTTTAAGAAATTTCAAGAGGTAACAATAGCAATTTTCAATTTTTAGGGCTAAGTATCACCACTTTATGAAAAGTCCCTGAGACTATTGATGTTATTAGCCTGGTAACTACAGAAAACAACTTCACAAATCTCGGATGGAGACAAATATGTTAGGTAAATGTATATTTATCAGCAAATTTTATTTGTTAAGTAGCAAAAAACTATCATAATGGATTATGGATTTTCAGGTTTCAACATTCATGTGTATTTGAGTTTTTAATAACTTCTAAAATTCTGAGTGCCTGAAGAGATTTGAATGTAAGGTGTATTCCTAGAGTCCTTCTTATCAATTGATCTTCTGTATACCATATATTGATTGTTTTCCGTCCTATTTAGGGTAAAACAATCATAGATCAGGTCTATAATATTTAAACAAATAGCATATAAAATGTGACGTGAGTAGCCACATTTTTAATAGTCTTAAATAGTCCAATGCTGAGAAAAAACAACAGCCTTGGGCTAATATAGAAAACGATTCAGAAAAAAATGTGTAGTGTTTGTTTCAATTTCCCCACTTTTTGCCATGCACCTTTAATCAGTTTTTAAGACACACACGGGATTAATATTGATATTTAAACCTGTTTTGTATGAAGAACGTTGATTGGTCATGACTGACGTAGCCGAAACGTGGAGACTTACTATACGTTGATCTACAAGCTCGAAGTCGTTCAGCGTACTATGGAAAGGGTAAACCTTGTCGTTTCTCTAACCGATTGCACCAGGAATAAAATGATTCGACATAGCCACTGGGTTTGCAAGCTAAAGTGGCAAAAGGCTGGCCATATAAGTCGTAGAACGGTTTTTATGTATTTAAATACATAAAAACCGGAATAAAATAAGTGATTAAAATCACTTACTCTATTCCAGTATTTAAATTCAAGTTAAGAAAGAAAAATCTTTGAAGTTGAACTCTATGCTAACAAATGATGTACATACAGATTTATCAGATTTTGAATTATAGTTTTTTAATTATTTTTTCATTTGCAGTCACAAAGTGAAAGTTACTAAAAATATTATTTTTCAATTAAAACACGCTTATAAAAATCAGTAACACAGAAACCTAATAAAACCATGGTCATTTTATTAAATCATTATTAAAAACCCTCTCCTGAGAGGAGACCCGAGCCCAGCAGTGGGACATTATGGGTTGTTGATGATTGATTATTAAAAACACTATTTTCAAAAATTGTGTAAAAAATATTCGTCTTCAGTCAGTGCCTTTAGACTAGTTCTGGCACTGGCAACTACTTCAACCTCCAAATTCAGTTCAACCTCAGGGTTGCAAAAGTCCTTTGCCTGAAAACTGATATTCAGGTAAAACTGGTTGAACTCGTAGCCGACCCCAAATAATTTTGGGAATAATAAAGGCTAGGAAGATGATGACGCTTATCTGACGGAGAGGTGTGTTACCTATCTGGGACGTGATGGCAGACACCAACGCCCCATGTCGTGCGGTGTTCCACAGGGTTCGGTCTTGGGCCCGCTCCTGTGGAACATCGGCTACGACTGGGTGCTGAGGGGCGAGCTCCAACCGGGTGTGAACCTGACGTGTTACGCTGACGACACGCTGGTCACTGCCCGAGGAAGCTCATACAGGGAGGCAGCGTTGCTAGCGACGGCGGCGGTCTCACAGGTGGTGAGCCGCATACGGCGCCTCGGCCTAGAGGTGGCCCTCAACAAGTCGGAGGCCATAGCTTTTCATGGCCCCCGACGGGCGCCGCCACCGGGTTCGCACGTGGTGGTTGGTTGGGNAAAAAAAAAAAAAAAAAAAAAAAAAAAAAAAAAAAAAAAAAAAAAAAAAAAAAAAAAAAAAAAAAAAAAAAAAAAAAAAAAAAAAAAAAAAAAAAAAAAAAAAAAAAAAAAAAAAAAAAAAAAAAAAAAAAAAAAAAAAAAAAAAAAAAAAAAAAAAAAAAAAAAAAAAAAAAAAAAAAAAAAAAAAAAAAAAAAAAAAGGAAGATGATGACGATGTCTAAAAATTGATCGGCTTCTAGGTTGCCTACTTCAGAGTTAAAAATTAAACAATATCATAGTATCTGATATCTCATTTATTGATTATATTTTTATGTCTTTGTTTTATTTACTTTGTTAATACTCTTAGTATCGTTCTGAGCTCTAATGATGAAGCCGCTCTTAGCAAACACTTTGTCGTCTGCTGGTGCATCATGTGCTCTTACAACAGGCCCTGCTACAGTGGTACCCTCAGTAGACGGCTCGTAAATATTGGGTACTGGTTTCTGTCCGGGTTCCAACTCGTTTTTCGCTGGTCTAAAGAAAAAAATGCGAATGAAATCAGTAACTTGAAAAATCCTTAAATACTACTGATCGTATTAAGGCGATTTCTTGATAATATTAAAATAATATAGCTAAATAAAAGAAGAATAATATGAAAGTGGTCTAAAAAATATGTGTATTAAATATCAAGAAAATTCATTGCAATATATTTTTTACGGGAGTAAAAATGAAATCTGTAAAAATGGAATGGGAAATAAAATGGAAATGGATCTATGATTATAACAATGCAAATCATGAATACACGAAACACTAATCCTGTTTACTTACCCGTCTGGGTGATTTTTCCATGAAAGGTGATGCTCGACATGTGTTACGCCTGATCTGAATTGCCGCCTGCATTTCGGTCTAAAGAAATAAAAAAAATTGTTTATCAATCATACATTGTGTGATAAGAACAACTACTTTTATTTTATTATCTTTATTGTACACACTTAACGGATAGAAAAAAAAAGAATTACAACATACAAATGTGACAATTGGCGGTCTTATCGCTCATGGCGATCTCTTACAGACTTTTAATGTCGATGTATACTCGAACGATAAAACATTATGTAACTGTCAAATACGAATGTTTTAGTATATCTTGTCAGATGTTGTGGATAAAAAAGAATTTAAGTTTTAGTATTGCACATACAAGCAGTTTTTCTATTTTAATTGTAAAATACCCAAAGTATTTTAAATATACAAGTATGTTCAGTGACCACTCGACTGAGGAACAATCATAATAATAAAGCCAACGATATGCCGTTGTGTGTTTTTTCTGCAATATAGGTAAAAGTTTCTAGTTTAGACCAAATAAAGTTTTACTGGACAAATACTTTGGTTTATAAGTAATATTTTTAAGTTTCCAATTCCATCCTGACTAAAGTATTGATTGCTAAACTTAAACATAAATATCAATAAAAACGATTTGGTGAAATTAAGAATCAGAAAATTAGTCACCTTTTTAGTGCCTTTTACATTTGTTTCTTTACATTTTCATCTTTTGTGTTCTCATGAGGGTCTTTTTAGTGATCAATAGATAGTAAAAACAACATTATCAGTGTTAGTGTTTAGTTCAAAATATCAGATACTTACTCGACTTCTTTGAAAATAGCGCAGGAGATAAACTGCCTGTTCTTGTACACGCTGGTATAGAGGAAGGGTCCGTAACACTTGTTGCTTCTTTCCTTCACAAGGCAAGCTGATATAACGCCAATGACCATAGAATTAACTCCACTCCCGTAAACTAAAGGACCACCGTGATCATTCTAGATAATAAAAATATTACGTTGAAATTTTAAGATTTTATAACGAGACTTAAGGAGGCCAAATTCAAAACATCATGAAGATTAGATTCCTACCTATTCAGTACTGAGGTCTCATTTCAACACTTGCTGATAAAGTCTCAGATAGACCAAAGTGAACTCATTTGACAGATAAATATAAATTGTGGTTTCACAAGTCTTTGATAGAGATATCTAATATACCGACACTGCCTCGGTGGCGCAGCGGTAGCGTATGCTGCTGTTCTTGAGATCTCGGGTTCGATTCCCGGGTCGGACCAAATGTTTGTATGATCTGCAAATATTTATTTCGGAGTTTGGATGTTTTCTATGTATGATATGTATGTAATTACAAAAAAAGTATATATGTATTTATATCACTTGTCTAGTACCCATAATACATAGATGGCGTTGTGTGTTAGATGTCCGGAATATTTATTTATTTCTTTATTTATATCCGATATACAAATATATATCCAAACCTTTTATCTTTAAACTAGTGTTATATGCCAGATAACTACCGGATACTTTGTTTTTTTTTTTTTTTATTTTAAAGACTACTCCCGCGTTAGGAATAGACATTCCTGTGTCACGGGGATCTTTACAAACATACATGAAACGGACACATAGTACACCCAGACTGAACAACAATTTATGGATCACACAAAGTGTTGTCCCATGTAGGATTTGAACCCACAACACTTGGCACAGTAGGAAGCGGTGTGGCGACCACTGAAACCACTAGGCCAACCGTGTAGTCAGTGTAGTTGTTAGAAAATAACTCCAAGAATTTACAAATTTTAAAGTTTACGTCATATTATTAAGTATCTAAAGCTAAGAATTTGACGAGTTGAGAATTTAATTAAAGTACTTACTAGTAATAATAAAAGTGGCGCTAAGTTTGGGTGCCATACTATTGGTTTTCTGATTTTGTATCTATTGCGGTATATTATTAAAGGTTTTTATATTAAGTCATTGATATTTGTAAGTTTGCAAGCTGAAGTGGCAGTGGGCTGGTTACATTTGCCGAAGAACCGATAACCGTTGGGGTAAACGAGTTCCTGAGTAGAGACCGCGTCTCGGCAAACGTAGTGTAGGACGTCCACAGGCCAGGTGGAGCGATGATTTGCGCAGGACGGCTGGCAGGAGCTGGATGCGAGAAGCCATAGATCGAACTAAGTGGCGTGAAATTGGAGAGGCCTATGTCCAGCAGTGGACTGCGATAGGCTGATGATGATGATTTGTAGGATTGAGTTTTAAAAAGTGGCTTATATAATATACACTAACTTCGCAGAATCCTCCACTTCCGACGTTATCTCTCAACCGTCTGGTGTATGTGGTTTCATTGTGGTAGGCGGAATGCATCACAAGGTTTGTAGGAATTCTTTCCGTCTTCTTTACTTTTGTGTCTCTTCTCAGATCTTCGTCGTCATCATAGCTTATATCTGAACAGTCTACGTATTTTTCCTGACAAATATAGCGTTAGTTATATTATTTTCTGCTATGACATATCTTGTTATAAAAAAAAGATGAGCTAATTTCTTTTTTTCTATATAATATATATGTATAATGTGTATTTAAATCAGTTGTCAAGTACCCATAACACAAGCTCTTCTTAGATTGAAACTAGATGGCATTGTGTGCGAGATTTTTGAAATATTATTATCTGTATATATACCTATAGTCTATATTTTTATCTACAACAGTACAGTCATGTTATTCAACTATGGGCTCGGAAAATTTAAACTGACAATGAATGTCTCTTTTCTGTATGTTTTTTATATATAAGCTGCCAAAATGAGTCTGCCCTACCTGATAGAAAGCATGAGCAGAATCCAAGAATGGTGGTCATCATCCTCAATGCGAAAAAGAACAATGCAGCATGGTACACCACACTACACTATGGCGGCCTGGCGAAATGCTTTTTCACGCCCCGCTTAAAGGACCCGGGATCATAGTGGGAAAAGTCATGTTGCCAAAATTAGTCTTAATTTTGCGGAGGTACGGCAATATATTTACAAGTTTAATACAAACATTCTATACTTTTCAGGCGTGTTCAAGTAGTGTTTTTACATTAAATACCATATAAAATATATAAATACCGGTATCAGGACATACATTACAAATTTCCGACATGCTTTGTCCGATATCCTTGGAGCAGATCATATAGTTGTCGATGATGTTGTGGTAGCGAGAGCCCCAACGACGCTTGCACCTGTTCTTTGGGATGATCTCGACCAGAGCTTCGAGCAACGAGTGCTGATTCTCTTTCCTTCTATTAATCCACTTAAATATGAAAATTATATCTATTACTAATAAGCATTGTACCAGATCAGAGAGCCTTGTGTGAGTTTATTTCGCATTTACTGGAATTTCGCATTTACTGGCTCTCGAAAGCAAACGTGTTCGCCGTTGCGATCGGTGCGGGCTAATCACAATCGAGCGTGCTTACCGTGACAATTGAGTTCATATAGACTAAGCTCACACCAGGCCCCCTGTTTAGTTAACGGTTGTCTTTTAGTCGGTTAAACAATTAATTAACTTATCTTAGACTGAGGGTGGACCCTCAGTCTAAGATAAGCACTATAATTGGTGTGTTTTAGGAGAACTTTAGTTAACTATTATGAATAATATACTTAATGCGTTGGTTTGAATCAATACTGTTTCAAGTTTGTATAGAGCATGGTTTTGAACTTATAAGTTTTAAATTACTTTTTTAATAATTTCTACTATTCCCACAGATATAGGTTGATTAACATAACAGTAAAAGTAAGATAGGATGCACAAAAAAATTTAAAAGATCAAATTAAATTGAGATAGAGATAAGACTTAGTTTGGCGGAAAAATTAAAACTGTAATTCGAAGTTTAGACGGAAATATTAATATAGATCATACTGACTTTAACCTGTTGTTGCTATTGTATTGTAGTTCGCTTACCTCATTGTACCGTGACGTGGTCCCCCAACCAGCAATTGAAACCACAGTTCCAGGATTCTCCAATGTCTGACTCTGGTTGTTATAGCAAACTGGTTTCGGTATAAAGTCACAACCCCTAATGCGTCTAGTGAAGTCAAAACCATCTTCAATTTTTACTACGGCGATGTCGTTGTTCATCCATCGGATATTGTCGTTTTCGTGACCATCAAACACATAATCTAATAAAAAATAGATATAAATATGTTTTATATAATATAATAAACTGTGAAGCGTGTCCTAATAATCTATATTTGGTGCGTACCTCGAAGACAAATTGAGTTCAAATTCCTATAGAAGATGAGTACGGAACTGTCTCATCAATTATCATCAATAACCCATACGTCCCACTGCTGGGCTCGGGTCTCCTCTCAGGAGAGGTTTAAAGCCATACGTCCCCACGCTGGCCAAGTGCGGGTTGGAGACTGGCAAGAATACGTTGTGACTACATAATCTTGCCGTTGGACGATTTTAAGCCGCCCAAAGGCTACTAAGCTTCACAACTATTATCGTATGATAACAACCGGGACTTACTACTTAACGTGACCTCTGAATCACGGAGACGCTCATGATAACATGCCACCAGCGGTCACCCATCGTCGTTGCTTACCCTCGTTAATTATTACTAATCACCGAGTGCAACTGGGCTGTGAGCGCCAAGAAATACAATCTGCATGCTTATGTTGGTCAATGACTTCGGATTCTAAATAAGCTATTCTAATTAACGTAGGACCGATGAAGTGATAACATGCGCAAGATGATTGACAGAAGCTGAATGCGAGAAGGCCAGAATCGATCAGATTGCAATGAGAGCAGCCTATGTCCATCAGTGAACTGCAATAGGCTAATGATGATTCCAACTCGATAAGACTACAGCAATATTCCTTTTCTCTCTTATCTTAACTTTTAATTATTCTTTCTCTTTAATTCTCAAAATAATCAGCTGATGGGGATAAGTTTACCGTCGCAGCATACGTGACTGAAATAAAAACTATAATTGGCAAAGCGTGTGTATTTCAATTCTCCTTTATTTACCTATACAGGCAATGAATATATGTATCAAATCGTATCCTTCACTATATTGGATATATCTTTCATAAAGGTATGGCCTGCAGAGTCAAATTTACTTACTTTTAGGAACGCACTTCCAAACTGCTTTCTTCGCGCCATTCTTGATACAAGGGTTATTATATCTATCGTCCTCATCAGCATATCTAAAAATACATTGTTAAGTTCATAATTCACTCAATCTATTGAATTGCACACAGCCGGGATGTTTGGCGCTCCTTGAGGGACTCACTCAGTCTATGGCCATCTATGTATTTCTAATTAAAACCTCATTGCAAAACCAATTAGTCTTAAAGACTGAGTCCATTATTCTCATTTTTAAATAAACAGTGTTATATTTATATATTTTATTAAAATCATTTGTTCATCACTAATTCAAGTTAATCAAAATTTTTGATTACATAAGGAATTATTCCGGCATTTGAACAGTACAGCAGAGTCAACACAACTAATATCTGACTAAAAGTGACGATTACAGTTACAGTTAATCTTAATGTGGATACCAGAGCCTGACTATTACTGTGCACGTAATTAATGAAAACGTTGTTTGTATGAGAAAATCTGAACTTAAATTTGCTTAAAAATATATTATTATTGTAATTGAAAAAAAAATCAAATTAACTTTTTTTTTTATTATGTATTGGAAATTTTATATATTTTTATTTAACTCTGTAACATGGTGAGAAAAGAAAGTTTTCTATCCTTATACTCACTTGTAAGTACCCGAGACGACATAAAAATGTGTAACATCTTCAATGCACGCAGCAGACGTCAGAATATACTCCTCGTGGATAATAGCACCCCCACATAACCATTTGCGATACGACTGCTGTTTCGCGTTTGCGCTAGGTAATTTGAGGTACACCTAAAGAAAATACGCAGGTTTTCGGAATATAGCAGGTAAATTTAGGAACTCCGTAAACGTAACTATCAAATATGATTTCAATGCCTTATCTAATGAGCGTTGTCATGCCTACTATTTTTTTTACACTTTTGTGTTTATGTTAAAAGGTAGGTACCAAAATATATTATTTGTCACTAATTTGATTTTTATTCTTTTGATATTTTATTTACCTGGCGCATGGCGTTTAAAAAAGTCTTAATATCGCTTACAAGAAAGAGTATTTAAAACACAATCAATATCTAAAGTTAAAGATATTTTTATATAAACTTGTCAGACTTATTTAGAAGTGAATAACTGATTTCAACGAAGTAGTCAATACTCATACCAACCACTTTCCACAACAATTGTTCAACATCATCGTCATCATCATCATCTATAGTGTTATTCTGATCGCCAATCACTACTCGAAGGAGTTACATATTCATATACTCTCAGCCCTCCATACTTACCATATAAGGCATACTGTCAGTAACTTCTTGGCCATTTATGATTCTTCTGGTATCACTAGTAATACTTATATTGCTTAATATCGTGGAGACCTCTGGAGGAAGAGTAGTGGCTACTTCTATAGCGCGAACATCTATAAAAATTACATGTTATCGATTTTTGTTAAAGAAGCTACATTTCTTCCTCTTACTTCTTTCGTAGACTAGAAGAATGGTGTTCTTTACCCTGGCTTGTAGTCGATGTTAGTATTTCTACCATGATCAAACTACACCAGAATCGAGATAGGAAAAGTTTTCATAATTGTTACATTTTTGATTAAATATTGAATACAATGACAAAATTATATTCTAAATTAAAGTTGATTTTTTTTTTCTTAAAAAGACAACTCCCGCATTAGGAATATACATTCTTGTGTCACGGGGATATTTACAAACATACATGAAACGGACACAAATTACACCCAGACTTAGAACAACAATTTATGGATCACACAAAGTGTTGTCCCATGTAGGATCTGAATCCACAACACTTGGCGTAGTAGGAAGCGGTGTGGCGACCACTGAAACCACTAGACCAACCGTGTAGTCATTAAGACAGTAGATTAAATAAAAGAAATAAAATAAACGAACCTTTATATACCAAGTATGATATAAATAAATGTATAATAAGCTTCATCGTTGAGACACACATTTGAATAGAACGCCTGCGTCTACATAAAGGATTATACCAAAAGTTAATTTCACGGAAGATATAAAAGAAAATTAATTAAAATTCCGTCTTACATAATTGTATCCGGTCAGTTACATTTATAATTTTGTATTTCTACGGCGATATTAATATAAATTTTGATTAGAACTCGTGGATGTGGTAGATACATTTAAGTCGTAAAGCCAAAACCTTATAAAATTCCTTGGATGTAACTTTATTCTTTTCAGATTTCGTCCGGTTATGGAGAACAGTTTTTATGATCCATAAATTGTTATTCTGAGTCTGAGGTGTAGTATGGATAACATTTTGTGTGATCACCCTTTCGGAACGCATTGTGCGAAGAATCCTTAGTACAATATTTTTTAAGGGCTACTTCCACAGTGACTGTACACTCAGACTCAGGAAAACAATTTGTAAAGCGCGCATAGTGTTTCCCCAATTGGGGTACTATGTACCCCCCAATCTACACTACCCAAATATTGGCTGGAGCTGGTGGAGAATGTTTGTACTTGTGCGCATAAAGACTTTAAATAAATAAATCTAAAACAGTACTATATTAATTATATTATGACTTTGTAATCATTATTTATCAATATCATACTCTTTTAGCATTGTAAAGGTTTACATATATACATATACCTGATACCAAAAACGTACACAAAGTAGGCCATATATTACGTAACTACATGTATACATACGTTTAAATGTGCAAATTCATAAGATATAGGTATAGAATATAGTAATAATAATAATAATAACTGACTAAGCAAACTAAGCAGAAAAACAACAACATTCCAAAGAGATGGAAAACTTGAAACACCCTGTACCATACTATACCCTACACGAGTCCGTCTGACAAGCATAGTATAATGGGCCAAAACCTCCTTTCCGAGAGCTCTCCAGCAAGAACTGTTGATGACGAACACATGGGCTAAATCATCTTTAAATAGAGATGTTGTTTTACTCAAGAACATGTAAATAGACGCAATTGAGTCAGTCTGTTTTTGTCATGATTTGCTATCAGCTGTGTATTCGCCGATTGTCAACTGCCTAGCTAACTAATTTCGGTCTAAAAATGTATCTAAATACATGCATGCATGTAGGTTTTATTTCGGTTACGGTAATTTATTACCCTAAAACGGGCTTTAATCAATGTTTTCAAGAACTGCCGGATTTTTATATACTACAGTAAATACCTTTCTTGTACTTCACTGCCAAAGTGACTAGTTAAAATCGAAGAGACGATTGATTCTGTGCCTATACTGATATTATGCTTAATCTTGTGGTTAGTGATTGGTACTGCCGATCAAGTAGTCTCGGGTTCGATTAACGACCCAAAAAAAGTGGTGAGGTTTTCTGATCATAGAAGTGCTTCTTAATATCCCGGACATTATCTCTACCCGGTCGTGGCGGATAGCGGTACCATCACATAGTGAGAGCGAGGGAACAGAGTGTGCATCCGTATTTGGGCTTCCACTTGTGCACTTTAATATCGCCTACGTAGTTGGCCAGTCTCCGTTGAGTTGTATTGTTGAAATTATTTTTGGCTGCTTCTCTGTCTGTTTAAGGTCTGTGTAGTTTTTTAGTAATTCACTGTTTAAATAAAGTTGTGGTGATTTCCACATACAGCGCAACAACATAAATATATATATGACAGCGCCATCTACCGAAGAAACCTCGAACTATGGAGTAACGAAGAAAACTAAGAAACTACCAATCCTGAATTGCGCAATAGAAGTTCTCGCGCCGATTAACATATATACAACTTCCCAACATCAACCGCTGGGCAGTGGCCCGCCAGGCATGATCACCTCGCCTGGTCGGAGGATACTCCCTTTGTGTTGGAGGGACATGACACCCGTCCCTCCACAAAAGTCTATCTATATATATGCAATACTAGATTTTGCCTACGGCTTCTTCAAGGTGTATGTCTGCATATATTGTCGCGGTGAAGAGTAGCCTATGTCCTTCCTAAAGAATCAAAGAATCTTCATGCCAAATTTCATTTAAATCGGTGCAGCAGCTAACCCTTAAAACAAGCAGGCCGCTTGACAAAGTTACTTTCGAATTTGTTTTATTATAGTTTTACGAAGAAAGATATTTCCAGAACTAGACTCAACACGGCTGAAAATCGCAATCATTTTCGTTGTTTTCTTAAAGCACGGAACAATGAATCTTACTTCGATATCTATATCGTCGCATATAGGTTGATTGTCGCATGGTTAATTCAAATACATTCGCCGGCGCGTTGGAATCTGTCATCGACCAGTCTCGGTTGTGGTAACGACATCCAATATAAAAGGAAATTCGCGGGTTCAGTTGGAGCTACAGTACGACAAATATCGGAGTTACATCAATGATTTTACCTAGCGACCTCAGCGATAATTAAGGACATTCTAAGTAATACTGTGATGTTAAGAGTGATTTTAATAATGTCTCTTGTACACGTTAGAAGGTTTACTTCGCAATATCATCAAATCATAACACGTTACAATATGTATGGATATGTATGGATATATATGTGTATGTATGGATTATTGATTAATGAACGAACAAAAAAGCACAACAGAACCGTTTTATTCTTAATTTATTATCAGCAATTTCAATTCACAGTTTTGGTAAAATTATTTACATGTAGTTCTGTTTTTGTATGTAAACGTGGTACATTGTCTTCAGATTTTGTCGTCGTGGAATTAACAGGCGATTTCACTTCTACTGTTGTATTGTCGAATAGTCTTCGTTGTTGTTTTTTATCCTTTTCTGTGTTCTCATCAACAGGTTTTGTCACTTCATTCTTTTCTACATTTTTTGTTGTCTCCAACGGCACAATAGTGCTTTCATATTTATCGTGATCTTTTATTTCTTTTCCGACTTTTTTAAGTTCATTTTTCGCAGGTCTGTGAAAGGTTGATGATAGAATAAGAACTAAAAATCGTTAGTAAATATTAGGTACCCTACCCATTACCTCTGAACGCTCTTAACACAATCTCTGTACAAAGCAAAGATGTATATTATTTTTAGCTAGTGTACTGCAAAGATAGAGAAGACGAATATTGGTCATTGGTCCAGCAGTGGAACAATAAAGGCTGTTAATGATGTAAATCGTTGCCATAATTTTATTCCTTAATCAAAGACGTTCTCACCGTGGAAGAACCATGCTTCGGCACGATTGGGCCGGCTCAACCGGAGTGACACCACGGCCTCACCGAAAACCGGTGTGAAACAGCGTTTGTATTGTGTTTCACTGAGTGAGTGAGGATACCGGACATAACCCAACCTCATACTCCAAAGGTGTGCAGGTGTCCATGGGAGGTGGTAATTGCTTACCATCAGGTGATGCGTCTGAACGTTTGTTATTGTTTTTTGTTATTTAATAAAAAAAGTTTTCATGACGTTATAATTCTGCATCATTGGGTCTCTGGTCTCGCACTCACCAACGAAACACGACAGCACGAATGCTGAAATTTTAAATTGGTTCTGTGCGAGGGTAGAGCCGGTCCTTTCATACTGAAATCAGCTTGGCTAACTTAATATTTTTTTAAAACTCTACACCCTTCTCCCAGCGATGCACAAAGCAAATGCAAAGATGCACAACTACATTCACTAGTTTTTATTATCGAGTGCTGCCATCTTCACGTTGAGGTGGGAAACTTTTCAGACTACCTAACATAGTTGCTAGTAAATTTAAGCTACCCATCAGGATGGTCGACCCAACTCATTTCAACTTCAGTGTGTGATCCACCGGCTCGGAACAATTTGTCACATCCTCCTCTGAAACAATACATACAAATAATAGTTGTGGTTTTATATAATAAAGGTATAATAGTAGTTATTTATAACAAATAGCCATTTCATTCTAATTTTTTCTAGCTTTAGAAGGCAAAATCATTACTATAAATATAAATAGCTTAATTAATTGATCTTTAACTGTCTCGCTGGTCTAGCGGTTGAGGTATGTGACTGCCGATCAAAAGGTCTCGGGTTCAAATCCCAGGTGGGGCCAAAAGTGTTATTGACTTTTTCTGATTATATTAATACTTAATAACAGCTCGGAGTTTGGAACTTGGGGTTTGAACCCGCGTGCCTCGAAGAACACGTGAAGCTAACGGTCCTGCGCCTGATCTCTCGCCGATCGTCCCATCAGATAGTGAGATGGACAGAACAGATAGTGCACCTATGTTTACGGCTCATACTTGTGCACTATAATATCTCCTGCGTAATTGGCTGGTCTCCGTTGAGACTGGCCGCCGTGGCCGTAATCGGCTAGGAGAACATCAAAGTGATCTGGTAACATTTAAATATTTTGGAATCGTTAATCATTCGTTTCTATAGATTATCTACCAATTAAATAGTTATATTCACTTGAATGCAATACTGTAAATATAAACTGATAGATTTTATATAAGACTAACCCTTTATTCATAAACTATATTTGACGTCAAACAATAGTTCTATGTTATTTTCAACTTTAAACTAACATCCTTAAAGTTGAAAATCACACAAAACTGTTGCTTAATGTTTATGAATAAAGGGATAAATCGTTTAAGTATGGACAATTTAAAATATATGTTCGGTAAGAAATTATAAATGTTTTAATCCAGAATTAAACTTAAAACGAACAACTTACGTAGGATCTTTGAAAATAGCGCAATTAATAAGAACTCGATTCTTCCAGACACTGGTATAGAGAAAAGGTCCGTGGCATTTATTTGTACCCTCTTTGACGAGGCAGGCTGAGATAATCCCAATGACGATTGAATTTACACCTGTTCCATATATTAAAGGTCCACCGTGATCATTCTGAAAAAATGTATAATAATACTCAACTGTAAAATGCAATATATATGAAATACTCAAACGGCGGCAATTGGATGCAAAAAGCAGCAAAAAGAGCTCTCTGGTGTGCCTTGGAAGATGTTCATTTCCAGCAGTTGAACACAACGGGCTTATGATAGTGATCAGTACTTCAGTATCCGTAGTACAAGCTGTGTTTGGTTTAGGACTAAAAGGTTTTGTGTGGTAGAATATTATATTATTGTTATCTGTGTGTCCAATAGAACTGATGAGAAAAAATGTTATAGTTTAATTTTGTATTAATTTATTTCAGAAAGTGACATACTCGTACAATTATTTTACTAACTTTAATAAATAGATAATCAAATTTAAAATACTCATTGTTGTACGAAAATGTGGCGACTTCCACATACAGCGCAACAACATAAAATATATAACAACGCCATCTACCGAAGAAACATAGAACTACGGAGCAACGAAGAAAACTAAGAAACTACCAATCCTAAATCGCGCAATAGAAGTTCTCGCGCCGATTAACATATATACAACTACCCAACATCAACCGTTCGGGAGTGGCCCACCAGGCATGATCACCTCGCCTGGTTGGAAGATCCTCTCTCTGTGTTGGAGGGACGTGTGACCCGTTCCTCCACAAAAAATTTAAGTATTTCATAGGTAAATACCTTATTTATTACTTTTACTCGTATACCTATATACCTAGCGCCAGCTTAAAATTAATCCAGTCCGCCCAAACGTTGCCTGGAAGAAATTGCTATAAGCAGTAAGTACCCTTTGAACTCGAAAGTTAAAACACACGATAGTACTTCAGTAGCTTCAATATATTAACAACTTAGCTAATAAGCTTAATTCCATAAAATAAATCTTCACTTTACTAAAGTTTCGTTTAATTGACTGATCGCAGAGTAAGAAAACTCGAAACAAACATTACTCCAGTATTCCCAATCGTCTGGCCAGTATGGTATATTAGACCAAAACCTCTTCCTAAGGATAAAATATAAAACATGTTCATACTCTTGTTATTGATCGCTGGTTAAAAAAGAAATTACCTCACAAAAGCCCCCGCTGGCATAATTAGCTTGTTTCCTTAAATTTCTATGATTTGCAGTATGCACATGCATAGTTTCCGGATCCATAGATCGCCTTCCTTCTCCTGAATCATCGTATTGTATGTCAGTGCAGTCGACATACTTCTCCTGTAAATATTTGAATGTTTTTTTAAAGTGGAGGGAGCAAACAGTAGACCCTACGGTATTAAGGACTCAGATCTTAAACGTTACAAGTGTGGTGGCGGACTAAGAACAAAGTTCAAGACGCCTATTCCATCCGCCCATCCTGTGGGTGTCGTAAGAAGCGAGTAAGGGAACGGGCAGTACTACCCTTTCACATAAGACCAACCTACAGTGACAGCAGTCGTATTTGTTTTTGTGTGACAGACCGAAGGCCCAATGATGCAGAAATAACTTAATATCATTGTCTGCATTCGCAATAAGTTAGGTGACTACCACTCTTGGGTTCTGCTTATACTTTCCATCAGGCAGAGCAGTGGAGTCCTTTTGGAAGGCTAGTATATAAAAAAAAAAGTGCGTGCGTACAAAGTGCACATGTCAGAAGTGAAACTTCTTAGCTCTCTCCCACCTCTCGCTCCATGGCACTGTGCGTGATACGACAATCGCTCTATCTCACTTTTTCTCTCGATCTTTCTCACTTGCTTGCTCACTACTCTCACTCCATCGCTAGTTGCTTCATGCTACGTTCGCCCTGTCTTACTCCCTCTTAATCGGTCTCGATCGCTCTCTCTCTCTTTTTCGACACTTCCGTTGCATACTTGCGTGACGTTACATTTGTAAAAATTTTACCCTCATGCGCCTAAAGAAGTTTCACTTCAAAACTATGAATGAAAAATTACTCCAAAGAGGTGGAAAGCTTGGCACAAACTTACTTACCTACCAACCCGCCTAACTAGGCTGGTACAGTAAGCCAAAAACTCCTTGCTAAGGAGAGGTTGACATCCAGTAGTGGACCGTTTAAGGCAGTTGATAATGATGATGAAAGATTCTGTAGCTTATTACAATTCGATCTCTATACTTACCGAACATATTTCCGAGAGATCTGGCACTGTATCCTTGGTACATATCATATAATTTTCAATAATTTGATGGTATCTCTTTCCCCATCGTTTTTTGCATGTCGACTTGGATATAATGACTGCTGGTGCTTCCAATAGTTGATGCTTCGTGTTATGTGTTGATGGCTACAAAAACAAAGAGGAACTTTTGTATTTGTAGAAATTTATATATTAGCTCTAACTTTGATAAGATTAGTGCTGAATGCCGATTATGTTGTACGAAAACTCTTTAAACTAAAAAAATTCCAAAAATTAGTATAACATGATTTAAAACCTATGTCTGCATTGAATATTATCGCAAAAAAAATCATGTTGGTGACTTAAGAAATTAGAAGAATATCTTTATTTATATGAAATATTATTTGTAATTAGAGAAAAAAGTACCTCATTGTACCCAAAAGTGCTGCCCCAACCGGCTATCGAGCCTACAGTCTCAGGTTCTTCGAACTTCTGACTTTGATTGTTGTAGCAAACTGGGCGAGGAATATACTCGCATCCTCGAATTCTTCGAGTGAAATCAAACTCGTCCTCTGTCTTTACAATGGCGATGTCATTATTCATCCATCTAATGTTATCATTTTCGTGACCATCGAATACGTAATCTGTAAACGTAACACACACAAAGGATACCCAGACTCAGAATAATAATTTTTGGATCACACAAATGGTGGTTCCATTTGGGGTATGAACCTACAATATTCAACGCATTAGAAAACGGCGAGCGACCTCACAAGGCGCTCATAGCCCTGTTACACTCGGTGATTAGAAACAATCACCGAGGGTAAGCAACGACGGCGCGGTCAGTACCTGGGTGACCGCCGGTGGCATGTTACCATGAGCGTCTCCATGATTCGGAGGTCACGTTAAGCAGTCGGTCCCGGTTGATATCATACGATAACAGTCGTAAAGCTTAGTTGGAGGCCTTCGGGCGGCTTAAAAACGTCCAACGGCAAGATTACGTAGCCGTTAAATTAATTAAAATTCTTGCCAGTCCCCAACCCGCACTAGGCCAGTGTAGGGACGTATGGCCATAACCCTCTCCCGATAGGAGGCCTGAGCTCAGCAGCGGGACATTATGGGTTGCTGATGCTACGGGTTTTTTATATTTCATTAGAAATTGTCAGTACCTACATTTTTTTATGAAATAGGGGGCAAGCTAGCAGACATTTGATGGTAAGCGACTAACGCCGCCCAAGGACACCCAAGACGTCACAAGCCCGTTTCTAGCCTTTGTGGGATGGGGAGGGGGATGGGGGAGGGGTTGATTTATAGGCCTCTGGTATCCTCACTCACTTGGTGAATCAAGCGCTGTTCCACACCGGTTCTCTGTGAGGCTTTCCCTTGGTAATGAAACGAAATGTAAGCGTGGTAATGAAACCAGTAGAAGAGTCATATATTTTCTTTGTCGTCACAATTTTGGTGGTAGAAATCATCAACAACTCATTTTGACCCACTGAGGGGCTCCGGTCTCCTCTCGGGAGAGTGTTAAGGTCATACGTCCCCAAGCTGGCCGAGTGCGGGTTGGGAACTGGCAAAACTACGTTGTGGCTACGTAATCTTACCGTTGGATGTTGGCCTCCAACTAAGCTTCACAACTGTCACCCTATGACAACAACCCGGAACGGGTGCTAAACGTGACCTCCTCTTATGGATACCATGAGGGTTTCCGTGATGCCACCAGTGGTGGTAGAAAATATTGAAATAATCATGTTTTATTGATTTTTGCAGTCATGGAACACTTACAGGTAGATGAAACATTGATTAGATATCACAGTGGTAAAGTACAGGCTGACTAAATGATTGCATTATTAAATAAAATTGAAAATATAATAAGAAAAAACACAAAAATACTAGCAGCAGTTGCCGGCAGTTCTCCACTTGTTTAATTCATTATTTCATTTATGTTTCGTAAAAAATGAATTACTTATGTAATTTTTAAGTACTTCTAATTTAGAAATTTCATGTTAAAAAATTTCAACACTGTGGCATAAACCAATGTACGTGCGACCATTGGCGATGCTGTTTACAAACGGGTTATATGAGAGCTGATGGTTAGAGCAATTCCTCAACCGTCTTTATGATGAAGAACTCGTCAAAACAACGAGTTCTTCCAGCTGGTCCCACCAGCTCCCTTCCTCTCAGGGCAATACGTGCTAACCTTGGTTGTCACCGTTTTAGAGTGGTAGACATACGCTCTCAAACTAAACGTGTCGATTCTTCTCTTCTGTGCCACGGAAATTCTACCCACGTTTGCCATCAAACAGAGTATTGTAATTTTAGCAGTTTTTACATTTAAAAAATCACTTACTGCGAGGAACACACTTCCATACAGCTTTCTTGGCTCCATTTTTAATGCATGGATTATTATGACGATCAGCGCCTTCATCGTGTCTGAAAAAAACAGAAAGTGCCAATTATTCATTTACTTTGAAGAACACTTAAATATAGTTAGCGTTTTACGTAAAGGATTATTATTTGATTTTGGATATCGTTATGTATCAGACAAGATTGTTTATTAGTGTAATATAGGTATCCGTACAGATTCTTTGTTGGTAAGTCTATGTGACTGCTAATCAAGAGCTCTTGGATTCAATTCCAAGGTGGGGCCAAAAAGTGCTTTTGAATTTTTCTTTATAATTGAAATGTTTAACAGCAGTCCAGATTTGTGAAGTTTGGATCTCAACACCTGTGCCTTCGAGAGCGCATTAAGCCGTCGGTCCCGGTTGTTATGAACATCTATGGCAATCTGTATCGGGGAGCTAGTGTCCTCAAATATGCTGACAAATAGTTAAACTTTCGAATTCAATTCGCTCTCAGAGTTACGGAGTTCCAATGCCAGTCGCTCCGTGGAGAAACTGATATTCAGATAAAACCGGTTGTACTACTATCTAATCATATTAAGAGTGAGAAAAGCAAGACAATGCAATGTAGTCCCAAACTAAACAGAGCTTGTACTATGGGTACTAGATAACTGATATTAATACTTATATACTTTTTTTTTGTAAATACATACATATAATACAACCCAAACTCCGAAACAAATATTTGCATGTCATACAAACATTTGGTCCGACTCAGGAATCGAACCCGAGACCTCTTGCACAGCAGTCGCATCCGCTACCACTGCGCCACAGAGGCAGTCCTTATCTCCTTAGCATTAGCTTATCTGTCTTCTCGTTGCTTCCCTATAAAAGAGAATATTATGTATGAAATGTCCAGCAGTTAAAGAAGTACTTACAAGTACGTTCCTGAAACAATATAAAAATGCCTAGCGTCTTCAATGCAAGCAGCTGATGTTAGAATGTATTCCTCGTGGATGATAACTCCCCCACACAACCACTGTCTGTAATCTGCATATTTGGCATTACTTGCTGGCAGTTTTAAGTAGACCTGAGAATGGAAGGAATACGTGCCTCTTATGATGTATTCGTAGCTGATTTATGGTCATGACGGCCAGTCTCAACGGAGATAGGCCAACTAGAGGAGGAGATATTATAGTACGCAAACAAAATGTGTGAGTGCGCAATCAAAAATTAAGAATATATAGTGTTACCGCTCTTTTAGATGATTAAGGAGGGAAACAACGTAGAATAACATCTCTGCGAGGAGAAAAATAACTTGAAACAATCCTTATATCATCCCGCTAGGCCAGGGTCGTATAGAAGGCCAAAACCTTCTTTCAATAAAGAAAACTTTGTCCGGCAATTGGACTATTCGAGGCTGTTGCTGATGATGATGAGAAGTCAGGCCTCCGATAAACTCACACGCTCACTTGAGATGCTTCACACTAGTTTTCTATGAGGTAGTGGAATGACTACCTATATGTGAAACATGATACTCCTATGGTTAATTCTGCATCAGAAGTCGTAAAAAAACCCGACCTTTGTAGATTGCTAGATATCTAAGTAAATTCTATAAGTACACTTCAATGTACACAATACTGTAAACTTGTCAATCTAGAGCTTGCCTGGAAAAGATCGCAGACTGCGATAAGGCCACCCTTTGTATCATTGTTTTATTTGTTAGCATTCTATATTATATGTTTTATAATCTATTTATGGTTTGTAATGAAGAGTATCTTTCTTTAAACCTTCGTATACATCGTTGACATCAAATCGAAATCGTCATAGGTGTGGGTCACGGTGCTGCATTGTATTTGCATTAAATATTAGGACCACTACTCTTGAATTATGAATATGCTTTCCATTAGATAGAGTAAAGTCATTTTAGCAGTATCATCTATTTGTATATATATAAATTGTATACGTACCATGTAAGGCCTACTTTCTAAAGCTTCTGAACCAATGACAATTCTTCTCGAATTGTTTAGAAAGTTTTTAATTTCAGAACCATTTAAATTATGCAGTATATGTTCTACTTTTTTAGGGACAGTTGTAGTTATTTGCATAGAATAAGTGCCTGGAAAAAATACATCAATCGAATGATCTATAGTCAGGTAAACGAAACCCATGCAAAATTTCGATTGTATTCTTCTAAGTTATAGTATGTAAAGTCAAAAAAATTTAAAAATACACTTACCTACAAAATAACATATTATACTTAAAACACTAAGAGGATTTATAGAAAATATTGTTAACATCTTGGTTCAAATCATTGGAAAGAAAATTTTTAGGTACTTACATAAGACATACACAGGAAATTGAATATAAAATTACACGCTGCATTGAAATAATAATTGCTTACATTTTGATTGGTGGATTTTAAGTGACTTCCAGTTACTTGTGAATGGTAAACGTAATAACGATAACTGAATAATCTATCCGATATATATAATTCTCGTGTCGCGGTGTTTGTTACCAAATTCCTCCGAAATGGCTAGACCGATTTTTCCATGGCAAAACAACGTTTGCCGGCTCAGCTAGTCTATCTACAGAAGTAAAATTATTAAAAAAACCTGACTTCATCAATATCTGCCATCTTTATTAAATTCACTTTATTTGAGATCACTTTTTGGCGCCAAAATTCCTTAATTTCATTGTTTTATAATTTTAACGTACCCAGTCCACTGTCACGACTAAGACGAATCTATTGACACCATTCACATAAAAATACGACAAGCTGTTTAGGCTCTAGGGCGTGCCAAAGAAATATACATACATCAAACTCCTTCTTTCGCAGTCGGGTAATAAATAAAAATGAATCGCAGAATTGTATGTACGCGCATAACTTCTAATCGAATGTACCCAATTGTATAGTTATTTTTTCTATGTGTTCATTATTGTTAGGGCACGGTTTTTATAGAAAAAAATTAGAGACATTATTTTTATTGCATTTTGATTGCAAAAATAAGAGAACTTATTATTGACAATGCATTACGGCGACATACTATGACGGCATACAAATAATACTTCAACGACTAGAAAAGAGTAAATGAAGTCTCTCTCTCTCTTTCATTTGACTATCATGTCTCTCAGACTATGTCTTATCGACTTGTCTTGGGTCCACGTTTGGATCTTCGATCGAGAATCGATTACTGTAGCGCCAAGTTGCCAATGAAGTCAGGCTGCCTCCTTTTTATGGGACTGTACCATCGCAGCCCATTTTCCCTGTATTTTGTCGGCAATGTCGTGCACAATTTCGTACGCACTCGTTCCATGTTTTTGACTGCCTCGGTGGCGCAGTGGCAGCGTATGCGACTGCTGTGTTTGAGGTCTCGGGTTCAATAAGTAGGAGCAAATGTTTGTGTGATCCGCAAATTTTTGTTTCAAAAATTGATTTTCCACGTATAGTAAAGATATACGTAAAGTAAAGAAATATATGCATCTATATATTTCTTTACTTTAATTAATATCAAAAACTAATATTTAGTTCTTAATTTGGGACTAGATGACGTTGTGAGTTAGATGTCCGAAAATATTTATCTATTTATTTTATCGAGCCTGGTGACACCACGCATCCAGCTCGGTATTTTTATCTCGTTAATTTAGGTGATAATCAAATGTAAGTGTAATATGTTACTTGATCAGGAAGGATTCTATAAAAAAATCTTATGCTGCCTCGATTTTGTTTATATATTTAAACGCACATATCTGTATAAACGTTTACTAGTATATTTTGAATTTATCTGATAGAAAAATGTCATTGTACAATTCAACTATATAATACCCATGAAATTTATTTTAAGCAGTTTTGTATGTATACTTAATACCTGAATTTTTGTAAGGAATAAATATGAGGTTCCCATAAACCTATTAGCGGCATTGATCGGTGAAAAAATTGGATAATATTAAGTATTATCCATATTAAAACAACTTAATAGCATGTTAATATATTTAGTAAAAAATAATAACTTTTCCAGCCCTTCGCTCTAAATCATTTCCTTATTAAACTCCAATAATCGAGAAAAGAGAAATAATAAAATAATAACGAAACATCCAATTATATTACTAATAAAATAGGTACGATCTCAGTGTTTCCTTTATCAAAAAAGAAGGAAAGTAATCAAATGTATAGTCAAACAACAATGCGATTAGAAAATAAAACAATACATAGCACAATTTATTTTCAACGGAATCATTTCAAATCTTCATCTGCTGACCCTCTAAAGGCAGGTGGCTCATCCTTTTGATTATTGCGAAAGGTTCTAAATCTCTTAGAAACCACCGGTCTGAAATCGATTAACCATATTGATTATTCGACGAAGCACTTACCCAAATATAGCCAAGTATACAACAATAAATGGTAACATGGTTCGCTTAATAAGTTTATCATTCCATTACTAAATATGGATTTATCTATCAGTATAGACACCGACAGGTTACTAAAGACATGAATCACTTCATCAATAGCCTTAATAGTCCATAGCTAGACAAAGGCGTCTCCTTAGAAATGAGATTTTGGCTTATTATACCGTACTGGCCAGATGGTTTGGTTTATGGTTTGTATCGGGTTTCCGGATGGCGTAAGAAAGCGGTTCCCGGATCTCTCCCGTCTCAGGCGCAGAGTGGCACACCGTGTGGTTTTAGTCGGTTCGATTCCGACACACCGCCCCGCCGCAAACCCCGGTGGGGTGAAGGCCCGAGGGGGTTTCAACAAGTAAAAAAAAATACAAAAAAAAATGTTTTGTATCGAGTTTCTTCCTATTTAATGTCCAGCATAATTTGCTACCTTAGTAGTCTCTGACGACACTCTTGGGATGAATAGGAATGGTGACACTCGGTATTCTTAAGCCATCAACACGGAAAAACAAGAAAAACGTCAAAGAGAAGATGTGAAAAGAAATCTGTCTAGTTCATTAGCTTGTTCATCATTTAACAGCACGAGGGGTCACTAGTAATGTAGCGTAATAGTAGTGTAGTAATAGCGAATGCATGTTATCAAAAGTTTTCATTATTTTAATTTTCAATCGATTTGAATTCGAATCGATTTCTTGAATCGATTCTGTCAAAATCTAGAGCTAATATTTTTTTTTGTAAACTCATAAACGTTTAGTAACTTACAAACATAAAATCTTCAAAGTGTATCAGTCTGTCTTTTGAATGATTATACTTGGAGCATTAGAAAAAAAATATTTGGTAGCCCTTGGCTTCATACAAGTATAATGTTATTCTAACACTATTGTACGTTGACTGCAGCCTCTAACTAGACAGTAATGAATTTAACTAGCTGACGGCTTCTCCTAATTTTCTGTGATTAAGAAAAAATAATGTTATTACCCGTTAGGATGCTTTGACCAATCGAATAAGGTCTCCACTATTCGAGTTTTTGTAGTTCTCAATAGCATTTTACATGTAGGTCTAAAACAAAATAAAGTATTAATTAGTTTACAAAACAACATAGTATATCTTATATGTATAATTGCTTGACGTCCCTAATGTTCACATTTAAATGGTCACCTTTTTTTTTACATGATGGAATGCCTTTACGCACTTCGCTCCCCCCCCGCGGGGACAGGGGGTTCGCTTCGTGTGGGACTCCTGACTGACTCCCCAGACTACCCACTAAACCACCACGGTGTGCCACTCTGCGCCTGAGACGGGAGAGATACGGGAACCGCTTTCTTACGCCATCCAGACCCCTCCCAGATTTAAATGGTCACCTACTCCGTCTTAGTTGAGAGCCTGGTAATCACTTATTGAATTATCCTCTACTCTTCTGCAAACAGTTAATTCTCGATAATATAGTGACGAATCAACTCATGTTTTTGTTTTACATCTTTTCTGCAATATGTGAGAGTTACTTCATGAAAAGGGACGTAAATGTGTAAAAGTACATTTACTTTCTTTTCTTGGTAATTACGTCCCTCACCGTTCCTTGATTTTTCTGTTTCGCATACATTTCAACTACAATCTTAATGTTCCATTAATCTTTGACCAATAAGTGAGTGAGGCTAGAGTTTTCAAATATTACACATCGCTCGTTTTGTATTTTATCAATATTTTTTGAAAGATAACTCCCCCTTTAAGAATATATTCTGTGTTTCGGGGTACCTTACAAATACACATAAAACGACACAAGAATACCTAGACTCAGAAAAATAATTTGTAAATTACACAAAGTGTTGTCTCATATGAGGTTTCAACATACAAAGCTAAGAGCGGGACAAAGCATTGTGGCGATAGATAACTAAGCCAGATGTGCGATTTTAAATTATGTATAAAAACGTGATATTCTTACTCAAGCTCCTTTTCAATCGCACAGGAAATGAGATTTCTATATTTGTAGACACTGGTATACAGATAAGGCCCGTAGCACTTTTTAGTAATCTGCTTCGTACGGCAGGCTGACATGACTCCAACCACCACGGAGCTTTGACCTCTACCCACTATAAGAGGCCCGCCGTGATCATTCTTAAAAGAAGATAAATAATAGTTTCAGATAAATTATATCATTTCTTTGTGTTGGTATACTCAGCGTATTGCCATCCATTACTGAAAGAAAGCCTCTTCTAAAGAGAGCCTACCATCCCAGGCTTGAGTAGTTCGCATCTATCCATTGCAAGCTATTTTCCTTAAGTCGTCGGCACCCTTCACTACGTTTGAATAGTCGCGGAATCAACTTTAACATGTGTTGGCTCCAACAAACATCAGTCCATCTGGAGACATGACCGGCCCACTTCCACTTATAAATGTTGTTACTAAAGACGCCAAGACCTACCGGGTTCGGTATAAAATTGGCACATAGATCGATTGTATTAACAGCTGTATTAGCTGACGCAAGTAAAAACTAGAAAAAAAGGCTCAGGCTTGCGGAGATCTGATCACAGCCGCTCCGTGGAAAAACTAATATTCAGCTAAAACCGGTTGAACTAGGAGCCTACCCTTAATAATCTTGTGAATACTAAAAACTAAGAAGATGAAGTTAAGTAGGATCTGGTTGAAAAATGTTATTAATTCGTCATTAGTTAGAAGTTTCATATAATCACCTCACAAAACCCGCCACTGGTTACCCTCTGCCCTTTTCTTCTGGAATCCAGATGAGCTGCCGTGTCCACCTCTAGCTCACTGGGCTCTATTATCATTCGTCTTCGATCTTCCTCGGGTTCTTCATTTTCGCGAGAATACTCCAGTTCTTTACAGCTCACTTCTCGTTCCTACAATTACGCTTTCTAAAGATTGGGATAGTTGTTTTTAATTTAAGGGTAAAGGCTATTAACTAATATGATGATAAAAACTAGTTCAAAACTTTTTTCTAAGGAGTATCTATCAGTGAATTACTATAGGCTGAATGTAGATGGTGATGAAATATTCCAAAGGCAAGCATTGGCAACTAAACTATCTCGTATTTTCAGGATCATTATACAAGGAGATTTGTTCCATGCAGCTAATTGAAATAGGTTCGTAAGTCAATGTTATATTTGGACACACAAGACCATGTAGCTTCACCCCGTGTATATCAGTTAAAAAGTGGCCTATATCCTTTCCCAATAATCTAAATATTTCAATGCTTAATTTCATTGAAATCGATGCAGCAGACATAGTTACTTTTGAATTTATGATATAAATATGTGTAGAAGTGTAAAATATTAACCAAGCATATAGCACTCATGGTTTCTTCGTCATCGTTGTCCCTGGTACAGATCATTTCATCATTAATGACAAAATGGTATCGTTGATCCCAACTTTTCAGGCAGGCCTTCTTCGAGAGTATTACAGTGTCAGTTTCGAGGAGATCTCTTGAGTTATTTATCTTCTCCGTAACGTCCTAGAAATGTGTGAAATATATACTAACAACATAAATTTAAAAAGTGAGTTTTTGTTTGTCATTTTATACTTAGACTACTTAACGGATCAACATGAAGTTTGACAAACTGAAGGAAGTATTCTAGTCTCATATTGAATCAGATAATCTTGCCACGAGTAATCACTAGCCATAAATTTACTTATCTATACATGTAATAAAACTGTTATATGTCTGTTTTAAAACATTGAATAAAAAACTAACGAGGGTCTTTATTAAAGTAAAAGAACTCAAACAACGACTCGGCTTTTAGCTGATGTATCATTCCAGTCTTGTCTATATATCAGACACAAAATTTTAGAAGTTTATAATAATATAACCCGCTAAATTACCTTACCACTACTACAAACCTATTGAACCCCATTCATTAAAATCAGTTCAGTAGTATATGTATATAGTCTTTATATTTTACACTAGCGCTTAGTTAATGTAGAATATAAAGACAAGGATTGTCAAAACTCTTATTCTTTCTTTTGGCTTTGCCGTAGTCGAGAAAAAAATTAGATAGCTTCAAGGTTATTTTGAAAATATAATTATTAACATACGTACTCACAGTAGTAAACTTATCCACAGTACCCCACCCAGCCAAAGAGCCCACAGTGCCGCCTTTCTCGAGATCAATGGATTGATTATTATAAAACACTTTCTTAGGAATGTAGTCACATCCTCTGATCTTTCGTTGGAAATTGAAGTCATCTTCTACCTTCACAACGGCAATGTCACCAACCATCCAACGAATATTGTCGAACTCATCGCCGTCAAAGTAATATGCTTGTGTAAAAGAAATTATAACATAAAATAATGCATAGGAAATCTTCGGCCCTATACCCTATAGATGAAATATCATCAACAGCATTTTATGGTCCACTGTGGGATATAGACGTCTCTTTGAAAAGGGCTTTTTGGCTTACCATGCAATTCTGGTTGGTATATTGTTTGTTTAGACTTTTCTTTCTATTTGTAGCGGTGATGACCTGCGTTTGCTCCCTTAGTTGGCTCTTACGATACCCATAGGCTAAACAATGAAATTTCGTATTTATCCCGTGGGTTTTTCACATGGAGATAACATTTTGCAATAGACCGCCGCCCATGAACACTCCCAACACCAGTGGCGTCACAAATGCTTTGCTGGCCTTGGGGAATGGGGGAAGGGTTGGATTATGGGCCTCCAGTATCCTCCGGATGGCATAAGAAAGCGGTTCCCGGATCTCTCCCGTTTCAGGCGCAGAGTGGCACACCGTGGTGGTTTAGTGGGTAGTCTGGCGAGTCAGTCAGGAGTCCCACACGAAGTGAACCCCCTGTCCCCGCGGGGGGGGGGGGAGCTAAGTGCGTAAAGGCATTCCACCACTTCAAGAAAAAAAAAGGGCCTCCAGTATCCTCACTCACTTGGTGAAACACAGCGCAGGTGCTGTTTCACACTGGTTTTCTGTGCGGCCGTGATATCACTCCGGTCGAGCCGGCTCAGGCATGCCGAAGTGTGACGAATGTTAGTAGATAGGCATTCTTTGGCAATAATTGAAAATTTGAATTTGTAAAAATATGTGTAATGTCTGTCCGTCTGTGCAAAATGTAAAAAGCAAAGTAAGTTTGTAAACCAAAACCATATTTCAATAAAAAGTTTAAACAAAATATTACATTTAGGCACACATTTCCATACAGCTTTCTTGGCACCGTTGTTTATGCAATCATTAGTCTTGTCTGAGAAAGGAACCCATCTGTAAGAGACGTGAGACTTATTTATTATTTTCAGGACGGCCATTAGACAATTGATAGTAAAAGTCTATAGTCCTTAAAATATACTTTGATCTCTGTGACAGTTGTCAAATTGACAGTTGTCAAATTGACAGTTTAGAACATGCGGGTTGCTTTTTTTGTATTCATGATATAAATAAAATAAATAAATAAATAAATGTTTCGGACATCTAAACACACAACGCCATCTAGTCCCAAGCTAAGCAGAGTTTGTGTTATGGGTCTAGTACCCATAACACACAACAGATATAAATACATATGAACCTTTTTTTTGTAAATACATAAGTATTATAGATAGAAAACACCCAAGCTCCGGAACAAACATTTGTAGATCATACAAACATTTGGTCCGACCCGGAAATCGAACCCGAGACCTCAAGCACAGCAGTCGCATACACTTACCACTGCGCCACCTAGCCATATGTGCACTTCATTTATGATAACCAGCATAGTAGAATAAGAAAACAAAATATAGGTGATAAAAAGGTGATAAAACGCTTATTCAAAATGATTTAACCAGTTTCGTAGACATCCGTCACAGAGATCAAATTATATTTTAAGGACTGTAGTGTCGCTCATAAACACATGCAACTCAAGATATACAAGAATCCTCTCTAATCCTAGTATAGAAGACTGAGGGGGGAGCTTTCTGCCGTACCCTTATTCAGTCGATGTATTACTTAACACCAGTTTACCGACCAGGCGGCTTAGCGTGTTCTCCAAGGCATGGAAGGATCTTACCCACGAGCTTTCTTTAAAAGAACAATGAGGAAAAAAAAACTAATATGATTTGTATCTCTTATTATATGAAACCATAACGAACGGCTTTTTTTTTATATTGAAGCGTTATTTCTAAGATAAAGTATATTTAGTAGTTACTTATTTAGACCAGAAATTACGTAGAAATTTTTAACATCTTCAATACAAGCCGCAGATGTGAGTATGTAACGTTCATGAATAATAACACCACCACATAACCAATCGGATTCTATTATCTTGGATTCGACAGTTTGAGCCGCTCTGAGGTAAACCTGGAATAAATTCAAATGGTGAGCCATACTTATAAATTAGCCGACTGCATTAGATGGAGGGTTATGTTCTTTGCCGTGAGTACCAATATTTCTTTAACATACTGTGTAGTTTAAAAGGCTGGCGAAGTATTATTGTGACACTAGATACAAACCCTTATATTAAAATACAATGGTCAATCATAACGCAAATAAATTTATTACATTTCCAATTTCTAGATGCTTATGTTCTCTTTATATTTACCATAAAATAAATATAGGTTTAAGCGCTTACCAGTCGCTCTCTGCTTCGCAAAATGTTATGGGTTCAAACCCCATATGGGACAATACTTTGTGTGATTAACAAATTGTTGTATTGAATTTGGGTGTCCTTTGTGCCTGTTTCTTGTATGTTTGTTCCCCGCAACATAGGATACAATATACTCTTAATTCGAGCTTTGCCATTGAGAAAGAAAGTATAAAAAATATACCTACCGAGCAAGGAAAATTTAAAAAGAAACCCTGATGCGTCAATATCCGTCATCTTTATCAAATTCATTTTTTTATTTAATCCTATAAGTTGTATTTATATTCGTAATCACCGTTAAACATTCTTTATTTTTATACTAAACTATGAAAAAATTTTTTTTTGAGATGACTTTTGGCGCCATGTGTCCTTAATTTTGATTTTTTTTAATTATGATACCGTGTCACTCTCACGACTAAGAAACTAGTGCGTGCCAAAGAAATATACGCACGTACTTACATACACTCGAAAAACATAATCCCCGTTTTTTCGCAGTCGGGTGATTAGTAATAAATAAAAAATGTATGGCTGAGTAGCCTATGCCCTTCCCCAAGATTCAAAATATGTCTATCTCAAATTTCATTGAAATCGGTGCAGCGTTTTAGCAATGAAAGTTTAACTGACAGACAGAGCTACATTCGGATTTACAATATTTCTATTGATTACCATGTAAGGTCTCGTTTCACCAGCTGGTTTTCCATTTAATATCCGTCTTAATACTTTAGGCTTTACATCTTGACGTGTTTGATTAACGCTCGTTTGATTTATATTAAGTAAGTCTGAAATGATAATTTGGTATATATATTATTTTTATTACTTACAAGAAAGCATTTGTAAACGAGAAAATAATACCTAGTTAAAAACACATTCTATTACAAAGTTTGAAGAAATTACATAAAATAACCGATATGTAGTGTACAAAGACTGACCTTATAGCCAAAGCAAAAAAAGGCAACCTTAAGATGTATCAAAATGACCTAACATATTTATTCCATATAGTTAATTCTAAGCAACGGTTCTGCGTTATTCGAGAGCTTAAGGCTGTGGTTATAAAGTTCAAAATAAGACAGAACAATTGTTTGGCATTAAATAACGTTTACGAGTATAATTAAGAAATAATTAGCACATATTATTGAAAATGAGAAAACTATTTTTTATTTTAAGGTAGTAGTCAGGCATATCGTCCTACTGATTTTTATAAATTCATATACTTACCAGCTCTGATTAAAACAAGGCATACTGATATAGTAGCTACAATATACATCACAATTTATCAAAATTCAATACATTTACAACTTAACATAATAATTTTTGATTTTTCCGAGTCGAAACTTTTACCATTTGATTCTTTAATAACATGCTTGAGTGATTTTATGAGCGGACCAATATTGCATGTCACGTAGCGGCTACAATCAGTATGGTTTATCTTAACATTGTTTTTTAAATTTGTAGTTTTGAGTGAATACATGTTTCAGGATATTTCGTCTTCCTTCTTTTGTTGTGTTCATCACTGCTGAAGATCGCGATCTCTATAAATAGTTTCTAGTACTATATTCTCTCTCTGTATTAATTTATTCCTATCATCCACTGAAATGGCGAAATGATTTCTGTTTATTAAAAATATGACAGCAGAAAAAACATTTATATAGACCTATTTATGTACTTTGTTATAAACTTCAGTAACTCAAGTTTGTGTAAACCATATTAATTAATTATTATTTGAATTTAACAAAGTTGAAAACTAAATTGGGTTAAGTTCTGTGTATAGTTTTAATGTTGTTGAGTCTAAACATCACGTTGAGGCTGAATATCCTTTTTCTCTTTATCATTTATATGTATGTAATGCAACGAGGATTATTAGTTTAAATGTTTTTAAAGCGGGGTTTAGCTGCTAAAAAATAGAAGCGAAACACCATCAACCTCGGCTGTTACATAATCGATTTTCTTTTCATTCGTCTTTTAGCAACGACTTTTTATAATGTAATGTTAATGTGTTTATGTATAAAAATACCTGTAAATATGTTATACACCTAAATAAATTAAGATATTATGATGGGATACTCAAGACTGCTGTTATTATCTTTTATTACAACTGTTGGTAAGTTAATGAACTTTGTATTGTTTAAATTGTTTCTAGAATGTATATTAATTTGATTTCTCGATTGTCGGAACTTGATAGAACTTGTTGCAATACATTCTTGAATCAAACTCACAAACTTATTCCACTATTTTAATTGAGTTTACACCTGATTTATTTCGCCTTATGGTATTTTCAAAGGGTAATAGCTATATAAACCGTAAACATTTTAAAATGCCATAAGTACAAGTGTGTTTGATTCTAGAAAATATATTGATCCGTGAAGCAAAAGTTTTGTACCATATGTTTACGAGAATTGAGCGAATGGAGGAGTGTCGGGCTGTTTAGTTTAAAAAGTTTAGTTTAAAAAGTTTAGGACCGCAGCAAGTTAAAAATAAAATAAAAAAACCATTAAATGAATTATGGTCATGTTTTGATAGCTGGGTGACTACTAGTAAGTTTATTAAATTCATGTAATCCTTATCGATAAATCGTGACGAGACGAAATTGACTTGTGATATATTCTGAATTGTTTTAATAGAAGAATTGTTAAATCTTTTAGAACTCAAGAAGAATTATATTGAGTATGAGGTATCACATACCCATATTTTTCTAATTCTGTTATACGATTTGGCTGTTTCGAGCTTACTTTGAAATATTCAATGCCTATTAACAGAACACATATTAGGATAAGGGTAATAGATAAGGTAATGGAGCTTACGTAAGGAATAGGGTATATCAAAAAAGGATGGAGAAAACGGAGTCGTAAGCCCGCAAAACCAATAAAAACTAACTGAACTAGAATTTGTCATCTTTGTTTACAGCATCTCTAAATGAAACAGGCAATGTTGATGATGAAGAACTGTATGTGGAAGGTGATTTGGACAATGAACTAGTGTCTCACGATGACATGCCTTCTTTATTAACCAGGCGAATATTAAGAGGCCACCTAGTCGGAGATACAAGGCCCTATATGGTAAGTTCCATCATATTTGTTTCACGTCATCAACAGCAAATCAACGGCCTGAGGTTACTTTGTTTAATTTAAACAGAAAACAATATTATGATCTAAAGTTGCAAAAAAACAAGCTTGTGTCTGAAATTGAGACCTATTTGAAACAGATTTTTGTATACCGTGGGAGAGCCACGCTTCGACATGAATGCCGGCCGGTCGATCGGAGTAATACCACGGCCTTACAGAAAACCGGTGTGAAACAGTGCCTGCGCAGTGTTTCACCGAGTGGGCGAGGTTACCGGAGGCCCATACCTCAGACCTTCCCCACATCCCCTGCCCAATTCCCCCAAAGGCCGGCAACGCACTTGTGACGCCTCTGATGTTGTGAGTGTCCATGGGCTGAGGTTATCACTGACCACCAGGCGATAGGTAAGCATACCTATTCTAAAAAAAAGTATCAAACTGGAGTAGACTTAATTTAGTTCGGTGCCACGAAGACAAGAAGAAGTTTGCGCGTTCACCGCTAAAAACTGTCGTTGGTCGTGTGTTCTCATTTTGACTACACCCCCTTATCAACCTCAGCCAATATTGGAACAGTTGGTGTCGACATATCGAGTGAAGTCCAGTTTAATAGCCGTTTGAAGGGTAAGGCCAGGCAAGTTGGCCTCGAATAAGCTCGACGTGCTCAATAGATCGCGAGTTGCTTTAGAAGGCGCAGGTTCGGTCTCATAAGGCTATATGCTGTTCACATCTATGGGCAGGGGCACCCTATATAGTGGCTTTTCTCTCGGAACCCTATCCAACGGGGAGCTACCCGAATCGGCGACTGCCAAGATATATCAAGTCAGCTTCACTGGCACTGCGTAGTGATGTGGCTTCGCTTTGCATCTTCTATCGGTTTTACTATGGGAAGGGGTAGTGATCGAGGAACTGATCTCTACCGCCGCTTTACGCCATCGTCCTATGTGACAGCAGTTTCGTCCTCATCATTTGAGGGTTGGCAGTCCACAACTGTGCGCTTTTCCAGAAACTTTCAGCCTCGCACAACAAAACTGTAGAATGAACCGTCGTCCACATTTCCCAGTCCAATACGACCTCCAATACTTCGAGAAAGCGCACTCCCTTTTAAAAGGTCGGTTACGCACTTGTGACGATTCTGATGGTGAGGGTAGGGTTGCCACCTTTTATCAGAAGAAATAGAGTATATCTGATTTCAAAGGAGGTTAATTAAGAGCACGAACTTAACAAAATAGTACCATTTACTGTAAACGTATTTTTGTTGCTTTTTACAGCAGATACACTTTTAATTTTTTTTTTAAGAATTGTTCGACACTAAACATTCTAAGTTTATATGTATAGATCAGGAGTTAGTTTTGAATATAGGGTATTAAACATTGTTAACAAAAGAGTATTATTATTATTTTAGCGTCCTCTATAAGTGTTATAGATTATAAAGTACGCTTACATGATATAGAGTGCAATACTCTATTTTAGAATAAGGATGGCAACCCTAGTTGAAAAAAAAAACAGCACAGCACACATATAAAAAGAACTCACCCAGTAATTCAGTAGGTACTTTAACAGTCAATATAAAACTGTTTACCCATTATCTCTTAATATTAATCTTTATTAGGTATATCTTAGACCAGTTGCGAACGAGAAAAACCATATTTTATTTGAAAGTCAATGGACATGTGGCGGTGTCATTATACATCAACGTTACATACTCACATCAGCAGCATGTATTGAAGACGCAAGAAATTTCTATGTAATTTCTGGTACTCATAGGTAAGTTTCCTCACCACTTGGTACTCAAGGGTAACTCTTTAATGGAAATAATAGCAGACAATTAAAGAATATTTTTATTTTAATATCTGATGTTTGACTCACACTGCGGTAAAGTATTAAAATATAGTGTGTCGCCATTCCTATTAATCTCCTTGGTGTTGTAACTGTTGTAATGATAGTCCTTTTAAAAGGCTGGGAACATACTTGTGACGCCTCTAGTGTTTCGGGTGTCCTTGGCCGGCGGTAATCGCTTGCCATCAAGCGATGCATCTGCTCGTTTGCCCCCTGTGCCGTAAAAAAAACTAGAACTTGAAGAGAACACTTTTATTGGTGAATAACATGGCTTTTTCTCCTAAAACTGTTTTATATCATAGTTACGCATCTTGTGCGTCTAAACAAAAAATAACGAGTGACGTCATGATAGATTCTATTCCAATAAATTAGTCATGCTTTCTTAATACGTCCATAGATGGTACCGCGGGTATTTAACATAAGAATACAAAATATAATATATATTATATACTACAACAATAACGACTAAATAAGGGAACAAACTGTGCAATACACCATCGTTGCAAAAAGAAGGATTATTTGGAACCAACCCTTTTTTTACATATGGGAACCCCCACGGGTCGTTACCCCATTGGGGGTTTTTTTTTCGTGTCGTGTCGCAGGGGATTTTACAAACATACATGAAAGGGACACAAAGTACACCCAGACTCGGAACAACAATTTATGGATCACACAAAGTGGTGTCCCATGTAGGATTAATATTCATTATTTTTGCGGCGGGGTGGTGTGTCAGAATCGGACCGACTAAATAAAACCATACGGTATGCCTCTCTGCGCCTAAAATGAGTGGGATTCAGGAATTTCTGTTATTAACACATCCCGACCCCTCCCAGGTCCAGACCGCTCCCGGGTTCCGAACAAAGCCTATACCAAACCGACCATCTAAGGGAGACTTATTTATGACCAGCCATTAGACTACTTGAGAGAGGTGATGTCGTTGATGATCGTTAAATATATTACTTTTTAGTTCATCGATAATATTAATTGTATTGATAGATTTGTGCCTCCACACATCTACGACAATGAATGCGTGAACAACGGTGCGAAGAAAGCAGTATGGAAATGTATTCCAAAATGTAAGTAGATACTTCAAAAATTGTCGTTTAGTAGAGACGTGTCTAAGTTTAGTGATAGCTTTTTAAGCGATTATCTCCTAGGTTTATACTATGTCTTGGTGCGATAGAAAAATACCAATTCCCGGTAATCAAACAACTTCAAAAAATAATATAAGTCAAAAATAGCAGAAAGATGATGGCGATTATATATATACGTTGCATTCGTGTATATTTTTATTTGTCTTATTTCGAAAGCAACTCTATCAGTCTCTCTGATTTTATGTTTTAAAGAGGAAACCGCTGCACCGATCTTAATAATATTAGTCATTGAGCTACTTTGATTCTTGAAGAAGCACATAGGCTACTGTGTGTTATTTTACACCGCGATGACATACACGCTGGTGGAACCGCGAGTAAAAGCTAATAACATATAAATGATTAATTGTAAGGAGTATCTATGCAATTAATAATTAATGTTAAAGTAGGTAGAGTAATAGATTAATATTATTGCAATAAAAAGTAAATGAGAATGATATTAAAATTTTTGTATGTAGCTATTTACTTGTGAATTAAGCACTTAAATAAAAAGAAAAGGGCACGACCAAAATAGGCTACCATAAATTAATGAACTTCCTTTAATTGGATAAGGCCTATAGACCTTCGCAAAGCGGTAGCTATGTAAGCGATACCTGACCATATCTTAATAAGATTAGAGTTTATTTTAATAACGATATCGCACACTGTGTCGTCCAAATCGTTTCATGTAACATCGCTTCTATAACTGCCGTGATTTATGAATGTGGATAAAGTAAAACAGGTTTGTCAGGGCCTTAGTAAGAGCATCAACTGTCTTTGCTTATCCGCCTGATATAATAGGTGTGATGTTATATATGTATCTTTAGTTATACAGTATAACTGCACCCACGTGCCTCGGAGAGCACATAAAGCTGACGGTCCTGTGTCAGATCTCTCTCCAGTCGAGTTGGTTAACCGTCCTATCGAATAATGAGGAGGAAACAGAGAATAAACCTATGTTTGCGCACATACTTGTGCACTATAATATCTCATGCGTAATTGACCGGTTTCCGTTAAGACTGGCCGCCGTAGCTGTAATCGGCTAGGAAAACGTCATCATGTTTAGTTTAATATCTATACGTGTGATGATGGATGAACTAGAACTATTTTTCAGCGTATTTCTTTGACGGCGATGCTTTCGACAACATTCGTTGGATGGTGGGTGATATCGCCATTGTAAAAGTAGAAGACAGCTTCAACTTTAAGCGAAGAATTAAAGGGTGTGATTTTGTCCCTAAAAAGATTTCTTTTAACAATAGAACGAGAAAACTTGAGAGGAGTGGCACTCTCGCTTCTATCGCTGGTTGGGGAACGAGCCGGAGATTTCTCGAAGTCAGTATATGAATAATGTTTTTGAATTTGTATTGATATGCCCAATCGTTTAAACGCATATCCGTAATACATTATAATGTAAGTAATTTCGGGTATGGATTATAAGAGTCTAGATCACAGAACATGAATTAAGTGTCTAAATAACTTTTCTTACATTTTATTTTTAATTTTTATTTATTTATCTTTATTGTACACACTTAACAGATAGAAAAAAAATTTACACAAATAAATTATGTCAGAGAGTGGTCATATTTTAGCATTATTTAAAAGTGGTTGATAGGGGACTGCAATGATCTCAGTTTAAAGATCGGAAGGCCGGTAGGAATTACGCACTACAGAACTCGCGTTCCCTACATAGCACATCGCGTCGGCCCCTGGTCTGCTCCTGCTAAGATGACAGACAGTCTCTATAGGCCTGTTTGACTAACCTATGAAGAATTTATTTGATCCTTTAAAACAGTTAGATGCTGGAGTTGGGTTTCATAAAAATCATACGCTATCTGCAGAAAATTCTGTGAATCTACTTGAAGCTGACGTCATAATTGTATCAAAGAAAGGTTGTAAAAGACACTGGGATGAAAGATACCATTTCATTATTGATGAGGAAATGATTTGCTCCAAGGACAGCACAGACTATGAACCGATTGCAGCTGATTGTCTGGTAACTGAATCAGAATACTCACTACCACTTTTATAAATACGTATACCTAAGTTTATTTTTTTTATGGAATAGGAGGCAAACGAGTAAATATTTCGCCTGATGGTGAGCGATTTCAGCCGCCTATGGACACCTGCAACATATCTAAGAAAATGGTCTCTCTAATGAAGACAAGCGGATGTGCTCTTGCACACATACTTACATATTTCTTTTTACGGTCCTATTGGTCTAGTGGTTAGTGATCCTGACTGCTAAGACGGAGGTTGTTTGTTCGATTCCTACCCAGGACAAATATTGAGTGATGAGTTCCGTCATTTGAGTGACGGTAAGCCATAACATTTTTTTTAAAGAGAGGTCTATGTCCATGTGTGTATCACTAAAAGCTGTTAATGATGATGAGCACTTTTATTTGTTTTATGTCTTACAAAATTACCTGTGCATATGATTTTTGCGTATTTTTATCTTAATAAATAGGTTTATTTATCAGTAGTCTGGTTCATGTAGGGCAAGTTCTGCCTACCTTGGGATCTGATGACCACTTGAGAGGGTATTACTATATATTGTATTTATTTGTATAATAATATAAATAAATAAAATTGAAACGTTTGTTTGTAATCTTCAAATTATAAGCTTTGGCACAACACTATGCGGTACGAACATTGAAAATATTTTCGGTTTGTTTCGGCTGATTTCTGGGACACTTTTACCCGAACTTTCATGGTCAATTAGCTGAAGATATAAAGAGTCATTTGGGCTACTTTAATTCAATACTAGCTTCGCCCTGCAGTGTTTTACGCGGTTGTCGTCGTGCCTTCATACTTAGTTAGCTTAGTAGCTCGACTAGTTTATTTATAAAACCTTGCAGCTCTGAATAAATCATCATCATCATCAGCCTATAGCAGTCCACTGCTGGATATAGGCCTCTCCAATTTAACCTTTGATAATTTTTTAACAGGAACATGGAGTCAATTGCAAAGAAGTGGGCCATTCCGATGAAGATTACTACACAGATACCATGAGAAGGACGATGGAAGACCGTAAAAACTTAATTGTACACACGGCCGGACATCGCAGTTCCACAAGAAGATCTACGTTGACTTCTGGAGGATTCTGCGAGGTAACAAGTAACTAAACTAAAATACTAAAATGTAGCAGTACCATAATTCGGCTCAAGTATACCAGTTTCACCGTGATAATACCACGGCGTCACAGAAATACGCTCTTAAGTAATTTCTGCCTTGCTTTTAACCAAGTGAGAGAGGTTCCTGGAGCCCAAACACTTCCCCCACCTAGTTGAAATTGAAATGATAAGTTAGTTTGTGTACACACTGTCATAAATGAGCGGTGAGTTCCAGCTTGGTATCATCATCAGTCCACTGCTGGACATAGGATTTTTTAACTGCACGTCACTTGGTTTGATCCTCGGCTTTTCGCATCCAGCGCCTGCCGCTGTCTTGGGCAAATCATCACTCAACCTGGCCTGCGGACGTCCTACACTAAGTTTGCCGAGACGCGGTATCCACTCAAGAATCCGTTTACGATCTAGAATAAGAAATCTAAGAATCTAACGATTATCGGTTCTTCGGCAAATATAGCTATATATAGTTTGGTATAACAAGACCAAAATCTCCTTTTTAAGGAGAGACTTGTTTCTAGCAGTGGATTTATTAAAATTCATTCGGCGCAGTACGCGCTATGGTGGAACATTAAAAAATACCTGGACTGGCAAAACTATTAACTTACCTTTTGGCCTAGTAATCAGGTAAAAATAAAAGTTTTCTATATGCGCTGGCTACTAGTAGGTTGCTACATAATTTCATATCTATCATATTTCAATTGAGTAAGAAAAAATTGACCAAAATATGTTTATTACTTCTAGAACGACCACGGCGGACCATTAATTATCGGGCAAGGCAAGAGCGCCGTGGTGATAGGAGTCATGTCAGCTTGCCTGACGCGGGAAGTAAGCCACAGATGCTATGGACCATTCCTCTATACAAGTGTTTTCAAATACAAGGAACTTATTTCTTGTGCCATCGACAAAAGTCTGCAGTAAGCTGATCGTAACATTTTTTATCATCTTCTGTATATATAAAAAAAGAAGGTGACGGACTAAGATGTTCAGAGATCTAGGTACACCCCAAACCGCTGAACCTAGAATCCTGAAATTTTGCATGTAGGTTCTTTGTACAACGTAAGTGAGTACTAAGAAGGGAATTTTGGAAATGCCACCCGTAAGGGGGTAAAATAGGGGATGGAAATTTGTAAGAAACTTTTTATTCCTGTGATGGATTTGCCAAAGATTTTATAAAATATCTACTACTAGCGAAACCGCGGGCAAAAACTAGTTATAAATATAGAGCCTGCCATAGTGATTCTATTCAGGCTGATGGAAATCATATAAGAATCCAGGAGTAGTGGTCACCATACTCATTGCTAATGGCAGCATGGTGACCTACATTACGGCGGCTTATTGCGATGCTTTTTCAGGCCCCACTTTAAGGATCCATGACATGAAAATGTATGCACTGGTAGGTAGTATCAGGTTTCTAATGATTAATATAGGGAACAATAGTTAACCCGGCTTCTTTTGTGATGAAGAAAAACCTTTCGGATCTCCGGTTCTTAGGCTATACAATCTCCAGGAGTATGTTTAAAATTTATCCTGGCGTCTATCCTTAGGCTCCTTACTCTATGGAGAGAATACAAACATGTGTTTTCAGTTCGGTCCGAACCGATACTGCACTTAACTAAGCCCTATCTCGGAGGATGCAAGAAGCCGATATTATTTTAGTAATTTTTTTCAGCATGTTCGAAAGATTCTGTTTCGCATAATTCTGTTCCACTGATTTTTAGATTGGATTTGGATTGAACTAGATTTTGTTCTAATTACCCCGGTTACTAACCAACTTCAGGTTCAGAACTCAACTCACACTCACTTTTGTTTACAGAGAGGATTGCAAAGTATTACTAAAATCATCAAACACTCAGTTGAAGAAGGAAGTCTACGATTGGCGCGGACATTATACCAAGTAAGTTTTAAAAGTAGACACACACGGTACGGTGTACCTGATAACTTTACCTGCACAATTACACAACAGGTAAGCCTAAACTTAGTGGAGGACATACACCTGTACACACTCTCTTTTAAAACCATGGCTTCTCCTCATGTTATCACCGAACAAAAACGACCGCCCCGCGTAGAGTTAAAATTAAAGTGAACACTAATGGGCAAAATATATCAACATTCTTATTTTTTCGATTGTCTGAAAAGGTGTGGAAATTTGTACACATTTAGTTGGGTATAAAAGGATTCTGTTTTTATCTCTCAAATTAAACGATGATTAATTGGCTATAAACGGATTTATTTTTGACACACTACACTATTTGGTTCTACTGTCGAATAATTAATGCGTAACTTTTACTTTCAAAAACATTATGCCAAGTGTTGTCATCAAAATAATTTACACTGATTCGATACAATTGATTAATCGATTAGATATTTAGCTATAATATTTTCAATAACTAGTATGTTAATATTTAATAATTTTATTGCCACTAAATTAAAATTAGTAAATATCATAATATTAAGTTTGGTTTTAAATATTAATTCTAGATAGTATTTTCTAGATAGTAGCTTATTAGCCTTACAGGTAACATGAATGTTCCGACTTACTTGTATATTGCAACTGCGAAGGCAAACCTGCTGTTAGGTCCAACTTTTAATAATATTAAATACTTATTTACTATTGGCTTATGTCGTATTAGATGAATGGAACTAGGTATATAGAAAACCAAACGAAGTTCAATAGGCTTCTAAGCTGTGTGTCTACGGGAATAGAGACGTAAGGGGTATAAATATTTGTTCGTTGCTGTATTCTCAGATGCCACGCTGCCAAAAGTTCTAATAATAAAAAAAAAAAAATTTAATTGTGAGCCCGTTTCTTGAGCATCTTCATAAAAAAATCATTTTTTTATCTATTTTCCAGACCAGGAGATTCAGGTGAAATGGATAACCAACATTGGCGGGTACAAAGGAAAAACAGCCAATTACCAACAGACAACATAACGCAGTCAGTGGGTAATAATGAAGGAAATTATACGATAGAACAGCCGAAATTGAACCGTGAACCAAACAAGCAACCGTACCGAAGAGCAGAGTATCAGGGCACGGAAGATCCCTTGTCAATAAAGAATGTCATACTGAGAAGGTATTATAATTAAATGTTTAATAAATACACAATTAATTTTTGTTATAGATACTAAAAGATATTATAAAATTAAAAAATGTGTTTGTTTGTTTCTTTTAACATTCTAGTATCAGGAACTCTGGGATTGAATGGGAAAAATATTTAAGTGAAAATTTGAATTTTATCGAGAAATGAATAAATGAAATTTATATATATATATATATAATCACGCTATGAACTATTACGCAACTCTGCTCTACGACTTCTTGGGAAAATATGAGGGTTACATTTCTAAAACATTTTCGAAAAAACGCCATCTAGTGTACCAACCTTTTAAGTAGCAGTACTACCATGAAGCATGAAGTAAACAAAAAAATTGTTAACGTGAAATACCTAATTACTGTAAAAACCATACTTCACTAATCATATTATATTTCTTACAATAAAATATGAAATCAAATTTCTTAAATAACTTGGTAGCGCTAGATGACGTAATTTCAAATTTTAAATACATTAGTTTTACTACTGGCCGCTAGATGTCGTAATTATTATAAAGCCCAAAGTTGTGGTCCTTGTTAACAAAATGTGTGCAGACAAAAACACACTTCAGCACTTCGTTAATTGGTACCTACCGAGTGCTTCAAATTAATGTCTAGGTTATAAATGCTGAAAGGACTAATTATTTGTTTTTTCTAAAATTTTATTAGCACTTAAATACAATAATTTTAAAGTTAGAGGCTTCAATCTATTGTAGCAGAACTTATACGGTACATGTAGTAGTGTATTACATTACACGTACAATCGATCATGAATTTGAGCAGATATCGTGTGCTGACACTAAACTATTCCCTAACCGATCATTGAACTTAGTTACCAGATACAGGTACCTCCATTAAAAATAATAAGAAAATAAAATATTCATGTCACTCTGGCTTGGAGTCTAAAATGTCCTACCTAATGTTATATTAATGGATTTAAAATACCATGTAATTATATTGTTGTACATATATTTATAACGGTTTATAACTGTTGTTAAATGTAAAGAGGATAATTATATCCAAATGCTTTTAGAACAAGACATATGGTTTTTGCGACTCAAGGCAGAGGCGTTCATAGGCCACGAAGCGCCCGTGTGCAACCATTACTTCAGCGCCCTTTAATAAGCACAGTGCCCTTTAGACAGCTTCAATGATAGTGCCGGTGCTAATACACTATAGGTAAAAACGCCTCTAAACTCCGGGCATATACACCGTATTTCAGTAAGAAAGATCCTAGGTATATAAGACTAATAATTATCTTTAACTGACAATCTTCACTACATAGGAGATCTCGAGTCCTATTCCCGGGCCGGACCTAATGTTTGTGTGATCTACAAATATTTGTTTCGGAGTTTGTGTGTTTTCTATATATAATATTACATTACAAAAAAGGTAAAATGTATTTATGTCAGTTATCTAGTACCCATAATTCAAACTCTGCTTGGTTTGGGACTAGATGGGCTTTGTGTGTTAGATGTCAGAAATATTTATTTATTTATATTACTGTCTAGTTTAATATTATTCAGTATATTTATTTAGCATATTTGAAAAAAATCTTTACAAGTCCCAGAGTTTCAGACTTTGAAAAAAAAGGGGATTGTGATGGTTTTTCTCTGAAACAACAGAAGCCGTGGGATAGCCACGCTTCAGTACGAAGGGGCCGGCTCAACCGGAGCGTTACCAAGACCTCACAGAAAGCCCGTGTGAAACAGCGCTCGCGCTGTGTTTCACTAAGTGAGTGAGGATACCGGAGGCTAACGGTATACGTCTGGTCGTTTGCCCCCTATTACATATCTTTGAGGTACGCCTCAAAGATATGTAATAGGGGGCAAACGACCAGACGTATACGGTTACCGCCGTCCATCGACACCCGCAACACCAGAGGCGTCACAAATACGTTGCCGGCCTCTAGGGGTGGGGAGGGAGATAGGGGAGGGATGGTGTATGGGGTCTTCGGTATCCTCACTCACTCGGTGAAACACAACGCAAGCGCACACCGGTTTTCCGTGGGGCCGTGCTTTCACTCCGGTCGAGCCTGTCTAGTACCCATAATAAAAGCTCTGTTTAGTTTGAGACTAGATGGCGTTGTGTGTTAGATGTCCGAAATATTTATTTACATTGCAGTATAGCGCCCCTACTGATCATAGCGTTATGCTAAATTAGCTTTTTATATTAGCTGTCCAAAGCTGATTAAGAATTTACATAATCAAACTAGTGAAATATTTTTTTTATTTTGCTCTTAGGCCATATGAACACTTTTGCAAGTATAAAGACCTTCTTAACTGGACTGGCCCTGAGAAGAAAGAACGAAAAAAACTCACTGATCATCTGTCTGTCTTGTTGTCCTAAAGTGCAGACAATCTTCTTAAAATGCAAATCACATTCTATCTGTAAATGAAAAGAAACGACAACTCAGCACGAATGGGCCGGCTCGACCGGAGTGACAACAGGCCTCACAGAAAAACAGTATGAAACAGCGCTTGCGCTGTGTTTCATCGAATGAGTGAGGATACCGGAGACCCATACTCCAACTGCTCTCTCAACCCCCAAAAGGTCGGCAATGTACTTGTAACGCTTCTGGTGTTGCGGGTGTCCATGGGCGGCAGTAATCGTTTGCCATCAGGCGATACGTCTGCTCGTCTGCCCGCTATTCCATAAAAAAGCTGTTCCAGCGCCGCTGAAAGCGACAATCACATAAATGATTGTATAATCTGTTGCTGTTAGATATTCAATAGGAGTGTATATAATATTTAAATATATATTAGATTTATGTCATGTCATTTCTACACTCTCTCCAGAACATTCAAACTATAACGATCAAAAGTATCAAAACGTGATTACGATTGTTGCTGATGTATACGGCACCTAACAACAACTGTAATTTGAGTCACAACTATTACAATATGGTAAATAATAACAATAAAAAGATTAGATACGATTATCCTCATGAAAGTTGAAAAAGAAAAACAATTTCGACTGCCTCGGTGGCGCAGTGGTAGCGTACGCGACTGCTGTCCATGAGGTCTCGGGTTCGAATTCTGGGTCGGACCAAATGTTTGTATGATCTGCAAATATTTGTTTCAGAGTTTGGGTGTTTTCTATGTATAATATGTATGTATTTACAAAAAAAAAATGTATTTATGTATTCATATCAGTTGTCCAGTAACCATAATACAAGCTCTGCTTAGTTTGGGACTAGATGGCGTTGTGTGTTAGATGTCCGAAATATTTATTTATTTATTTAATTGGAATATTTGGATTTATCTCACGTTAGATAGCTGGATCAAGGGTCTGATGCAGAAGGCAGTCCTTCTTGACACGGGTCGTATTGTGAGGAGGTACCTGTCTTTGGAGCCCTAACCTCCGGTTTCTTGGTCCCTGTACCGGATGTCGGTGGTATACTATTTTTTATATTTTTCAATATATATTATTTTTTATGTATTTAAAAATGTAATAAATATGTATATAAAAATGTAATAAAGATAATAATCAAAATGTCAACAACAGCTAAAGTTAAAAGTACATTTGTAACTAATTTAAATATTGAACCTGATCGGAATGTGCAGATTGGCCAGCCTAATTCCACGTGACTGTATCATTAAGATATTCTATTAAGGTATAATATTTATGCATATATGGGTGGATAACTTAGATTTAATTTTATGTTTAAATTGCCTCAAGAATAATAAACTCCTAATATCAACGAGGAGTTAATTGTTAAAGAACATGCACTGTCCCATGAACACTCGTGCCTGCTTTAAGGAGATGAGTGACGTGAACACTAAGATTATGACTGCCTCGGTGGTGCAGTGGTAGAGTATGCGACTGTTATGCTTGAGGTCTCGGGTTCAAATCCCGACCAAATATTTGTATGATCTGCAAATATTTGTTTCGGACTCTGGGAGTATGTAGAGTCAGTATGTAGTACTTACCGTTGTCAGTGCGTACAAAAAACAAAACACTTTGTTTTTATAATATCTACCTTTTGGTAGTTATTAAGTTAATGTCTAATTCCTTATTACTCTATTTAAAAGAGGTACATACGGGTACTTGACTCTGGCCTTTACAAGCTATATCGTCTCGTTGTCCCATGCGAGGCTTACAAAACTTCTTAACCTAGCTCCTTCAGTCAATTTATTTCCTAATACCTTTTTAGATTTTTGTTTTCTTGCCGGGAAACGAATTCGTACATACAACATTCAAAAAACGGGTGAGACGAAGGTAAAAGAAACCAAACCTGGCAGGTACAAAGAAATTATAAATAAACTGATCTAAAAGGAATGAAAAAAAATGATATCATAGGCTTCATAACAAGCATACTGTTTATTTATTCGTCATCTGCCTATCACAATCCACTCCTAAACATAGATCTCTCCAATTTATTAACTAATTTAATTCAATTAAACAAGTACAGTGAAGTCATTACCCGCTAGGCAAAAACACACAACTCCAAAATTAACCAAATTTCGTATCCCCGTCGTACCCAATTACTTCAATCCATTTATTATGATTGAGTGTTACAGTAAAAGGCATATTCATTGCCGTATCACATAAAACCATAATCTAACACCCTTTACCACTCCGACTGTCAGATACAATACTATAAAGTAGCTATCTTCAGCAATACATTATCCTTACTTATCTATGGCCATAACATGAAACTTGGGATCTATTTTATTATAAAGTGCATTGTCTACTAGAGAGGAGGTCGGTCGACCACCGAACGTAAATAATTTAACTGTCTTAAAAGATTCAAAAATAGTTTCCTAACATTGCCCCCCTTAATATGTGCACCATTTGTCAGGCCATAACTGGATTTAAACGACGCGTTACACGAAAAGGGACACGCCTTCTTACTGATGTATAGTTATCTCCCTCTCTCGCAAGTAAGTTAAATGGCATCGGTTGTGTCTGTCTTTGTTTTACAAATGTTCATAGTCATGTTTACCTTATTACAAGATCGCTAAAAACGTGTCAAAGACCAACATTTGCTCTGCGATTAAAGACTTTAAGTTCTATATTAGATGGTTTAATATTCCTCGTTAATGGCATTATAGGGGGACTCAATTGAAGCGAGACGAGCCACGAAAGGGACGCAGCGAATCGTTCTGTTTAAGTTAGTGAGTCCAAACGAGTTTTTATGTTTGGAAATCGTATTAAGCTTTTGTTGGAAACTGTTCCACTCAGCGGGCATAGTTGAGGCGTTTGTGCGGTCAAACTATCGCGTTTGAATTTCGAAAAGCGGTGGGGATATTGCTGATTGGCTCGTTTCGGACGATACACTGTGTAACGATTCGGTCGCGTGCGGTCGAGCGTAGCGCGCCAACTTAGATTTTTGAAATAGGAAACACGATTTCGTATGTTTCATTCTTATTTTGGATTTTGAATTTAGTTGATCCAAATTTAAAAAAGTGCTTTAAAAAATGTTATACGGTCATATTTGTCGGTGAAGGCTAAATATTATTGTGTTAGTGTTTTGATAAACAGTTAACGAAAATGTCTTCAGTGCATTCTGATGATGACCAGGAAGAGATCAATGTGGACTCTGACAGTAGGCTATCTGGTCAATGTGACAGAAGCATTGCATCAGAGGATCGAGACTCTGAGCATAGCTACCATGACAGATATCATGATTCTCCCAACGAACATATGACTAGCACTCAACAGAGGGTGAGCCTGCCTTTCAGCATATCCCGACTCTTAGGAAAACAATTTGAGGATATAGACAAGCGTCGAAATTCAGGAGAGAGTGATGACAGAAGTGATCAAGACACTGAATCGGAAAGTGCTAAAGATGATGGAAAAGACAGTACTGGTTTGCCTTTTAATCTTTCACATACACCTGGTTTATATTCTAATTCTGGATTGTTACTGAGACCGGGGTTAGGGATTGGAGCTGGATATGGGTTTTCCAGTAATCCAGGGGTTGTTAGAGTACCTGCTCATAGGGCACTGGGTGCTTTGGGTGCGTGGGGTGTGACAATGGATCCAATGCGGCAGGCGGCAGCAGCGGCTTTTGCACATCAAATTGTCAAAGACAGATTAAATGGTAAGTTATACATGTGTGCATTCAATATAATTGATAAGAAAATTAACTAATGTATTAGACCAATAAGAAAATCTCCAACTACTACGAGTCATATAATAAGTATAATTAATATATTTATTTCTTCTTATCACATCAATAAATGTTGCTATTTTTAGTAAAAGTCATATATATGAAAAATCAAATAAATCATCATTTTAATAGCCTTAATTAGATTCAAGATTGCTTAGGATCGGCTGCTAGATCAACCGCATTCACTTAAACATCACTTTTTCTGCAAGCCCGATGGTGAACTAAATTCAAAGGTTGAACAAAAAGAAAAAAAAAACAATCATAGTTACTTATAAAACTTACGTAAGATCTGTATCTTCACGTCTATATTCCCAAAGGGGCAGTCAGAGGCATAGGTGCTGTCATTTTGGTCTCAAAAACGTAATAATGGACAAAACTAATGCCGTCACTGTGCTCTTTAGAAATTGAATGGCGAAGTTGAGTGTATAGTTGGAGAAAAACTTGATGAGACAAGGCTTTGGAATTTGATAAGTAAGGAAGGATATTGGCCGAAAGACTTGTAAGGAGTGAGGATTATGATTACGTTACTGTTAACTATATTGAATTCGTACTATTGGTAGATAAAGTTATCGTTTTTTAAAGTAGGAGATAACGTAACTCCTTTTTAAATACTAACACTTCAAAAAATGTTATCTCCGTATTATTTCTTTATTTCAAAAAATATATATTTCATATTCCTTACAAAACATTCCATGCATAGTTTAAGAATCAATTGTTTAAATCAATATGACAAAGATTGTTTTATTCCATATTATATATTATTCACTATACCGGTATCACACATTTTCACATCGCACAAAAACAAAAATATTAAACCCAAAAACTCGAAACGTAAAAAGCATTTTTTCCTTCTTTGTTTATAAAAAGGGACGAAATTGGGTGCCAATGTCCTTTGGCTCAATTACCCTCGCGTGCGATCCGATGACACAGCTAGGGAACTATTTTTTTTCTACCTTTTTTTGGTTCCTCGGAGGCGAGATTGCAGGCGCCGCGTTCTATAATTTGTCGGCCGCCGGTCAAGTTGGGGACAGTTTTTTTGTTGAATGATTTCTGACAAGAAATGATTTGTTAAGTTGCACGTCTCTGTTGTAGCGTAATTGAGGTTTTTTTATTTTGTTTACAGTTAGCTTTTCTTATTATAAATTATTTATATTTCCTAAAATTGTGTCCGCAGTTCTCGTTAATTAGGATAATGGTATCTACATTTACGTGATTGTCACAAATGATCAGAAATACTGGTGTTTTATGCCTGCTACTAGACTCTACAGTGTTAAGAATAATTCGACAAATAATTGCTTCTGAGGATAATTAAAATTATAGTTAAGATTTCCACAAATATTCGCTAACTGCTTGTTTTGTAAGTTTTATATTTTAGTTTTACTTATAACAGATGCTTCAATTTCTTACCGTTTGGAAATTAGACCACTAATACTTTCAGATTAGGGTATTCCTGGTGCACTATGACTTTTTAAGTTTTTTTATTTAAAAAATACTCACGGTAACATATACCGAGATCGTAAGTTTCATGTTTAAAATCATAAAACAATGGAACTAGATAAACGTTTAAAAAAAAATTCTAAAATTAAAGACTTAACGAAAGAGATAGATTATAGAAGGTATATTTGTCTCTTTCATTTGCACAACTGTTACCTACTACTTAATTTATGACACTCATTTTGACAATTTACGTATAACAGAACGAAAAAAGCCTTTCTTAAAGCAAACGCACGGCACTGCTTTTTTTGCGACCACCGGCAAAGAGGAAGCGGTTGACCTATAATTAAGACAATGCCTACCCGGAATAAGACAATCGTACGTGTATCGGAAATGCTTAAGCCATGAAGAAGTAAAAAATTTTTGGCGCCAATGACCACCTTATACTTTTTTTTTATTTATCATTAAAGTACCTTTTGTCAAAAGCACGTGACTAGTGTTATTTATGACTTCAAGTCTAATTAAATCAAAATTAGAATTTAGTTGATTAATCTTAAATTATAATTTACTAAAGATTTAACAAATTAATAAAAAAAGCAGACATTTTTACATTTTAATTTTATAAAAATTTGCTGATACATTTATCGTGAAATTTTCTTATAAATCTCATGTTGCTGTTAAAGTTATAACTTTATGAGACTAAATTTTAAATAATTGTAGGGAAACCAATTTGAAGTTAAAATACATCATCTTCGCATTTTCTTTAACATGCACACACTTGTATTACATACATACCTAGTCGTAAAGAAAGACAAAAAGATAAAAAGAAACAAGATAAAGTATCTAATTAATGGTAGACAAATATTTTTTGTTCCATGAGAAACTTTGATGGCAATTATTAGATTATTAAACAAAGAAGGAAAAATAAAAAATAAGCCTAGACATGAAATTTTTTTAAAAAAAGAACTCCAGCATATCAGTAATTATATCTTGTTTTTATAAAAATGTAGCATGAGTAGTTACTCTATTGTAGCATGCTGTTATATGCAGTTATACCTGCACGTCCAACACCAGGATTAATCACATAACAAGAACATTGCGTGATCGAAAGGAACAAAACGCAACTTCTACATTTTTGCGTTTTGTTTTTATGAATCAGCTCCAGCTACCTGACTTGGAATATACTGTACTACCGAAGATGGCTATTAAAGACTATTATATGCATATGAATTTATTGGTAGGCGCTCATAGCCCAGTTGCACTCGGTGATTAGAAACAATCACCGAGGGTAAGCAACGACGGCGCGGTCGGTATCTGGATGGGTGACCGCTGGTGGCATGTTACAATGAGTGTCTCTGTGATTCGGAGGTCACGTTAAGCAGTCGGTCCCAGTCGGAGTGAAGCTTTGTTGGAGGCCTTTGGGCGGCTTAAAAACATCCAACGGCAAGATTACGTAGCCACAACGTAGTCTTGCCAATCCCCAAACCACACTAGGCCAGCGTGGGGACGTATGGCCTTAACCCTTTCCTGAGAGGAGACCCGAGCCCAGCAGTGGGACTTTATACGTTGTTGATGAACTTATTCTTATTATAAAAATTCATTGAGTTCATTAGGGACTACTAACGAATGACGTCATCTGTTTACAATGGTGATTGTAGTCATCGGTCCAATGTGAAGTGGAGTAAACTGTAATTTTTTTTAAATTTCTATGTCATATATTTTACTCAGCCATTATTTTGGTTTAAATATAGAACAATCATTTTCTAACTTTTTTTAAACTATTTTTTTCATTTGAACAATGGCAATGATAGGTGTCCCTAATGCATAATATCAGCTTGACACATTTTATACGCGTCTGCTTGATAACAAAATAGGCTTGGCTTCTAGGTACTACGGTAGCCAGACTGCTGATGAACACATTAATATTTATAAAATCATTATCAGATTATTTATATCATAGGTGAGAGTCGATCTCAAGGCCCAAGATTTATAATCAGGATCACTAACTACAAGGTCAAGGTCAGACGTTAAGATTTTTAATAAGCCTTAAGCCAGTCTTCCTGGCTGTCTAATTTTGAAACAATCTCCTTCAATTTACGTCTTACGAATGGAATTGAGATTTAAGACTGAAATAGCACATAAATTATTTCGTTCCCGGTATATGTAGTGTTCCCGTGGGATCATCAAAGTAGAGCCGTTACCATCACCAAAAAAATTAACCATTTTCCAGCCAAGATTATGCTACCAACGTAACATCTAGTATTCTAGCTACCTAGAATTGTTAAACCGTGTGATTTGAAGCATGTCATCTCACTTCAGTTATTGGTTAGATGTTTACACTATTTCAACAAATTTGCGGTTATTACACTTTGCTTGTTGGTACCGGCGGCTAAGCGCAGTCCACAGACACTTTTTTTTTGTTTTTCGAATTGAGCTTATGTAGGTTAGACAACACAGCTGACTGTCATTGGTACCTCATCTAAAGAGGCTTATAAACTTTATTAAATACCAAAATCAAATACGGAGAGCCACGTTTTGGCATCATGGGCTGGAACAACCGGAGTGATACCACTGCCTCGCAGAAAATCCGTGTGAAACAGCGCTTGCGCTGTATTACACAGTAGTAATGAGGATGCCTGAGGCTCATACCCCAACCCCTTCTCCAACCTTCTCCCCTTCCTCCAAAAGTCAGCCACGCACTTGTAACACCTCTGTTGTAGCGGGTGTCCATGAGCTAAGGTAATCGCTTACCATGAGGCGATTAATCTGCTAGTGGTAGTAGTATTATTTTTCTATTATATAATGTCCAATCTGAGAACAAACATAAACCACTTGCAGATTTAAAAAAATACATTAAAGTCCACGTCACCCTTCACGGAGTCCATTTAAGAACAGTTACTTAACGGCTCTATCCACCAAACTGCGGTTCGTTTACAAAATAAAAAACCCAATATTGATTGTCAAACATTTAGAAAGTACAACAAAAATACCGATCACTTTACGAAATCTATGGCGAATGTAATAACGCTTGTAATCGCATTTTTTCTAGTAATGGTCCTTACCATTTCCGCTTTAACGCTCATTATTTTTACCGCAGACCTTTTCACAATGAGCCTTTTTGTATCTATTAGCGGCTATCGATCTGCTTTATGCAGGTTTCAAGACTGGCTAGTTTTGTGGTAGAATAAAAAGTTCTGAATTTAAACATTCTAAAGCTTATGGTAGAAATAAACATGGGGATCGTTTTTTGTTTCTGTGAAAGACGGTCCCTATTTCATGTCATCTACATTTTTTATATTTTTTATCATTAATTCCATTACGACGAAGACTTGAAGACTTGGAAGACTTAGAATTGAAGACTCTAAATACTTGACATTGGCAGAAATAGCTGATCCGGCTGATTGCCATATCATCAAAAGAAGAAGAAGAAGAAATAAAAATGAAATATAAAGATATATATATGTTATTATATATTTAAAGTATTTTTATTTATTTGTTGATTGCTGAATACTTTATACTAATTAATAACTTTTATTTATGGCTCCGCTCTTACATATGTTGCTTATCACAATAAAAAAATAGCCCATGTCGTTCTCCAAGGTCAAATCTCTCTTTGTAGCAAAATTCATGGAAATTGATTCAGTGGTTTACTAGGCAGACAAGCAGAGTTTCTTTCGAATTTATTATATTAACTTGGGAAGTACGGATATATATGCCTAAAAATAATACACTATAATAACACTAGGATAATGTTTATCCTAACAGAATAAGGAATCTCATACACATAAACCTAGGTCCTCCGTCTTCCTTACTGCTACGAACTTCAGGTAACAATATCTATGTAACCATCATCATATGTCCTCCTAATCGGGTTTCCGCAGTATATTCTTTCGTTTCTAATGACACTGCTTTATTAAAAAAAATACACAATATTATACTTCTTTGAAAATATTTAACATAGAATTTAAACCCTGTTTTATAACCTTCCACTAAAAATTGTTTTAATTAAGCAATGATTTGTAATAACCTATTAAAATCACCAATTACTAAGAACATGTTCGAAGATCCGTTATCTTAGAACACGCTGTATAATGGTGATCTTGAAGACGAGTCATGAATCCGGTTTATCTTATCATGTGTAAGACAAGATTTATCTTTGAGCTTCGTTTTGTATGTCAATCAGTGATCTACACTTTTACATATCTTTGTAAATTGTAACACGCTGTATTAAATCGCGATAATTTTAATGATAATAAAGTTGTGCTTGACTGTACAAGCACTTCAAATCAAGTAATAAATTGTGAATGAGGCAAAGTACAGCGTTATACGGTACAGGTGAAAACAGTGGTGTAGTAAGCGTCGTTATTTAAAGCTATTAGTATGTATTTAAGTACAGATGAAAATACTTATTATTATTATTATTATCATCATTTTTATTCGGTTTTTTTTTGTTGGGAATTGACGTGATGCTTAATATTGTAAAATGTTTTGGCAGATTTCTTCGTTGGCTATCCACTTGCTTGAACTCACCTTGTTAATAAAAAGTTCAGTTGGACAAAGGAAAACGGTAAATTAAAATACAATAAGCGAACAGGGCGAGGGATATACCTGCCTCGGTTACGCAAGTGATATCGCAGAGGCGACTGCTGTGCATATGGTCTTTTGTTCAATTTCCGGGTCAGATCAAATATTTGTATGATCTGCAAATATTTGTTTCGGAGTTAGGGTGTTATCTTTGTTTAATATGTACGTATTTATATCGGTTGCCTAGTACCCATAATACAAGCTTTGCATTGCTTGGGACTAGATGGCGTTGTGTGTTAGATGTCCGAAAATATTTATTATTATTTATTTATTTATTATTTATATACGATAAGATATACCTAAAACCTTAGATGGGGATATGGAATTGAGAAAGTAGTAGCACAAAGAGGCCGTATGTCTTGTGCTACATCTTATTATACGTAAAAATTATCGAAATAGCGAAACAGCACAATCATTTTAAATTAATATGTAAACATCAAACTCTGTTAAAAATGAGAACTTAAACCTTAAAATGAAATATCTCTTTATTTAGCTAAGCACATAATATGATTGCAAGTGTGACACGATGTTTTGTTTCGGTAAATTAACGACATCAACGCGCACTGTTACAAAGGATGTAAACATGAAACAATTTTTGAAGCGATAATCTCAACAATAACTACTTCGAGTAAAAGAATATTTCGGCATTGTATAGCCTGTTTATCATGTAAGGCTTTAAGCTATTTAATAACTCGCTACGACTAACGGGAGCTGAGTATTAATAAAAATGTTGCAGAAAATCTAGTTTTTTAAGAGACGCAAACGAATTTGTTCGTTGTTTTTGTATATTTTAAAAACATTTTTTTCAATCGTATATACTTTATGAAAGCTTCAAACTTCAGTCTCTATTTACAAAGACTAACCAACCGCATTCACATGACCTTACAAACGGTAATATGATAATTTATTTTATAATTCTGCACAATTTGCCAGTCGGCACGAATTTACTTTATTTAATTATTTTGCTTGTTCTATCAGGTCAAGGCGACAAAAGTGAACGCCTCCTTGATGAGACGAATCATTTGTAATTTGTAGAAGAAGCTGATGGTTTGTATTGTGAGAATTGTAAGGTTGTATTGAACTAGTAGGCGGCTAAGGCTCTACCTACTTATTTCAGACTTAACTGGGTTTAAATAAGACTGTTATAGTGAACTTATAGGTTAGATGAAATAACAACTACGTTGAGCACATGGAGAGTAATATTTATTATGTAGGAACTCCTGCTCTTTACTACTCTAATACTACATGGTAATGTGGCTAATGATACTGACTTACAGCTACATTATATATCCTAAAACCTATCGCTACAATGCATATAATCACGTCTTAATCTTGACGAGATACAGAGTGTTCGAATACTACGTGATCGATATAGACTCATGTATGAAATATGTTAAGATAGCTGGTCAAGCTTATATATGTATAAATTCTATCAATTACTTCCAACAAAAATATGACGTATAAATAACTAACAATAGTCTTTTACTCAGATTAAAAGGCCGGCAACGCAGGTTTTGTGTGTGTCCATGGGCGGCGGTATTAGCTTACCATCACGCGTCTGCTCGCTTGCCACCTATATCATAAAAAAAGATTCTTATAATAGAATGGGATCCGTCAGGAGACGGTTTTTCAATGAGTGAAGCGACCTGCCGCGCCTATGTTGATGTTATATCTGATGCCTACTACGAAAACAAAACTAGTTGCTAAAATAGAATTATGTTTACTAAACGCTGGTTTCATACAATCAATTAGTAAAACATTTAGATTTATATAGTCAATTAAATTTATGTATATAAACTAAATTTATTGTATACTTATATTAAATTTACAAAACTAAATATTTCTTCGACTGGGAGAAAATGTCTAAGTCCGTCTTTATACAATATGTGCAAAAAAATTCTAAATAAATAAATATTATTAGAACTTAGCTGTATTTAAATTGCTATTTTGATTCAAGATTTCATCGTTATCAGTAACGTTGTAAATAACTATGGAATTAATGTTCTATACCGTACTATAATTATATACGACGAATTCTTTTGATAAAATAGACAAGAGACCATAATATATGCCATTATTACCATCTACTTGCGTATACTTGCATGCGTCAAATCGTCGCTGCGTCTCCCGACGGCGAAGTGTTTAAACAAAAAGATTGGCTGTTACGCCAGACAGAAAACATNATAACAGCATAACATATTATGTATCCGTTATTAAGTTCTCGATTCTGAACTTCAACAAACTGTTTTATTAAGTGAACCTTATTTAATTTTTTACATGACTAATTCATTTATAATTTTATTACTAAATATACCAAACTAAGAGAGTTAAAAGAATGACTTGGATTTTATATAATTATAGATTTTGAATACGTCTTTTAACTACCAAATACGTTATTTAGCTTTAGTTTTAAATGCATGTCAGATTTACATTTAGTACACGTATATCGGAAGCCATAATGTGATGTTTATCATTATCTATGTATGTAAGTGAGATTTTATATCAGTTTTGTCAATTATAATAAAAAGATATGTAGTTGGTGAACAATTATTAATTTACACTTCAATGTACCTTAAGAGTCTAATCAAGTCAAATCATACAAACGCAAACTATTTTAAGAATTGCAATTATATTACGTCGCGTCTATCACTCGCATAACTTTCTTGAGATATTAATATACATACTAGCTGAGCCCCGCGGTGTTATTCTGATTTATAGGCTATATTATTGTAAAGTTTCATTAAAATCCATTCGTAGTTTTTAGGTGAAAGAGTAACAGACATCCATTCATACTTACAAATAAAATAATATAGTTAGCAAAGTAAAGTAACTGGTGTTTCTTTATTAGCACAAAACATATGAATCTATATTAAACGAGATGGCAATTTTGAGTTCCTTACGCCAACACATTGCTTTTTTTTTGTGTGGAAATCCCCTCGGTTACCACCGGCTGGTCGTTATGTCGGACTCGAACCGACTAAAAACCGCACACTGTCTCGGATAATAGAAGCCCGGGAACCAGGTGTAGCCTCAGAAGGAGATCCCTGGAACCCCGACTTACCTCGGGCCACCCACTGTTTGTAGGTGCCCCCCTCCTGTGTGGGAGCCCCGATGTTCCCATTACTATCTCTCAACGTCCACGCCTCCACCCAAACCTACTTCTGCTAGGGTGAGAGATGGTTTCATCTGTCACCCTCAAGTTTGCGCTTATGGAGGATGGAGATCTTTCTGCGATCTCCGAAGCACGAGTCGTCTGCGGTACTTGGCCCGTTCCCGGGCCTGGCGGACCGGGAAAGCTCTAAATCTCTCCCAGTCCAGCTCCGCCGTTTCCTTGGCTAGCATAACTTGTTAGCAGAAAGAAACGGCGGAGTTCTACGCGCTTTCGCTCCTCAACATGGCGGTTATCGTGTTACCAAGCGAGAGAATCGATGGCCGCCTCGGCTCCTCTTATGCCGGACATTCTGCCAGCGTGTGAAGCGCCGTGTCCACGGCCTGGCCATGGCAGTGGTGGCATTCGGGCCTTGGCTCCTTACGGATCAGACACAGGTGATCTCCGAAGTATCCTTTTCCAGTGATCAACTATGTCAGCCGATTTGAGAGGGTCCCGTGATGACTCTCGAGCTAGTCCGCCATAACGGGTCTTACCGCCGCAATAATGGCGTGCCCAGCGCTCGGTTGCCCGAGTCGTTTCTTCCATTTCTAATCTTAGATTTCTCGAGGCTCTCGACTCCAGGTTCCATGGTGGAGTCCTGGCCAGGAGACTTGTTGTCTCAAAAGAAATCGTGCGGTACCCCCTTATCATCCTGATGGCCAGCATCCGTTGCGGCTGTCGCAATATCGTAACAGTGCTGGCCTCAGGGCCTCCGCCTACACTGGGGCCCTATAAAGGGCCATGGACCGCACAGCCCCCGCGTAAAGTCTCCTGCAGGAGTCATCGGCCCCCTCATGTTTGGCAACAACCGTGCCAATGCACGCGCTGCATCAGCCAGCTAGGGGACCAAACTTCGGAAGTGATGTCCGAAGTCCCATCGGTCGTCGAGCGCCAACACATTGCCCTGCTATTATATCTAAACAGCCTAGTACTATTTTAACATACTCTATTATGTAAAAAACACAACATTTACGACAATAAAACATTATACGATATATTAAACGGCTTTAAAAGATGTCACAGTCGTAAAGATATAAACTTACTTAGAAAAGATAATAACATATCAATAAAATACTAATGATAAGACGAATCGATATTTCGAGTTCTTAACATATTCTTAATAACAATGTTACAATATATATTCAAGTATTTTATAGTCAGTTTTATAACTTCATTTTATGTAAAACATTGGAGAATGTCTATTAATATGTTTTTTAAACTATGTTTCACAATTTTTTAATTTATAACTAGTTAGCTAGTCAGCTAGATAGCCCAGTTGCACTCGGCGATTAGTATCAATCACCGAGGATAAGCAACGACGGCGCGCTCAGTACCTGGAGGGGTGCCAGTTGGTGGCATGTTACCATGAGCGTCACCGTGATTCGGAGGTCACGTTAAGCAGTCGATCCCGGTTGTTATCATACGATAACAGCCGTGAAGCTTAGTTGGAGGCCTTCGGGCTGCTTTAAAACATCCATCGGCAAGATTACGTAGCCACAACGTTGTCTTGCCCAACGGTAGTCCCCAACCCGCACTTGGCAAGCGTGAGGTCGTATGGCCTTAATCCTCTCCTGAGAGGAGACCCGAGCCCAGCAGTGGGACATTATGGGTTGTTGATGAACTAGTTATGTTTAATGCTTCAATCTCGTTACTATACCTCAATCCTATGAAGCTGGGCGTTATCTGGTTACTCAAGCAATTAGATTACTACACATCGTTTATACTATTTTATTCTAACTAAATTGTAACATGGACAGTAACGGAATATCGAAACATTCGTTCCTGAATAACAAATTTAAGAATTAATACTAATCCTACTAATATTATAAACGCGAAAGTTTATAAGTATTGATGGATGTTTGTTACTGTTTCATGTAAAAACTACTGAATAGATTTTAATCAAACCTTACAATAATATAGCTTATACATCTGAATAACACATAGGCTGCAATTTATAAAGATACAATTCACACAATATCTTTGTACCGCGGGTAACAGTTATTATTAAATATTCGAAAGTAACTGTGTAAGCCACTACACCGAAATTTGGAAAAAAGATACTTTGATTATTGAGGAAAAACATAGGCCACTCTTGATCATAATAGTCGATGTACATGCATGGACGCAGCTGCAGGCAATATTTTTTTAAATATTTTATTACGTTCTCGATGTGTGAAAACATAATAAACAGATTTTTACAAAAGCTGCATAAAATAGGTTTCTGGCATTCAAAATTATATTTGTATTAATAATGAGAATAATTGGAAGTATGTATTATTTTCAATTCGATCAAACGGTAGACTGCACTCCACATCACCCCACAAAGCTGGTATCTCTCCTCTTGGTAAAACATATATTTATTGATTTGCATTACAGGCTAACTTTTTACTGCTATATATGTTTACTACAGGCATGAAGTTAAACTATAATAAAACTTTTTATCATAATTTTACTGCATCATAAACCGAAAAACACTTAACAACATCCAATAATATTGATGGCGCTCGTCAACAGAATTTTATTTACTCGTCACTCCACCCACAACTTACCTCGTCTTCGTTTTATATATACTTATCGACAAAATGTGCCGCAAAATCATCGATACACTAATACACATGTCTTATATCAGCCTCCCTTCTAAGGCTTTTTCGCCCCATTTCCCGCGGGGAGAAACGGCTTGCGTTATGAAAATTTGACGGCTACCGATACGCGATGATACGTACTGGGGTTGGTTTACGTAAATTATTTTACACATATCTCCCCTTGTACTCACGAATATCGCATACTCATAATCGGTTAGAATTTATTTAGTATCTACGGCTAGCCAAATAATACGGCAAAGTCGTGGTTTGCAAGTCTTTCTCTAAATAGTTTAAGACCTAATTTTTCTCATAGCTAGCTAGAAAACGATTTTAGTGCACATTTCAATCATAATCATAATTAGTTTTGCACGTATTTGTTGATAAAATTTTAGTTTAGTTAACACAATTTATATACAAAATATTTGCTGCTAGAAGTCTGCGTGTTACGAAATGATGTTGTTCCATTTACTGAAAATCACAATATCTAATGTAATCTGAAACAAAAACTAATCTTTTAAAACGTTACGTTTTACATTACGTATTAAACTTATTTAATTACAAACAATTAAAGTGTGATGAGGGCCCGGAACGAGCTAGACTATTGCTTAAAAATATTTAGTAAATGACAATCGCCTTATGGCAACTTTGTGTATTTTAAAACTTGTGCCACTTTGTGTAACACTTTATAAGAGTTACATATTTCTCAAATAACCACATCAGTATCACATGGGACAACGTTATATGTTATACCATTACTACTAGACTAGAAAAGGATTAGCGGGAAATCCCATATGCGAAAAATTTAAGCTTACAATTTTACAGTGCTAATTTTTGTTAGATTAGAGCCCCTTCTACGTAGTGTTTTTAGCGTAAAAGCATCTGGAAATATAATAGTGATGGCATGTATAACTAGCGAAGAAGGAGAACTATAAAGGATTTATAATTTAGCTCTGTTATTTAGGAGAAATAGTCAACTAAGGGGAACCACGTACTTATAATAATATATTTGCATGTAGAATGTGCGGGTGCTAATGTTGTCTACGCACGGAACTTTATAATCTTTATATATTTATAATTGCTCTGTCCGTGTGTATGAGACTAAACTCCCGTTAAACGGCTAAATTGATTTCAATGATTGATTTAGTGTCTATTTCTGAGGATTAGAGAATGGGTTAGATTCACAATTCAGTAAAAAAAAAACATAAATATCTATTTGTGTAGCTAATTGATTCGACCGGCGGCTTAACCTGCGGGTGAAGTTATACCGCGGGATTCATCTAGTTCCTTAAAACAGTCCGTTTTTAAAAATCATTCATTGACAGTTTAAAACTGTGAAAGTATGTAGTCCGCATGTTGTAACGAATAACTCCACCAAACATTGCGTGAAGTACAGTTTTTTTTTTAATTGTTAGGGATTACCTTATCTTTTGTTTTATTTGTTTGCAAGCCAAACATATTTTTTACTCGATTGCGAAAGAAGGAGGGTTATGTTTTCAAAGTGTATTTATGTATGTATATTTCATTGGCATGTCCTAGATCCTAAACGACTGATTGTTTTTTTATGTGAGTAGTGTTAATAGATTCGTCCCAGTCATGACAGTACATCAAATTTTTTTTAAACATTTTCTTTTCATTTCTTTAATGAATTAAATAAAAATGTCAGATATTGAATCAAGTTTATTAATTATTAAATAATTCGGTATTCCTTACTCCTCGTTAATCAGTCAAGGATCGGATGGACCTTAGACAGTAAAAAAATGCATCTACTTAACACCGAACCCCATCTTAATCCGTCGATATCGTAAGTAATCCACAAGTTGATATGTTTTATCGCCAATCCATAACGCACCAGCCTATAAAAGCTGCCATATTTCAAATGTGTAAATATATGTGAGCGAACACTCCCCCCGAGACACGGACGACGAACATAAAATATTATATTGCAATTTGTGCTTCGCTCAAGAAAGATTAGAAGAATCCCCGTACATTTTAAGCGATATTATTTCTTGTCGAAGAATATGATAATATGTATTACAGTTGAATAAGATCTATACTAATATAAATTCGAAAATATCTAGGTCTCTTGTTACGCTTTCATGGCTAAACCGATGCACCGATTTTAATTAAATTTGGCATAGAAATACTTTGATACCCCAAGAAGGACACAGCGGCATAAAACCAATATATAATAACTTGACTTGACTTGACTACACGGTTGGCCTAGTGGTTTCAGTGGTCGCCACACCGCTTCCTACTGCGCCAAGTGTTGTGGGCTCAAATCCTACATGGGACAACACTTTGTGTGATCCATAAATTGTTGTTCTAAGCCTGGGTGTACTTTGTGTCCGTTTCATGTACGTTTGTAAAGATCCCCGTGACACAGGAATAAAAAGAAAATACTCATTGTGCTGTTTTATTAGTACTACATTTTGCTTGTCGATGTTTATTCGAGTGTCTTGATATCTAGATGTTCGAAGGTCTGCCCTTAAATTACCAATCTCTATTTACATTATTTTTTTTATTTATTTTTTTATCTTCATTGCGTACGCGTATATGATATTCCACGCGCCTTTTATAAGAGAAATGCTCTAAAATTCTGATAACATGAATGACCATGATGAATCTTTTTGCAAGGATCCCGTCGTTTGGCAATAATGGTAATAGATTTCATGTTTTCCTTTTTGTAACTGATATGATAAGGAAAATATCAAAATGTCTTTATTTTACATGTAAGCTACTTCTCAAAACAAGCGAAAAACTATATTTTTTCACTTCAACAGTCTATATATATAACATTTTATGTTTGTCTATATGTCTTTCATAGAATCATAAACTATGCATTTGATCATGTTATGATCTTCAGCAAAGTGTTGTGCATGAGCCCTGAAAGGCTTCTGAATTGGTACGACCAGCATTGCTCCGCGGCATTGCCTACAGTTTTTATTGTACCGCGGGTAGCACCACTGGGCTCAGCTAGTTTAGTATAAAAATATGTTTAGAAATATATACATTAGCCATTTCGTGGGCTCCAATAAAACTAATTTCTCCCTTCTACAACGAACTTAAATGGCCATTTCAAGATACGTTTATAATCACCATAGAGTGGAACTAGATTATCCGCAATTAGTATCTACATGTACCCAGTGGGATCAGTGGCGACAGATTGGACAAAACTTTAATGAGCTAAATGAGCGAGCGTGCGTGTAATCACGCTGTCTCACGGGCGTGGGAGCTTGTACTCGTATTAACTCAAACATACAAAATAGACGGAGAGAGGACAAAGCTTTTCATGTCATTATTTAATTCCTAATGGTGGGGTTTATTATCACAGTATCTTAAGGTAAAACGAGAAGATTTCTATTTGTGGTTTCATATTAGAAGATAATTTTATAAAATGATAACCCATAAAAATTTAGTTTGTTGGTGAATTACAAATGAATACAAATGAGTGGGAAAGCCACGCTTCGGCATAAATGGGCTGGCTCGACTGGAGTGATAACACGTCCTTACAGAAAACCGGTGTAAACCAGCACTTACGCTGTGTTTCATCGAGTGCGTGAGGATACCGGAAGGCCATACCCCAATTCCTCCCCCTTTCCCCATCTCCATTCCCAAAGGCCGGCAACGCACTTGTGACACCTCTGGTGTTACAGGTGTCCATGGGCGGCGGTAATCGTTTACCATCAAGCGATAGCTCGTTTGTCCCTTATACTATAAAAAACAAAAGATGAAAGGGTAAAGTTTATTCGTTTACTACTTTAGCTTACACTAAGTTTTAATTGATTTATTAAGGCATTTGTGTACCTAATTAGTTAATTTAACAAATTTCAAGAAAAAACTTAACCCATTTAGATGAGTTTGCCCAAAATCAATAATTTACGAATGACGATATTGTAATAAATTGCTCCGTAAATTACTAGCTAGTGAAATTGTAGATAGATAATAATTTAAGAAGCCATAATACATTATTGATAGTAGCAAACAATAGAATGCGTTTCTAACTTCCTGCAGTTAATATTATATCTATTAATATCACAGATGAACACTATTGAATGCTTTGTTCAAGTTTCTACAAATATATATTTGATTCTGTACTATTTTGATTGACCTTCTGTTAAATTATATACTAACTGTTTTGCACTTATAACTAATACCTTTGTTTGTGGGTCCGTAATTGCTCTTCTGGGTCTTTTTATTTTAGTAATATAATCTAGAGATTGCTACAGGCTTTGTATTTTGTAAAATATGAAACAGTTTCCCACATATATTATACTAGTACCAATGTCAATACATATACCAATGTTTAATTAATATATTATGTTAATTTACATTAATTAGAGTTTTAAAATGTGTAATTATATTTTATATTCAATTAACATATTTGCAGCAAATCGTTTACGATGCAGATTAAACGAGTGTTTTAATTACCTGATCGCGTATTGTAAAAATGTGTGTCTCTCCAAACATTCTGTACATTATTTTTATTTGAATATTGTTATCTATTTAGAAATTTCTCTTCGTAGGTAAAATTCATGCAAACGTTTTAAAGTTGTTTTTGACAACCAAATATTTGATTTAACTTCATCAAACTTTAACAGTGCTCTAATGTTTGAGAAGTAGATGGTTTGTATTTTATCCAAAAGTAAACAATAGACGGTTCTTTAACAGAACATAGACACGTAAATATTGTAAACCACTTAGGAAAACCTGACAAAATTGTACTACAACCAAGTACTAGAATCTGCAATCGAAGTCGCAACGGAAAACAGAATGCATGAACAAACGTACAAATCAAACAAAACCTATTGTGCACAGGAAAGACAGAAAACAACCATACTGAAACAGAACGTCATAAAACGGACCTTTTGTTCACCAGAGTGCAGTGTTTGAAAATGCAACCTAAGTCCCAACCCGATTGCATTTCAACTGTTGAATTTTTCATGAGCCCAACGTATCCTCGATTCCCATTCGCTAGTAACTAGTGGGAATTGGTGTTCGCTTGTTGCGTACAATATATATGAGATTTTGTCCGTTTGTTTTTTCGTATCGCACCACTGTCCGGCGTAATTGAAAAATGTTTATATTCTACCCAGTTATTATGTTCAGTGTAATTGGATATTTATGGTCTGAAAAAAATTGATTTGTGAAAGGAACTGATATATTTTTTGCGATGTAAATCAGTTCAAAATGGGATTACCAAATTCAATGTATAAGGGAGGGCTATTCATAGTGTGTATATTTTCGGGTGTGTTTTACTCGTAGGCGCGAACAAATGTGACTGTAGAAAGTGATGGAGTGGCTTCGTCTAATCCCAGGTGACGTCGAGAGCCAATTAGACGTCAAGCATTCGTCTTCCCGTCCTTACTTTTTCACTTCACTCACTCGGGGGCGGATTTCGTACGAAAATATGAGCTCGAGTTTGTCTTCTTTAAGTGAAAGATATAGCGAGTATGGCTTCACATATATCATGATGTCATCTTGTGAATTATAATGGAATAATGTTATAACTCATCTAAATAATTAATTAATTAGTTTATAGAATAAAAAATAATAACTAATTAAATCACGCGATTAAACCTATAGAAGTTTAAAGTGTCTCCATACATTTAAGGTAACATTAAAATATTAAGTGATAAAGTAAACAAGTCCAGCTCAAAACCTGTGTAAACCAAACCTAAAATCATTATAAATCATTGCGTTTTTGCGAAACGGGTACGGATCAAGACATCTCGGGTTTTTAACCTGAAGTTTTTTAATTTAATTTTCTGTTTTTGTACACAAGTCTGGCTTTTAAAGTTATATACATAAAGTAAATTCTCAATGAGCGAGCGAGAGGGTTAAGAGAAATGATATTATCATAAAGGGTTGCCCCAACTTACCCTGACTCACCCCAGTCGGTTAAACCTTTCAATGTTAATTTGTTTGTTAATTTTTCTCAGTCTTTTCCCTGGCCTCATTAAAGTTTTCGTTTTAAAATTACCGGGAATGATTTTTTATTGCTTTTGTTAATTTATGAAAGAGACGAAGAGCTTAGGGGTTAAAATTAATTACTTTTATGATTTTTTAAGCTTGTACTAAACATCTAATTATACTTATAATTAGGTAGACATTGTGTTGAACAGTTGTACGACGTTTACGTTACGTTTTCTTTTCATTTCTTCTAAGATATTTAAGTGATTTTCTGTATTTTCTATTTTTTAAGGACCTTTAGTGTCATCTATAAGGAAAGTAGACAATAGTTTTTTCTTGTTAGATTTATGTTACAAGAAAAAAAGATATTATTATTTTATCAATATTTTCTTTATATTGTCTTTGGATAGTGCCAAATACATTTCCACCTTGTTTGAAAAACCGATAATATTGTTTTCACACAGCTGATGTTGACTAGTTTTAGCAGTAGTTGACGCAATAGAAGTTTAAATACATAAAATAAATATTATTCCAATAACTTTTTATTCTGTATTAGCTGTTTTATTTATCTTTTTTTTAGTTTAATATTTTAAGAGTAAAAAAAGTTACATATATTTACATTTCTTCTAGGAATTTCAGTTAAGGTTTGAATTGGATTGAATTACAGCCACCGAGCGAATACTAAATATTTATCTACATACATACCATGTAATAACACCTATTATTACCCTTAGCATGTTTACATACATAATACATACCTATGTATAGAAATATTTTGATCACCTTTCCACCGATCGAAATCACGATCAACAAAATTTAAAATTCTATAAACTCGCTAAATATATTTGTCCGAAAACAACTTTGTCTGTTTTCGGACAAATATATGTCTATGAGAATACATAACAATAATTAGCGACATAGTATTAATTCTGTTAGTAATAAACCTGATGCATATCTTATTCTGTTTAGATAATACTTTTCTTTATTCACGCACCGATATACCCTTACCCCTCCGCACAAACCACTATACCACAGGAAGGTTCCCATGAATCATACCGGCCTAAACGGATTAGGGCCGCGGAATCAAGTTACGACACCCTTTTCCTCCCTAACCTGATACGAAACGACGTAACATGTGTGTTTTACTGTACCTAATCGTTCTTTATATAATCTGATATAGTTTTTTATGTTACTATATAACTATGAGTGTAAATAAACTGGCACCGAATATGGAAACATTATGGTGTGTACTATCATTACAGTCCGCGCTCAAAGCCCAATTACACTCAGTGATTAGAAACAATCACCAAGGGTAAGCAACGACGGCGTGGTCAGTGCCTGAATGGGTGATCGCTAGTAGCACGATACCATGGGCGTCTCGGTGATTCGAAAGTTACGTTACACAGTCGGTCCCGGTCGTTATCGTAGGATAACAGTCGTGAGGCCTAGTTGGGAGTCTTTGGGCGGCTTAAAATATCCAACGACAAAATTACGTAGCCACAACGTTGTCTTGCCAGTACTCAGCCCGCGTTCGTCCAGCGTGTGGACGTATGGCCTTAATCCTCTCCTGAGAGAAGACCCGAGCCCAGCAGTTGGACATTATGGGTTGTTGATGATTACAGTCCTCAAAATACAGCCCGTTATCTGTGATAGTTGTCAATAGTTACATATATGATATATTTTATGTGTCAATTTGTAATGAGTTGCACTTCATTTGAAATGCAATACATTACAAATCCCCACCTTTAAAAAATTGGCACATAAAGTATGAAAGTATAGGTGATAGCAAATAAATCTGGCTTGTATAAAGTTACTTCATCGGTAACATAACCCTCTGGCACAGAGATTAATCTATATTTTGAGAATTTGTAGAGCAATACAAGATGCTTATGGTTTTAATAAGGATAAGTTAGAAAATAAAAAGTCCTACGTAAGCACTTAAGTGAGCCAAAAATGCCTTACATCATTTTTGAAAAGAACTGATACTCTTACACTGCTGGACCGATATTAGCCAAACATAGCTAAGAATCGCCGCTAGGAAACTGGTTTTTAAATGAAAAATACTGTATGGAAATCTGCCCATCCGTTTGAGAGCTACGATGCTATAGGCGTAGAGGGAGGCCTATGTTTAGCAGTACCAAATATATTAAAGTTATTAATAAATATATTTATTTACCAACCTTATTATTATAGAGACAAGTAGATAGAGTAGTTTTGAAGTTGATACAGCTCTGTTGTTTACCGAAACCGGTAAACAATAGAACTGCCTTCTTAAAACGGCAGTCGGCAACGCATTCGTGACGCCTCTGGTGTTGCGGGTGTCCATGGGCGGCATTAATAGCTTACCAACAAGCGATACGTCTGCTCGTTTGCCCCATATAATATAAAAAAATATCTCTGCATAAAACTAAAAGCCTTATTTTAATTAAAGGAAATCCGATAAAAAATAATTATTTTTTACCTACTTTTTTAATTCCTTTCTTTCATATTTTTACCTTTATTTCTAAATATATAGTTCAATAAAAGCGTATTTTTATCGTATGCGTATTGTTTTATAGTGTTATAGCAGTAGGAAGTAGAAAGTAGGTGAAAGAAATAGGTATACATCGTATAACAAGATGTTCAGCGGAACTTAACCATTACGAAGATCGATCGATCTCTAAAATGTTTTATGAATAAATTCAATTCAAACAAAACACGGTACTCAAATGCAAAGATAATATTATACTTAAACTTTTGGGTCATAAAGATCGATATCTTGTTATATATTCTCGATATTTAGAGAAGAGACAGATTAAAACGATTTAAAAATATGCTTTATTGAACTAAAAAGATAAGGTAACCGTGTAAGGAGGTTATAAAATATAAATGCAAATACCAATCTGGCTCTGAGAATCACTTATGATGTTCTTACGTTTTGTCGCTTTTCTATTACTTTACATGAAAAAAAACATACATACTTAATTTATTATATTGGTAGATATAATTGCCCCATTTCTAAATAAAAATATTACAAAGTTTTATCGTCTATCGTCGTCGACTTTGATTAAGAAGTGTCAACATTAATCCTAATCGATATAAACCTTTTTCATAGAGATCCTCAAAAGGCCGCCGATACTTAAAACTACTTAATGAAAAAACAAACTTTAAAAAGATGTTCTAAAGAAGCATTCAAACGGAACATAACAAAAATATTCTTAATTCAAAATTCAGTAGGTAGGTTGGCAGTATCAACTTCGTGCGGTCGGAAATGAATAATCCGAAAGCTTTACCTTTAAAGTTAAATTGCGAGGGGAACAAAAGTCACTAACAATCTTAAACTACGAAGTTACGTACTCCCCAGCAATTGCTACGTAATTTGCGGTCACGTGAGGCGGCCATTAAGGTTGTCGGTCGGCCAATGAGAAGGCGCCGTTTAATACGATTCTATATTCAAAAAAATATAACTATTTTCGGGATAAGCCGTCGTCAGTTTGGACACTCTTCTATTTTTAAAATGGTTTGTAGTATGTTAATTTTAAAACATCAGTAAGGAGGTCCGTATATATACTTAGACGAAATAGATCATAAGACCATTTACACGTATCACTACATTTACCTACATTTACAGATAGTTTAAGCCTAAGGTTAAATTTATATTATTTGATAAAAAATATATTAACTTCTTAGAACTTTGTATTTTTCTTTGTTCTTATCTCCATTGTGTCACATCATCATATTAACAGCCTTTATTATTCAACTCCTGGACATAGGTCTTTACTTAAAAGGAGGTTCTGACCTACTCTTTCATTGTTTATGAATAATTTATTCAAGATTAACTTGAAATTGATATCGAATGCAAGATTCTGACAACCTAAATGCCAATTATTATAGTTCTTGTGACATATGAACTTAACTCACCGTTGGAAAGAGATTTGTGTGAACATGTAAAGTGAAAAAAATGTTTCCAGTTACAATAGGTATAGCGGTAAGTTACAACTGAAAATGGGAAGCTAGTATCAAAGGATATTCAAATTAAATCACAACAAACATTTTTCGTAATATAGCCATTATTATTTACAGTCCAGTAAAATTCAGAAAATTATTATAAAATTGTCGAAGTAAATGGACATAAATACGTTATTAAATTGATTATAAAATGATATAAAGTCATATACATGACATTGAGAACAATATAGTTATAAACGACATGATCTCATCTCACGGATCATTTAATGCAAATCGATCTATTACGGAAAACGCTGGCCATTATCAGCGCTCGGCCAATCGCAACGCGTCATTTAAATAGTAATTTATTGAGTTTCGAATTTTTAAAACGTGATTACGACCGCCATCTTGGATGTAATTTTGAAAAGAGAACGTGCAACTGCTACTTTGAAACGATTTGTAACGATTACTGCTTCCTTTTTTAAAAAGCACAATATCTTGCGGTTTACCTTTGCCAGTATTTTAAGTCGTGTTTCCACGAATGACCATCGACATGTAATTTAACATTTATTATAGATAGACAGAATATCTTGATTATGCTGTAATCACAGGCTCTGTAATACATAGGAGTATAATAATGAGTAATGTGAGTGCGTATTTTAATGAGATTGTTATTTATTCATAGTTTTTTAGCGTTTCTTTAAACGTTTTATTGTTTACGATGATTAAATTTTGATTTCGTTACAAAGATTAGATGTAAATATGCATTTATAAGTCGTTACAGATGTAATGGTATGATGATTTCAGTTGATATCAAATTGTTTTGTACACATTTAGAATAAGTCTATTACGGAAACATTCTTCTTTAAGATTATGATCAAAGGTTTTTATTTTTAAAATAAATTAATATCAGTCAGAAACCATATATCCAACAGGAAATATTTCACTTATGTATATATACATTTTTTTTATATATTATAGAGCCACACTTCGGCACGAATGGGCAGGACCGGAGTGATATCACGGCCTCACAGAAAACCGGAGTTAAACAGAGCTTAAGCTGTTTCACCGAGTGAGTGAAGATACCGGAGGCCCATACCTCTTCCTCTTTCCCTATCCCCCAAAAGTCATCAACGCACTTGGACATCTAAAACACCAGTGGTGACCTGGAGGTCGGCGGTAATCGTTTACCATCAGGCGATACGTCTGCTCGTTTGTCCAATATTCCATTTTTTTTTTACAAATGTATATAATTTATGCATAATTAACATTGAAGGTGGCACAAACATTAAGTAAATTAATTTCCGTGTTGTTAATGTTTTTTGTTACTATTATTAATAGAGTAACCAAAAAAAAAATACAAAATGTAGCAACAAGAGTTATTACCATATTACGACGAAGTCAAAAGGAGGAGTAATACTTTTGACAGCCTATGTATATCTGTATGCTCAACCGTAGCGCCTAAACTACTGAACCGATTTTAATGAATGATGTGTAAATAGATTCATAATAACATCCCAGGTGACATATCAATCAACAACCCATAATGTCCCACTGCTGGGCTCGGGTCTCCTCTCAGGAGAGGTTTAAGGCCATACGTCCCCACGCTGGCCAAGTGTGGGTTGGGGACAGGTGACATAGGATATATAGATTTCATCAAGAGTTTTTACGTAGGCGGGTTATAGTATGTTTTTAGCGTTTTATTTTATTTTGTAGTTCCTATTTATACCTACACTGACAGCTCAAGAGCAGCAAATGCTTTGCCACCTTTTGAGTTCTTAGACAATTCTATTTGTACTGAATTGGAGGAGAAGAGATTGATAGTAATAGTTCTTCCTTTTCTGTATATCTTGCAATAAGTCTATTATTTAAGGTTTTTATAATAATAATAAATATAAATAACTAATACTATTAAACAGGAAATTATAATTAAATATAAAAAATATTTGAAAGACAGAGCACACAGACAAAATATTTTTTTTCAAATAAAATTTAAAAAAAAATGATTTTAACAATTAGTTTTTTTAGGCTTGTAACATTTCAAATGTCAAAAAAGCCAAATATACGAGGCATTGATGACGTGTAATAATGTGTACTATCGCAAGTATACATAGTTTTAGGATTTTATAATTAAAGTTCAGATGACGAGCAATAACTTGATCCACATGACCTATACGTAGCGAATCAAGCCTCCTGAACTGACTAATCAATCATGGCAATCAGAAGTATTATTACTTATAACCTTATTTTTAGGAGATTGTTAATTTTTTTATAACAGATAGTTATTGTGCGACTAATAAGAAATGAATTCAGGCTTAGCTTAGTTTGTAAAATAGTTGAATAGAAAAAATCCCTCGTACTATATAAGGTATAAGTTCACTGCGTTATTGCACTCGTTAAACACACTCCATGCAATAATATTTTAATAATTTAATACATCACATACAAGGCAATCTGATACCAAAAACCAAACTGCTGATAAACATACTTTTTATGGAATTGTGGGCAAACGAGCAGATGTATCACACCAGAACACCAGATGCGTCACAAGTGCGTTGCCGTTGCCGGCTTTTGGGAGATAGGGAGGGGAATGTGGGGAGAGTTAGTGGTATGGAGCTTTTTTTTTTACGTGTGGAAACCCCCTCGGGCCTTCACCCCACTACAAACCACACGGTGTGCCACTCTGCGCCTGAGACGAGAGATGGTGGTATGGAGCTACGGTATCCTCACTCACTCGGTGAAATACAGCACAAGGGCTGTTTCTCACTGGTTTTCCATGTGTGGTATTACTCCGGTCGAGCCGGCCCATTCATGCCGAAGCGTGGCTCTCCCACGGTTTCTTATATTAAGTAAATAAATTAAATACTCCAGACAGAGAACAATTTATCGTGCTCATTACATAAAGATTCGTCCTGAGTAGAAATCGAACCCATAACCTCTGGCTTAGCAGCCAAGATCACCAACCAAAAGACCATATGTATACTATGACATTATTTTGAGTTCATTTACACCAAAATACAAATTCTTTTTCCAGCATCATTCCCCATCACGAGGCGGATCGGGCATCCGTACCAGAATCGCACACCACCTAAACGTAAGAAGCCTCGCACATCCTTCACGAGACTCCAGATTGCTGAATTGGAAAAGAGGTTTCATAAACAGAAGTATTTAGCCTCAGCAGAGAGAGCCTCCTTGGCTAAGACCTTGAAGATGACGGATGCTCAGGTGAAGACGTGGTTTCAGAATCGACGGACTAAGTGGAGGTGAGTTCCTTAATGTTTTGCTATGTATTTAAAAGTATTTAAATAAATAATTAAATAAATATGTTCAGACATTTTAATACACAACGTCATCTAGTCCCAAACTAAGCAGAACTTGTACTATGGTTACTAGATAACTGATATTATTAATATCTACATCGTGTGTTTATAGTTCTTAGCATAAATGGTATTAAAACCATTCATATAGTTGCTAGTAAATTCTACTAGCTTTTGCTTGCAGCTCCGTCCGCATCTGTGTCGGTTATCGCGGTAAAGAGTAGCTTTGGTCCTATCTCAAGAATCGAAGTATCTTCATTCTAAATTTTATAGAAATCGGTTTATTGGTTTACGCGTGAAAGAGTAATAGGCAGAGTTAATTTCGAATATATAATACTAAGTATGGATGAATATTAGTATGAAAACATTAAAATTACTTTTCCTGAATAACTGACTGATTTATCAAGACTGAGACACAAGTGTCGGTGCTCAAAACTCGAAAGTATAAAATTCGAAATTATATTCCTAAGGATGTGATGTGGGGACGTGAGCGCATCGTAGAGATGTAGCTTCGCTGTGCATCTTCTACCGCATTTACCATGGGGAGTGCTCCAAGGAATTGTTCGGAGTGATTCCTGCCGCCTCTTTCCGGTATCGTCCTACGCGACAGGCGTTTTATCCCCATCATCTAGATGGTTGGCAGTCCATAGCAGTGAGCTGTTCAAGGAACTTTCTGCCTCGCACAACAAAACTGTGGAATGAACTGTCGCCTGCGGTATTCCCGGACCAATACGACCTTCAAACCTTCAAGAAAAGAGCGTACTCCTTCTTAAAAGGCCGGCAATGCACTTGTGACGCCTCTGGTGTTACGGGTGTCTATGGGCGGCGGTAATCGCTTACCATCAGAAGATCCGTCTGCTCGTTTGCCTCCTATATCATAGAAAAAAAATAAGCAGTGAATGGTTGTATGTAAGTTTGTCGTTTTCAAAGTTAAAAACACATAGTAAGAATTAATCACGCAATCGAAGCCGGTGGGTAAATACTGAGAAGGATATTTATAAAGAACCTCATATAAAGATAATTTTTTCGATTGCTTTTTTCGATTTAATCAATAATTAATCATATTATTGTGCTTAAAGTTTGAAAAACTTAATGAACATATTAATAAACAGGTGTCAATATTGTTGCTATCAGAGCTTATACATAAGTAATATAAATAGAAAAAAATACTATTTAGAGTTTTACATAGCAAAATTGTTTACTTTCGAGGCACATAGATATAATATATCTAAATTAATACCACTTAACCCAATAAAATATCTTCTCTGTACAACATTTTACTCCAACAATTTGGAATCGTATCTCTAAGCATTTAAACATAATTATTTACGTAATGGCGTCAACATTCCTCTCGCTTGCTTGTCGTACTTTAGATAACCAAATGTTATAACATACCCCAAACAAGAGGACCTTTCATTACCAGTACTTTCCTTAAAAACATGGCTCTCGATATCCTGGTCTTTATCAGATTACTAAAAGACCTCTCTCAAAGTACCCTTTTCAGAAATTTAGAGGCCTCCTTACAATGGCTTTTTTATGTACCTCGAAGTATAAGGTTGTAAAAATTTAATGGTTAAAGCTCTTTAAAGATATGGCAAGGATATTATTAGTTTTAATTATTATAGGGTTTTAAAAGTTTGTTGAGTACAAAATAGCCTTTTAAATACAAATAAAAAGAGTGGGATATAAGTCCTTGTGCTATTAATGGTATTAATCGACAATGTCCACGTATTTATCAATTCATGTACTTGCCAAGCTTATTTTAAATATTTTTTTAAGGATTGATGTAGATTTATTATTTTACACAATCTTCGTTTTAGATACCTAATTCAACTAAGTGACAAATTCTATAATACAATTGTATTAGATTGTTTATGTTGTATGTAATAAAGAACCTTTCATTTAGTTTCTATGAAGTTTTGCAAACTCGTTGCTAGGAATACCGCAAAATATATAGGTTATTTCATGAAAAAATGTAAAAAGATTAGGCGAACTAAGCCGCAAGTAAAAGCTAGTGTTGAATAAATATGCAAATAGGTAATAAAATCGTAAAAAATGTATCGAACACATTAGCTAACATAAATCATTATGAATCATTTAATCAAAAAAGTACACGTGTTCCGGAAAATGCTTTTAACTAGCAACATTAACTTTTAATTTATACATTATTGAAATTGACAGTTTTATCCATAGATAACATAATTGTCATTGATTTATGGTTATAGGTTTTAGTTGAATAGTGCTGAATAGGATAGGTTATTATTATATTAAAAAGACCAAAGTTAGATTTATCACGCTAAAAATAGACGTGATCTAAATACATACGTATGTGGAGGAACGGGTGTCATGTCACTCCAACACAAAGGGAGGATCCTCCGATCAGGCGAGGTGATCATGCCTGGCAGGTCACTACCCAACGGTTGATGTTGGGATGTAGTATATATAATAATCGCCGCGAGAACTCCTATTGCGCGATTCAGGATTGAAAGTTTCTTCGTGTAGTACATTACTATGAATTCAATGTATCTGCAGTAGATGGCGCTGTAAACTGTTGCTATTGTGTTGCCACACATACAAAAACAGCATATCGAAAATTGCTACACTAAAAGTAAGAGAACTAAAAATAATTTTAGAGAAATTTTACCACCAATACCCAATAAACTGGGTGACCGCTGGTAGCACGTTACCATGAGCGTCTCCATGATTCGGAGGTCACGTTAAGCAGTCGGTCTCGGTTGTTATCATAGGAAAAAATTCGTGGAGCTTAGTTGGAGACTTTTAAGCGGCTTAAAAACATCCATCGGAAAGATTACGTAGCCACAACGTATTCTTGCCAGTCCCCAACCCGCACTTGGCCAGCGTGGGGACGTATGGCCGTAACCCTCTCCTGAGAAAAGACCTGAGCACAGCAGTGTGACATTACGCGTTGTTGATGAATTAATTAATACCCAATAAACAAATGGACCGTAGTCAAGAAATCTGTGTAAATCCACCGCAGTGATATATGTTGATTGTTATTCTCATCTCGCACTTATTTTGAGCAGCTAAAAAACCATTTATTATCAGCAACCAGTCTCATTATTTCTAGTACTGGTCGTAGACCTCACCTAAGACTCTCCACGACAACCAGTACTATTTTTTCTGCTGTAGTATAATGAGATATATTACTGATATATTTACACAAGAATGATTTGTAATATTATTCAAAAGATTGTAAGAAACGTTGGTTTTAGTTAACTTTACACTCCTATTCAAATTTGGTGTCGTTGGCACAGCGGTAGCGTACGCGGCTGCTGTGCATGAGGTGTCGGGTTCGATTCCCGGGTCGGACCAAATGTTTCTATGATCTGCGAGTATTAATTATACAAGCCCTACTTGGTGTGGCACTAAATGGTTGGATAGGTAGATGTCCGAAATATTTATTTATTTAATCAATCATCAAAGAAAATGACTTAGTACTCTTTGGGGGACCATTTATCTAACACATTTTAGCCTTAATCTGCCTCACAATATTCATATCAGTCCTTAAAACTAAGCCAGTATTAAAATATACCGAAAACCTTACAATATATTGATTGTGGTGTATCGTAATCTTTTAAACGAGCCTGTTATTTCAAATGTGCGTTCCAAAATGTAGTGAAATGTGTCTGGCCCCAAAATTCCTATGTCCAGTTTACATTGTATTAATGTCTTGGTATTTTAAAACGATGATTGTATTCTCTATGGTTTATTTGAAAAAAATGGAATAGATTTTTTTTGTGTGATTTCATTGTGCTTTTGTTGTTGTCGTTTGTCATTTTGGATACATTATGGGCTTTATTTTTTTATGGTATCATCATCAATTTATTATTAATACCTAACATTTACCAGAACATTATAAAATTTAAATCAGCTAAACGCGTATATAGTTAAGTGATATAGTTGTTCAAAACGTATCTATGTAAGGAGAGGTCAATGTTCAACAGGGTTCAATAGGCTGTTGATGTGATGTTATGTGAAAAACACGTAATAAAAACTTGTACTTTTATCTAGCGTAGACGTTATAATTAATGTTTCAAAAAGTAATTCGAAAATTAATCCTTTACGTAGATAGACCGTCAAAAACATTAGTCAGGAAATTAATCAACTTAAACTCAAATCCTATCAACACCGCGTTCTAGACGTTGCGCGTCGCCCCTCGTTAGGAGATAACCCGACTTTTAATAATACACAAGAGAACAAAAACAAGGAGCTTTAGATAAGCACCCATTAACATGGCCGGTTAATACAAAGAGACGTCGGCTAAATCGACCGATTCTGAATGCTAATCTTTTGTACGCGACACATTTTAAAATAGGAATAGTGGAAATGTTAACTTCGTTATGTTGGCATCTGTAAGTGAGGTGTACCAAACTATTTCATATTTCTTTGATTTTCGATGAATTTCTTTCAGTTTCATTAGGATTTGTTTATTTAATTGTTAATACTATTAATATTAATCAGCGTTAATGTAAATAATTTATTTTATTACATAACAAATGATGTGGAAATGGAATATTAAAAATTTGCACAAGTTATTAAAATATGTGGAAGGTATGTAGCCGAATTTATCTAAGACCTGCCAGCAGAATTAGTCCTTATTTCAAATATCTATGTTTGTTCTTAAAAACGCCTACACATAATTCTTTTGACATATTTTTCTGTATATACTTAAGACATATGCCATTTGTTACTCCGTCTACAACTCTTGCAACTAAAGCTTTACTACAATTTTATGGCATCTGATTATAATGGGAAACGTGTTTTTTTTTAATTTCACAAGTATATCATTTAATTGCCAACATAACAATTCAAATAGAAACAATCGTAACATTAGGTGCAAAGGCAAAACAAAATCCAATATCAGACAGTAGATCACGAACATCGCCCGTGAGTGCTTGGCCAATCTTCTTTTTTTAAATTTATTTGTTTTATTATAATAAAATCAGTGGCATGGCGCCGCGCGTATCGAGCAAGCGTTATCAGTTCCGAACACAAACACCGCTTGTCCATTAGAACGTAATCGGTTGTGATGCCACCAACACACGACTTTGGAACGTACCTTTCGTATTGTCTCGCAGTTTTGAATTTGGAATCCTTATTTTTGTTTTTCTTAAAAACAAGCATGGTTAAGTCAAAGTTTTATTAAATGAGTTTTGTTAACAATTCTGTTTAAAGGTATTCATGAAATATATAACATTTTGTTCTAATACGGTATAACATTGATACAAAATCTATAGAACCCGCCTTATTTAATAGAATACCTACTACATCTCTATCGCAAGTAGCATACACAACGGAATAAAGTGTATTTTTAATATTGATTTTATCATCATCGTCATAATCAAAAAACGTCCACAACTGGACATATGCCTCCCCAAATTTCAATTTAATAATCAAACAAACATACATATAATCTATAACATACAAATTCTCAGTAACTCGTTTTCTAGTCCCTTATTTTTCTTTTCATTATTTATATTAGCTACCCATCAAAACTAAATATCAACTTTTCCATTTTAAGGGTTCCGTACCGAATAGGAAAAAACGGCATCCTATAGGATCGCTCTGCTATCCGTCTGTCTGTCTGTCAAGACCCTTTCTCTCAGGAACGGGTGGAGGTATCAAGCTGAAATTCATATCAAATACTCAGATCTACTGACCCATACAGCTGTGAAAAGATCAAACTTCGAAGTCAACGCAATCGAAAGATGCAGCCGTTTACGCTGCAAATTTTCGCCACTCGCAAGGGAATCAAAACACAGGGTTACATCCCGTGAACTCAGAATCTTGAAATTTGGTACGAAGCAACGTCTTATAGCATAGATAAAAGAAAATTTTTAAAAAGCATAAATTTTTATTAACATCATATTATATACCTAGGTACGGAACGTATTGTATTGTATTGTACGGAACCCTCGGTACGCAAGTACGACTCGCACTTGGTCGGTTTTTTTTTACCATAATACTTTCGATTACTTTGATTAATGATTAAATAGATAACGTGGCAAAAAACTTTAATCAAATTTAATTCATATTGATTAATATTTCTTAGTTATATTTTGAGACTCCTTTCTATGGAAAAATAACATTTGGTGGTGAATGTCAAAGTTAATGTATAGAAACTGTATATTAATCGATTAGCACTGTTTAATAAAAGTACATAACCACTTTCAAATATTGACATACTTAATATTTTTTAAATTAAGTATCGTAATTTTTCTATATATAGTTGATTTTGACTATGAAAGTCATCCATGCAACACATTTAGAGCAACCAGCTATTTCCATTACATCATCGAAACTGCCGTGGTTTCATATGTTAAGAGGAAGATCCAATTTATATTGTACACTAGGTGACCCGGCGAACTTCGTACCGCCATACTTTTCTTTCGTAAATATACATACATATTTCATATTTCAGACATCTAACACACAGCGCCATCTAGTCCCAAACTAAGCGGAGCTTGTATTATGGGTTACTAGACGATGGATATGAATACATAAATACTTTTTTTTTGTAAATACATACATATTATACATAGAAAACACCCAAACTCCGAAACAAATATTTGTCGATCATAAAAGTATTTGGTCCGAACCAGGATTCGAACCCGAGACCTCTTGGACAGCAGTCGCGTACGCTACCACTGCGCCACCGAGGCAGTTACCTAATATTATTTTAAATTCTGTAAACTTGCTTCAGTAACTATGTCCGCCTCATCTTCCCTCAGGTAGTGTACTGTAGCGGACTAAATTAAATAACTTTACCGGTTATCTTTTAATTTTCTTGTATACAAACCTTGACCTAAAAATAACGAACACTAAAAAAAAAGGATTATCCAATTCGGTGTAGTCGATCTCGTCGACTTTGCATTTTTATTTATTAAAGATGAAGAAAACAGGCAAAAGCACGTTTATCATCATCAACTACCAATACAGTCCCTTGCTGGACACAATCTCCTAAGAAAAGAGTTAAAAATGTTAATTTTCATAAATAAATGTTCCTCTAAATGTATTGTTGTTTTCTTCTATTACTTTATGCATCACAATAAGACATTCTTAAAACAAATATGGCAGCCATTAATTAAATGATGTGACATTTTATCTATGACAAATGAGTTTGTATTATCTGTGGTCTCAAAGGAGGATGTTGTTCAATAAGAATATTGGGCTACTGTACATCACTGTAATCTATGATAATTAATTTCAATGTGACGTTAAAAGTGTTACAAAAACCTTTATTATTAATCTAAATGCCTCGGTGGCGCAGTGGTAGTGTACGCGACTGCTGTCCATGAGGTCTCGGGTTCGAAACCTGGGTCGGACCAAATGTTTTTATGATCTACAAATATTTGTTTCAGAGTTTGGATGTTTTCTATGTATAATATGTATGTATTTACAAAAAAAAGTTTAGTCTAGTACCCATAATACAAGCTCCGCTTAGTTTGGGACTAGATGGCGTTGTGTGTTAGATGTCTAAAATGTTTATTTATTATTAAATCTTGAGAAATGAACACCATCATAGTCAATACAGTGAAAATTTTGGCGGATTTGAAGTAGGAGACAGTATTGTCCCTCTCGTTCCGTCTGACGCAGATCCTCTCGGGGCATGGCTGCTTCGGGAGGTTCCTGTGTCGCATAGGCAGGGAGCCGGACGCTCGGTGTCACCACTGCGTCGACTGTCGGGAGGATACGGCGTGGCATACGCTGGCAGAGTGTGCCGCTTGGGAGGGGCCGCGCCGTGCGCTCATCTCTGTAGTAGGCAGTGACCTCTCGCTGCCGGCCGTAGTTCGTTCTATGGTCGACGGCGAGGAGTCCTGGGACGCGGTGGTGTCCTTCTGCGAAACCGTCATCTCGCAGAAGGAGGCTGCGGAAAGGGAGAGGGAGATCCTGACCTCTCTCTCAGTCCGCAGAAGGCGCACCGGGCGTCGGAGGAGGGCATACGCTGACCTCCACCGGCCTCCCTAACTGGGTCCAGGGGCGGTGGACTTGGGGATGTCCGTCGCCCCCAACCAACCGGACCCGAGGTGGCAGCGCTTAGTGTTCCTGTGCGCCCCTCTTTGAAGTCTCGAGGGGAGTCAAATACCTCACTCCTCTCGCTGACGAGATGTGGTCCGCAGTAGCGGGCCGGCACCAGTCGGGGATTGCGGATGCCTTTTAAGTTCCCGTGATCCCTGGCGTAGGAGAGAGACGGAAAACCGGGGGGTTTTAGTCAGTAAAAGTCTGACAGACCCCTTCGCTCTCTCCCCAGAGCGGAGGACATCCATGAGGATTTCCCCGCTAAAAAAAAAAAGAGACAGTATTGTATTAATTGCATGTTAAGAGACAAATGATGCTGTATTTAAATAAGCCGCCATAGTGAGGTTCACCATATTGCATTGTTGCGTTGCCTGCATTCGCAATGGTAAGGTCTGAATATGAGATGAGCCACTTTAGTAGGCCCATATATATATAAAAAATAAATTGAACTATGTTTAAGCTGAGGTCTTTGAAGCGTTAACATGAGTTGAAAATTTCAAATGCAATTCTCATTTGTAGCATATTATACTTGAGTATAATACTATTCTTCTCTCTATTCTTCTACTCTTCTTCTTCTTCTTCTTTCTATACCTTCTCCTGAGAGGAGACCCGAGCCCAGCAGTGGGCCGTTATGGGTTGTTGATGATAATACTATTAACATTAATTAGCCAAAGATTAGATTGTATAATACTGAATAGCTAGCTAAGCCCTGCAATCTTGCTGCAGCTGTAATAATACCGCTGGCGACGCCACAGGGCGAAGCTAGTCTAAGAAAGTAATCTAAGTTTGTATCATCAATATTCTTTGTGTCATTCGCCAGTGCGTTAGTAATAAGTCTGTTCAAAATAAATTCAGCCGTTACAGAGACTAGTCGGAACAAATGGGCAAACAAAAATTTCAAAATTGATTTTTTGATGTCAGTATCGGGTATACTTTCGTATACATTTAGTGAAAAGTTGTTAATTTGAAATTATAAACCAACAGTTCAATTTCATTAATTTATTAAGATTTAGAAATGGTGTCCATATTTCAAACAATAATTATATTTTCGTTGGTGAAAGAAACTAAAGCTTTACAACACGATCTATAGTTATCTAGTTCCCATTTTACTTGCTGTGCTTTACCTAAAAAAACTATTGATTGCTGTTGAAAATAATTATCTATTAAAAGTTATTAGAATGAGTATAAATTAGAAATTTCATTGCTTGCAACATCTTATCCGACATGCGTAATCATTCGTACATATGCAATCAGAGACCGATGAACAATAAAAACAATACGATATTAACGATAAATTACACCTCTCGTGTAAGTAATAGTTCAATTCATTCTTTCTATAGACAATGGCTTCATGCATTATAATCTGTGCCTTCTTTGATTATCTGTGTACTCAGATAAGGATGTGACAAACTAATAAATCGATTTTATTGTCATTGGATTTCTATTTTCATAATTAATTGTATGTTATGTCAATGTGAGCGGGATCCGATTATCGCAATATGAATAATGCATCGATTTGAACATTCACTGAATATTTCTTGTATGTAATTTGTCATGTAGTGAACACGTTTTGAACGACTAGAAAGTTTTAAGCGAAGGTTTTTTTTTGTCAACGTGACACAGCATCGTGATATGTCAACGATGTCGAAATTATTGCAACCTTTTTAAATACTTATTTGGATGTTGATTGATATTTTTTTTTAAATAAAAAGTCTGTCTTAACATAACATTGAACTATATGTCTATTTTTGTTAAAATATAGTTTTTTTTATTTGAAAGCTGTCTACCCCTTGCATGACAAGAGCCTTTTTCTCCCTCTTTAATTTATTATGTATGTCTTAATTGTTTGTTCATTTATTAAAATATAGTTAAAAATAATAATATTTATTGTTAAAATTATCTGTTCAACCTTCCATTTGTTATCATAGCATTCTGAAAACACATGGTCCTCCTCAGAGTCGGGCTGGATGTCGAGGTAGTTTTAAGAGGAAAAAACAATATTTTTATGAAATAGCGGGCAAACGAGCAGACGTATCGCCTGATGGTAAGCGATTACCGCCAGCCATGGACACCCGCAATACCAAAGGCGTCACAAATGCGTTGCCATCCTTTTGGGGGATGGGGAGGAGGTTATGAGCTTCATGTATCCCCACTCTCTCAGTGAAACACAGCGCAAGCGCTGTTTCACACCGGTTTTCTGTGAGGCTGTGGTATCACTCCAGTCGAGCCGGCCCATGCGTGCTGAAGCATGACTTCATACGGTAAATACCACACACATACTCACTGCCTCCTGCATTACCAAGAAGCCAGATATCCGAAGGAATTTTTCACCTCATCAAAAGCGAAAACCTGCTTGATTTGTTATCAAATAATGTAAGTGATATGTGTGAGTGTCATGTTGTTGTTAAAAAACCGTCAAACAAGAATACATTTCAAAATTATTAATTGATTACACATGACATGAAAACATAACGTGATCAATTTACATCACACTAAAATCAAACGGTCATAAATTACACCGGTACCAATATATTTCGGCGTACACCCAATCAATTCGTTCCCCAAACCGACCAAATTGGTGTAACAAAGGTTAGAGCGAGGCAGTTAAGTGGACCTACTGCTTATACATACACTGTGTATACAACATCAAGCAGGCGGTAACATGGGGTAGCTAGGGAGATAAATATTGTATGAGGAACACAACTCGGCAGTTTGAGGCATCAATTATTAATTGCGGTGGAAAAGACGTACACTCTACTTTTTACATGTATTGTACACCCGTTTGTTCGCTTTATTGCCTATTTTTGTGACTTTTACGTTCCCTCTAACGTTATTTTTATGCCCACCTCGTCTCGGATAAACGTAGTCTTACTAGTTATTTTACAATTAATGATGTAGTAAATTTTTAATAAATATTCATGTTCGGTTTTAGTCGATTTTATGTCGGCGAACAGTGTCGTCGATTTGACGTAGCTTTTTGAATGTCTCTAGCTCGTAAATAATACAATCTGCAACTATTTAATTGATGTTGCATGTTTCAGTACATACTACAGTACATATATACAAATATGTATATATATATAGATTCATTAATACAACACTTCTGAAGTTAATCTTTATTTATGTATTAATTAAGGTTGAATGTAATTAAAACAATATTTCTAGTAGTTAGTTTAACAAACATGATTGATTAATTGCTTAATGCAGAAAACCAATTTCAATAAATTTTGTTCAGTTGTTTTATTGTTTCAGTTCTATTTTACTATTATGTAAAATAGATATTCTAAAAATCATTTTGGAGACAAAATGTGTTGATATGTTCACTTCATTTAGTTGTTGTTCTTCAACAACATATTCTACACTGCAGTCAAGAAATCTCATTTTCTGACACCTATAGATACTAAACTGGTATCGTAAGCCAATTTCTTCAAACTATTTACACATTCTAAAGGTCGATAGCTTCGTTCAAATAGTCGATAGTCATTTCCCTAGAATCGTGCTCGACTATCGGCAATCGACAAATCGAATTGGAATCGTAGCACGATCTCACACGTAATGTTATCCACGTACAACATGGCCGCCTATGGCGTCTCGTTCCCTTTATTTATTTATCCACCCTGTTTCATTTTCTTCCTGTAATTCTTTTCCCGTGTATAAGTGAATATTAAAACTCCCCGAATTAGGGTGTTTAGATCTATTGCAGGAAAGTAATTCTTATCTCTACCACAAAGGGTGTTATTCCGTTTGTTGTTCCATTTTGCGATTTAATTTCGCAAGTATATTATTTGTATAGGATAATGAGGTGTATTCTTATTGGAATAAAGCTGTAAATTGCTTGTTTCTGTTGTTCATAGAGAGTTGTGGAACTGTGTGTCGGTTGTCTCTTGTATAATTGTTGCTTGTAGGCTGTCTCCTTAAGAATTAGGAAACAAATCCGTTTGCCAATTGCTCCGAGGGTTCTAAAAAGGGGAGTGATGTGTTTCTGAGTGTATGGTAGTTAATTATTATTGCACGTTGTTTTTTTCACCTTCAGAAATTTTTGTACAAGTCATTTGCTCATACTAGTGCTTAAGTATTCATTTATTATCTGTGGCTTATAAGTTCAGGCTCTATAAGGTGCAAGCATGCTGTGTGCTTATCGCTCAGTTGCCATACTTGGCAATCAGACAGATATCTCTACTTATATTAGATCCTTAGTTGTAGAGGTTTATGTTTAAAATCGAAATATTTTATTTATAAACAAAGTGACAAGCTACTTGAATTCAGATTTTATAGATGACATTTATTATTTATTAGTCATGTTAAATAAGCAATCGCCGTACGTCAAAAGAGATGATTCGATTACATACGAAATTACAATTAAATCGATTCATAGAAAGAAACATAGAAATATAAAAAACGAATATGGCTCATATCCATTATGCAAGGAGTTTTTAATACAACAACATCTTAGAATTTTAAAACGTCTGTTGGATTTATTTGACTGTTTTGATAACTGCCGAGGGAGGGCAGTAAAGTTTTATCGTTAGAACATTTTTATTAACATTGTATTTGACGGTTTTCGAATCTTTGAACTTTGAATATTTTTCATTGAAGTAGGAATTACTTTGTGGTATTTTCTTTTTAAATTGATGGAGGACTCTTCTGTTATTAATAGAAATGGCATCTAAATAATCAATTATTAATAAAATTCTAATAGGCCTATCAGGCGATACGTCTGCTCGTTTGCCCCCTATAACATAAAAATAAGGAAAAAAAGACCTAACTGTTTGTCACAATCTTTTATTTTACACATAGTTTTCGTCGTCACTTTTTCAATAATTTAATCACGAATAAGTTCCGCTTTACAACAAATATAAGTTTCATATATAGAGAAAAAAACAAACATTTGTCATTTCTAAGTCCCCGGCATTTTATTCTTTGAGAGATTCTTTAGAAATTAGTCAGACCAAACATACTAAAATTACAAAAAAATATTTTTGATGTCAATTCTTTTATAGGCCTTTAGTGAAAAACTGTTAATTTGAAATCACTAAGAGACACTTAAATTTTATTGACTACACGATTGGCTTAGTGGTTTCAGTGGTCGCCACACCGGTTCCTATTGCGCCAAGTGTTGTGTGTTGAAATCCTACATGGGACAACACTTTGTGTGATCCATAAATTGTTGTTCTAAGTCTGGGTGTACTTTGTGTCCGTTTTATGTATGTTTGTAAAGATCCCCGTGACACAGGAATGCATATTCCTAATGCGAAGTTGTCATTTTAAAAAGAAAGAAAAAATATTTAAAAAAAATATTTATGAAGATAATATAGTCTATGGAAGTCAATTAACACATGATTTAGAATATGATATATCAATATGATATAATAAGGTTGCCTGGACGAGATTAAGGTTGCCTGGAAGAGATTGCTTTTGGCAATAAGGCCGCCCTTTGTACACTCGTCTCACATTTTATGTACTCTCTTCTAACTGTAATATTATAGTGTGCAAATAAAGAGTTATCTATCTATCTATATCATTGTGACCTGTTCAACACATTAATCATGATGGAACACCATATACAACTTCACTAACTCCGACCTCTTACTTAAAGACTTATTTAAAGACTAAATTAGCCCCGAGTTGTTGTTGTACTTTTACATTAAAAACCGCGTGAAATTCTGCGAATGAAAATGCCTAGGTCACTCTTTATATCACCATTTTACTGTGGGAGAGCCATACTTCGGCATGAATGGGTCGGCTCGACCAGCATGATACTACCGCCTCACAGAAAACGGGTATGAAACAGCGCTTGATCTATCTTTCACCGAATAATTAAGGATACCGGAGGCCTATACACCAACCCCTCCCCCTTTCCTCCACTTCTTCCTCCAAAGGTCGGCAACGCATTTGTGACGCCCCTGGTGTTGCGGGTATCCATGGGCGGCGGTAATTGCTTACCATCAGTAGATATGTCTGCTCGTGTGCCTTCTATACCGTAAAAAAATAAAACAGCTATCTGACAAAGAAAGTCCCGTTAAAATCGTTTCAGCCATTCCGTTCCATTTCCGTTATATGTATAAATAAAACAAGGCAGGGTTTATTTTTAAATCAGGATTATTTCTCGTTGATCTGTACGAGTCTGTAAAATAATAAAATAAATCATTACATAGCATTTGAATATACTATCTTTATAGTTTGTTTGAGTAGTAGTAAGCGCGTGGGATGTTTCTCTACTAAATAGAACAACGACCTCGTTATACTGAAAGAGAAGGTTAAGAAGCTGATTTTCAAGATTTACGTCTCAAGGCTGAAACAAAGATGGCAAGGACTATTTGAAAGATCAGCTCAGACAAACACAAGAGTTCAAAACTGTTTTTTTTGTACAAAATACGGGTTGCACTCGGCGCGTATGTTTCTTCTTTACTCGCATCTTCTGACATTCATGATATAAAAAGGGCTGGTAGCACACCATGTTCTTAATCCGTCAATTATTATTCTTCTTCTTCTTTTCATGAGATGGCAACCAGCCGGATCAGCTATTTCTGCCAATGTCAAATATTTATAGTCTTCAATTCTAAAGTCTTCGAGTCTTCGTCGTGATTGAATTAATGATCAAAAAATATAAAATATGTCGATGACATGAAATGCAAACCGTCTATGGAAAATACAAAAAATTATCACCCCAAATTATTATTTTTTATTATCAAATTTATGAATTCAATATTAAAAGTTGTAGCCTATGTACAGATTACTAGACGATTTCGCAAAAGGAAAAAAGAAAATGTCGAGTGTTGCCCAACGTAATTAATAAAGCAGATCTTAATTAGACAACATAAATTTGTTAGAAGTAACCACGCAACGGGCTCAGTTTACACAGATATTGTGAGTTACTGGATGTGATATATATCATTTTCTTCTCTTTGGAGGTGCAATGACATTGATATTTCTTTTGTTTGTTTTTTGTTTTTGTGTCTACACAAAAACAAAAAACAAACAAAAGAAATATCTAAGAAAACTGTAAAATACTCTAGTATTTTACAGTTTTTAAATATTTTTTAGCTGTAACCCAACCAGGGTTTGGAGAACTGGTATTCAGGCATCGAGTCTAGTATTGACTCTAGCTTTCACTAAGGATTTCTTATTTTATCCTATGTTCATTCAATTACGATACCCTGTAAATAATAAGTAACTTAGGAGGGAAATAAAAGTTTAATATTTAATTACGAATCGAGTTTACATTAAACAAGTAAGTTAATACTATATTGATACATTCCGGACATATAATAATTACAGTATAATTGAAGAAAGACACTGTGAATTATATTGTTTTGTTAGCCATATACTATATACTATAAGCTAGCTGAGCCCTGCTCTGTAACCTGCGGTGCAAAAGTAGCTCCGGATAACGCCGCGGGGCTAAGCTAGTCTAATAAAAGTACCCTAAGTTACTTCTTATATCATTAGCTATCGGCATGGCTTTTGGCAACAAGGCCGCCCTTTGTACACTCCGTCTCATATTTTATGTACTCTCTTTTAACTGTAATATTATGGTTTGCAAATAAAGAGTTTTCTATCTATCTATCTATCTATCTATCTAGCTATCTACCAGTAAAAGTCCCGTCAATATGGGTCTAGCCGTTCCGATTCTGGTTACCAGAACAAAGAGACAGACAGACCAAATTTGAAAAAAATGATATTTTAGTGTACCGTGTATATATACGTATGAGTTTAGTACGAAGCGGTTATTTCATTTAATATTACAAACAGACACACCAATTTTATTTATTTGTACGGATTATGGTCAGAAGCAAATACCTCGGTGGAAAAACTGATATTCAGGTAAAACCGGTTGAACAAGTAGCCGACCCCAAAGGAATCTTAGGAATGATAAAGATAATATTCTAATATAATTCCATGTTATTCAAATGTATTAAAAATATAAAAATACGTTAAATATATAATCATTTTTTTGGAATCAGAGGATATATCATGATATTAAAAAATATAAAACCATTAAAAAACGTCATTTAAATACAACCACAGTAAAGAATATCAGATTGGTTACTAATCTTATTCCATACTAGCTATTGCCCTCGATTTTGCTCGAGCAGAAGGAGATATTTTTATCCCCTATTCACCCCCAGGGTTGACATTTTCAAAATTCCTTTCTTATATCAAAAACCTATAAGCAAAATTTCAAGATTCTAGGTTCAGCGGTTTGCGCTGTACGTTGATCACTTGGTATCTTAGTCAGTCACCTTCCTCTTTTATATATACTTTATAAAGGTTCCTCGTTCTAACTATTAGGTATAAGCTACCCGCAATAACAAATAATAAATAAATATATTCGGTCATTTTATCACACAACGCCATCTAGTCCCAAAGTAAGGAGGTTTCCACGTTCTAACTATTAAGTAAAAGCTACCCGCAGTAACAAATAATAAATAAATGTTTTCGGACATTTTATCACACAACGCCATCTAGTCCCAGAGCTTGTACTATGAGTACTAGACAACTGATATTAATACATATATATTTTTTATTTTTGTATACACATACACATTATGTATGTGTATACATAGCCCAGTTGAGGCGCTCATAGCCCAGTTGCACTCGGTGATTAGAAACAATCAGCGAGGGCAAGCAACGACGACGCGGTCAGTACCTGGATGGGTGACCGCTGGTGGCATGTTACCATGAGCGTCTCCGTGATTCGGAGGTCACGTTAAGCAGTCGGTCCCGGTTGTTATCATAGGATAACAGTCGTGAAGCTTAGTTGGAGGCCTTCGGGCGGCTTAAAAACATCCAACGGTAAGATTACGTAGCCACAACGTTGTCTTGCCAGTCCCCAACCCGCACTTGGCCAGCGTGGGGACGTATGGCCTTAACCCTCTCCTGAGAGAAGACCCGTGCCCAGCAGTGGGACATTATGGGTTGTTGATTGATTGATACACATTATACACACAAAACACCCAAACTCCGAAACAAATATTTGCAGATCATACAAACATTTGGTCCAAATCAGGAATCGAACCCGAGACATCTAGCACAGCAATCGCATACGGTGCCACTGCGCCACCGAGGCAGTCAAGTATAATCACATAGTGTTACCTACATCAATTTTTCTAAATAATTATTTCCAATAGCTTGATATATTGTAATATCCAAAATATGTTTTTTATGAACCAGAAAGCAGCCACGTCTGCTGCTCTCTGGTTCGGCCTCGATGCTTCCCACGTGTGAGTGGCAATGGCAGACGCCCTGGATATAAGCAGGTTCGGAACTTAAAATAATGTATGTTAATTTAATCTTATATAATTAAAATATACTAACAAAAAAAGTTTTAAAACCTATTACCCGACTACATAAAACTTTTGATAAAGTATATATAACCCATGTTATCTCTAAATTGGTTCAGCAGTTTAGGCATTACAATGGAACATATAAATATATATGAATTCAGTGGGAAAGCCGTGCCACGCTACGGCACGAATAAGTCGGCTCGACTGGAGTGATACCACGCCCTCACAGAAAACCGTTGTGAAACAACGTTTACGCTATGTTTCAACGAGTAAGTGAGGATACCGGAAGCCCATACCTCAACCAATTTATATAATTATGATTTGTCTTTGAAAATGATTAAAATTTCGAGGTATATATAGAAATTAAAATGAAACAACAAACGAAAATTAAAAGGTATTTCTAGAACATTTCATGAGCCTTTTACTAACTTATAACAAGAAAAAAAAACACTATAAAGATGGCGGACAGTTTTAAAAGGAACGTTTATAACAAATGGCTTTTGTTATTGCTATAATATTTAATACATTTTAAACACCTTTAGCTCAAGATCTATTATGTATTTAGTCCTAACAATTCGTTTAAATAGTCCATTTGTCTCTTTCTATTTGAAACAAGATATTTTTTGTAACTTGTTAAATAGAATATTTTCGTACTATAAATATTGTCAAGCATAATCCTTGTCCTGCCTAATCTTTCAAGTTTGACCATTTAAATTTTACCACAAAGCCCCATCCAGTGAACTTTAACTTTAACTTAAGTTAGTGACTTATAAAATAATCAGCCTGAAAATACTAATTGCCACCCTCCACGTTTGGCTTATTTAAGGGAAGTTTAATTGTTCCCCACTTTATCTAATTATAAAGACGCAGACTCAACTCAGAGTCTAGTGTGGGACTCCACGATTTACTGTCTTAAATATTATCGATATTTTAATGATCATGTCGATAATCTTAAAATCGATAGTCGATAATTTTAAAATTGTCAACAGATAAACATGATTACAAGTTTAATGAAAAGTTATTTTGTTTTTTCTAAGTACGTATATTCTAATGGCTAATCAATATTTATTAAAAAAATGTGTAAATATTGTTAATTTGATAGATGACCCACATTGTTAGATATTAAAATACATTTTATTACATAAGTAGATATTATTCTATGTACTTCATTTACTTGCAGCAAATAAAAACTTTTTATACGTAGAAATCAATTTAAACGACAATGTTAAGTGCAATTGCATGCACTTAGAGATAGGTTCTTAAATATAAAGCTGAGTTCATTGTGATAGACTATATCGATACTTTTTCATCACATCTCTTTACACACCACGCCTTGTACATTAACCGTTCTAATAAAGTTCTTGCAACGTTATAATAGACTTAACGCCTCGTTCAATCATTCATTACCGTTCACGCAGACCATCGTAATTAGAATCCTCCAAATCTACTCGACCTCCCCTTTCTCATTAGAATCTTCATTAGCGAGGAGGAAGAAGGAGTTCTCATTAATTTGGTGGTTCTACCTCCTACTTTGGGGTGGTCATATATCAGTCTAAAGTTTGAATTCAACGAATGAATTAACTTTATATTCATTTGTACGTCAAGTATAATGAAACGTGAGTTATAATGAAACTTTCTTCGCTTATAAATTAATGCTTTCATGAGTTGTGGTATTTTTTTCGGATGTTTAATAAACTAAGAAAATATGTTAAGTAAATAGCTAGCCTTATTAATAATGTTGACATAGAAAGATAAACATTGGCGTTTTTGGTGTTTTTAACCGAATTCAAAAAGAAGGAGCTTCTTAACTTGTTTTTTTTTTATTACTTAAGATACAAATACCATTTGGCCTCACTGTGGCTCAGTGTTAGCGAATGCGACTGCTGTGCTAGAGGTCTCGGGTTCGATTCCTGAGTCGGACCAAAAGTTTGTATGATCTGCAAATATTTGTTTGGGAGTTTGGGTGTTTTTTACGTATAATATGTATGTATTTACAAAAAAAGTATATAATATTAATATCAGTTGTCTAGTACCCATAGTACAAGCTCTGCTTAGTTTGGAACTGATGGGGTTGTGTGTTGAAATGTCAGAACATATTTATTTATTTATTTACCGTGACTTAGATAATACATTTAAATCGAATAATCACTTTTGTTTAAACTTATAAGCAGGTATGAGACCTGCGACTCTGCCCTCGTATTTATGACATCGTGTTTGTTCTCATGGAACAAAAAAAAATCTAAAAAAAATTGTTTTGACTTCTGTCACTTGAATAAAGATCTATTTCATTTTTTTTCCAATATCTTTTACATACAGACACCAACTTCTGAGAATTTTATCATACGTATAAATTAATATTTCTACTACATCGATATGGCAAGAGTCCATCCCTAATTATATAAATAATTATAACCTAGTGCATATAAATTCGCTACCGGTAACTTTAAAGAGCACCTCCTTGTATCTTCTAATTAAGATACCTTAAGATACTTTCAATAAACTTGACATCAATTTGCGTAAACTAAAACCAGATTATATCCACTACTTTCAACCTTACCATAAACAAAATAAAGCACATTTTTGTTTAAGTATTATGTAAGTAAGATTATTAGACGAATAAAGCTTTTAAGCCCAGTACACACGATATCTCAAAGATTACAGAGTCTCTCAATTATGTAAGAATTTTATCGTGATTGAAAATTTTTCATTTGGATAATCATGTCTCTGCACTTAATTGCGATTAAGTTTTAAGTGTTCATTAGTGTATACCGAGCTTTAGATTTTACTTAAATATTTAAAGTTGCAAATACTCTTTAAATCGCGCAAGTGTTAATGATGATGATTTGCATTTATGGTAATAATAAGTAATAATGACACAAGAGAGGTATAATAATAATAATAAATATATAATAATAAATATGTTCAGACATTTTAACACACAACGCCATCTAGCCCCAAACTATACAGAGCTTGTACTATGGCTACTAGATAACTGATATTAATAGTTATATACTTATTTTTTGTAAATACTTACATATTATACACAGAGAACAAACTCCGAAACAAATATTTACAGATCATGCAAGCATTTGGTCCGACTCAGGAATCGAACCCGAGACCTCTTGCACAGCAGTCGCATTCGCTACCACTGCGCCACAGAGGCAGTCGAAGGTCGCGGTGCTTAGTTAGTCTAATGGTTAGCGTGTGCGACTGCCAATCAAGAGGTCTCGGGTTTATACGAAAGTGTAGTTGGGTTTGTTTTTCCAAGTTTTAATAACACCTCGGAGTGCACGTTTAACCGTCGATCCCGGTTGTCATGAATATATTCAGAAATCGTTATTGTGACGTAAGTGCTCTAAAATATACTGACAACTAATTCAATCTTCGAATCCACATGGCCCAATCCATCCCCTTAAAAACTGATATTCAGGTAACAGCAGTTGAACTAGTAGTCCCAAATAACGTTAGGCATCATCAAGGTGAGGAAGAGGAGAAGTTCTTTGAACGGTTTTAGTTTACTTATTGATAATTTCTCTTCACCTCTTCTATGCCCTAACAATCACATTCAATATTCTTCTCTAAGGCTATTAGGAATAAAATTCAAATTAGTTTACGATTGTCGTCGATCTAAAACCAGTCATTGTCTTTTCACGTATTTAAGTTGTCAAATACCAAGTTCAAAAAGTCCCACACTTAAGTGTATAAATATTTTAAAAGCAAAATATCGTTTATCCTAAAGTGTGTTCACCCCTTTTAAGTAGAGACCACTGAAGAGTTAAGTTGTGACGATATTATCTAAGTACGTTTCAAAAACGTAGATTTAGAGACACTGGATATTCTTTCCGAGAGTAGTTCCGAGAGTAGTCGAGATGTTTTACTAAACATCAAAAAAAAGTATCTACTAATATAGTTATTGCCTAGCATAAACAAAACCAATAATTGTAATAATTTTATTTCTAGAACACCCTTCAAAGAAAAATTAATTAATACAGTCCTTAACTGGTAATACCATTTTGAATACGTTTATTTATTTACATATTTATCTATATCGTGTTACCTATATATCATCTATTTTAAATATATTAAAAGAGGTACCCAGCAGTATTTTAAAATGCTCGTGACTATAAACCATTTTCTTAGCTATTTATTTATTTTAGACCACCGACAAACAATACATTTTACGTCCTAGTTTTACTACAAATAATCTTCATTTCTTGTGACTCCTTATTTATGGGAGATCACAACATGGGCATAACAAAAATAAAAATTATTATTTTACAAACAACGGCAAATTTCGCAATCGTGCAAAAAATTGAAAATAAGTGGCAGTCATGTATACAATATATATACACACAAACATACACAACTATTTGTATTTATATAGAGAGCAGGTAGGTATATCAGTAATTAAAGCAATTGATGTACTTATTATAATTGTTCTTAAATTATTCGCTGAAATTCGCCGTTTTTGTGACAAAGTATTGTTTTTCTGTTAAAGTAAAAATACAGACTCTTTCTTTTTTTATGTGTGCATTAGAAAAACAAAATAAACCTCTCAAAAATAATCCCCAAGTGTGTGTGTGTGTGTGTGTGTGTGTGTAATGTGTATAAAAATAAAAAATCAACTGTCAGATCTAGGGATTCTTGTTCAACGTTTAAAGATGATCTACAATTACTGTCACCCGATCTGTTGCAAAACAAGTTGGGTCAAGTCTTGGTTGCGCCTCCGCGGTAATATTCGTTGTTACGAGATTTTCAAGGTGACGGTGAATACGTGCGGTATTTTGTGACAAGAAAAAGAAAAATGATAAAATAAACTGTTACATTTTCGTTTATTACTTTATCAGTAGCCTATGTGCACTTACCTCATAAAATTTTGCCGCCACTGTGACTGTTATAAAATACCCTAGGCATTATGTCTATCGATATACAAAATTGCATAAAGCTTACAATAAATAAATATAAAAGCACGTTTGGCCGTCAATCCGCCGTCGCCATACAAACGTTAGTGACAATCATTATTTTATTTTATTTTAAAACATCATTCACACATGTACAACGGCAGGCTTAATGCCCTAGGCATTCTCTACCAGCCAACCTTTGGGTGGTGTAGATATTTTGTGGGATAGATGCATTGTGGTGGGAAAAAATATATATACGTGAAGTTACACATATACATAAAAATATACATAAATATATAAACACGGTAATATATAAACTTTATATACATATACTATGATACACACTAATATATAAACTTTACATACGTACACTGTGAGTAGGTACTAAGTTGTTTACTAACTAAGGTCTTCCTGCCATCTCGTAAAAGGATAGTTTTTTTACATTTTTTATTACGAGTAGCTGGAGCCATAAAAAGCCCGTCAGTGAGACATTCTCTGCATTACTTTGAGAGTAGTAGTTATGGAGATGTAATTGAAGCCGTTTCATTTTTAAAAAAAAGTTTAAAGGCTTAGAAAAAGTTCAGAGGAAGAAATTATTTGAATCGTTTCAAATTTCCTAACATTTGAAATGCAATATAATGCCATAATATACAGGTTCAAATTTGTTCAGTTAATTTATCAACATCGTGTCTTTAACCTTGGCAGTATGAACGTGAAGATAGTTACTACGTAGCACTAATGCACATTTGTATGTAGTACAAAAGGCTCTACGTCGTAGACACTTCTAAGATCAAAGCAAAATTTACAAGGTACTTGCAATTCGGCTTGGCTTCGGAGGGAAACGTCGTCGTCTTTGAAACTATCGTATTTCTCCAATATTAAGATATGCATGTATTACACCATTAAACCTCACTCTTGAATCACTCAATCTATTGTTGAAAACTGCATTAAATCCTGTTGAGTACTTTAAAAGATTTAAGCAAACAGACAGCGGATTGTTTCTAATCACCGAGTGCAACTAGGCTATGATTATTTATACTATTATATAATAAACTCTTTCAAAGACAATAAACATATTATAATAATCTATATCAACCCACTTAGTCTAAATTTTAATCTCATATAATAAGGTTGTCATTCGAATCCGCGGGTCGATTTGAAGATAGACTGGTCTAGCGATGAGTTTAGATATGAATTATGCAAACAATGCTCGTCGTGTTAAGAGGGTTGCTCCAAGTTACATCTCTACTTGACTTCGAAGTCAACTCACTCGCAGTCTGGGGAAGATGTAATGAGATTCTGTTGAAGTTTTAAAGATGTATTATAAAGATGAAGAAACAAAACATTATGTATACTTGTTTTTATCCGACTGCGCCAGAAGAACATTTATGTTTTTTGTTTATGTAAAATTCTTTGTACTCGTTGAGTGGTCTAAACACATTGATGGCTGTTGGCTCTTTAAGTGTCTTTAGACTTGACTCAATTGTGAGTTGAATTTAATATTTAGTGGGCTCTGAAAAACAGTACTGGGATGGGCCGTGCCCATCGCAGGGAATGCTGAGAGCCCGCCTTTTTGTGAAGCATGGCGTATAAGAGGTTTGATTTACTACGTGTGAGATATGTGGTGCAATTATTTTTGTTGTATGGCGCTTAATAAAGTGTAACAGCACATTATTACACGTCATCAAATTCACCAATGCCACGTAACGCAGTTTGCTTCTCTGATTGACTTTGACATATAAGATGTTGCAAGCCTCAGAAAAGAAAAAATACCGAACGTGTTAAATTATTTTTGTTTTATTATGTTTGTAAACTTATATTTTGGTTGTGTGCTGTGTTTTGCAAATATTATTATTTTTATTATCTGAATAGACACTAGTTTCTATAGCAATATTACATAAATATAAAGTTGATAAAGTTGTTGAGGGAAATCTCTGGAATCTTTACCAATAGAAACACATTATTTCTGACTACACGGTTGGCCTAGTGGTTTTAGTGGTCGCCACACCACTTCCAACTGCGCCAAGTATTGCGGGTTCAAATCCTACATGGAACGACACTTTGTGTGATCCATAAATTGTTGTTCTAATTCTAGGTGTACTTTGTGTCCGGTTCATGTATGTTTATAAAGATCCCCGTAATACAGGAATGTATATTTCTAATGGGGGAGTTGTCTTTTTAAAAAAAGAAAAACAAAATATTTGTGAGTGTCATAGTCTGTATATGACCATGAAAATGGTTTTTCATGGTAACCGGATTTTCATGTAAATGTTTAACGTCCAATGAAGTGGCCTTAAGTCGGCAAGTATTTATCAATACACATAATAAAACCATAACTGGTCGCTGTCTGTACATAAAGGGCCTATAAAAAACCATTTTTATTTTTACATTTTTATCCTTTTGTCTGTAAAAAACGTTTGTGTACGTTAATCTCAAAAACGTTTTATTAGTTTGGGTTTTTAATAATGCGGTTTGCTGCACTTAAATTTAGTGTTGGTTTCATTTCAATCGCTTTATAAATAAAGAAGCTACATCAGTATGAAGATTCAGCGTTAACCGACATATACGCGGGCGGAGCCGGAGGCAAAACCTAGTTTAATAATAAGAAACGGAAGGACCATACTCCATAGTGACCAATGAAACAGAAAATTCAAAATTCATTGAAAACCATACATCTAAATAAATATAAAGAATAGCATAAAAGCTGTTAAAGAATAACATAAAGGTTGCCTGGAAGAGATTGCTTTTGGCAATAAGGCCGCCCTTTGTACACTCTGTCTAACATTTTATGTACTCTCTTCTAACTGTAATATTATAGTCTGCAAATAAAGAGTTTTCTATCTATTTTCTATCTATAAAGAAAAAAAAAACTTTTCCATGTGTTCCTGACTGTCAAGACAAGAAAAGTCATTTTTTATCCGCGACTGTACACTACCTGTGGAAACCAGAAGCGGGCAAAATTACTAAAACAAATATTTTTAGAAAAAAATTTCCGGTGGTACGAATTTCGCCGGGACAGCTGGTATGTAACAAATATGTATATAACTCACAAAAATAGCAAGCACCTACTTATAATCCCCAAATAAAGCCTTAGTTCGTCCAAACTAAAACCAACATCAAATCAAGTTTATCACTTGGCAAATATAATGTAACAGTAAATCTAAAGGCACACACACCCGTCCGCAGCTTTCAGCGCCGATGTAAATATTATATGAGAGTTTGACGAAGGTTTAGTGATCAGTGGCAATTAAATAGTCAGGTGTAACTGAGAAGGGTAATTAGTTTACTCATAAGGGTTACCTTAAGCCGTTTTGTAGTTACCTTATAAAATATTTACGTGGGTGATGAAATTACCCGTTTAATGCAATATAGTATATGTAGATTTGTCGGTCTTTCGTTTTAATAGTATTTAATTTTAGCCATTGCTGGTGGCTTCGCTCGCTGGATTATGTTTCGTTTCCAACTTTTTTAATATTGTTCTTTACTGTGTCACCTTAGAATGTTATAGTGTTCATTATTTAGTACAGCTTAGTCCCGTTGATAGAAATAAAATATCATTAAACGAGCTTTTCTTGTATATTTATATAAATATTATCTGAGGTAGATCTATCTTAGATTCAGATTACATAAATCAAATATATATTTTTATTTGTGGCGACTTCCACATACAGCGGCAACAAAAACATATGGCAACGCCATCTACCGAAGGTGCACTGAACTACAAAGTAACGTAGTGTACGAGGAAGCTATCAATCCTGCATCGCGCAATAGAAGTTCTCGCGCCGATTAACATATATACAACGTCCAAACATCAACCATTGGGCAGTAGCCCGCCAGGCATGATCACCTTGCCAGGTCGGAGGATCCTCCTTTTGTGTTGGAGGGACATGACACCCGTTCTTCCACAGTATTAATAGTATTATTAGCCATTTAGTACTCATAGTACAAGCACTACTTAGTTTGGGAAATTATGTATTTATCTGATGAAATGGGGTTCATAGAGTGCAAATATTGTATTTATTTTCAAATTTCGAGCGAGATTAATCGTTAATTAACAAAATAAAAATACAGCAATCCAGCATGTTAAATTTATTTGCAAATCAAAGCAAGTTACGTCACGTATGTATAAAGGTCATTTGTTCAGATATAATTGACTCTTGCTTTACTAGTTTTAAGAGCTTTAATTGACACTGGTTGACAAATCATTACACTTCATGACACATGACAGCGTTTTGGCATGAATTTAAAACTTAAAATTTTAATCGCAATTTCTTCCCTCTAAAACTTTATTTTTTGTACAAATATAACTGTTCTTGACAATAGGGCATAAAACAGTTTTTCAAAATTAGTCATCATACCTATTGGTTATGTAAAGAGATATGAAAATTACGAATTTCCATACAACCATTGCCATCCAATAATTAACATACAACCATGTATGATCTACAAATATTTTTTTGGAGTTTGGGTATTACTTATGTATAATAAGTGTGTATTTCTAAAAAAAAGTAAATATGTATTTCATATCAGGTGTCTAGAACCCATAACACGAGCTCTACTGAGCGTATAACAAGAAGGCGTTGTGTGTTAGATGTCCGAAAATATTAATTGAATACTTTGTAACTAATTTAAAAAATTAAATTATCTTAAATCATTTCTTAGTGGATAAATAAAGTATAAAACATATCAGTTGTAAATATTTCAATCCGCAACGACTTGACCATCGATCAATTGGCTAGACGGTTGGCCTAGTGACTGGACTTGGCGTCCGAACGCTTCTTCTGAGATAGCCGGGACGGCTACCTCAGCGGAAAAAAATTTGTTTGTTTTATTAGATGAATTAGAAAACTACACAACCGTCATATATAAAATTCTCAGAGAAAGCTACATTATAAGCAAATTCAGTTAAAAGCTACTTAAATTACTGCAGTTATGATAGAAAGACAGTATTAACTCAAAATATATTAATTCCTTAAATCGTTAAGTCGTGGAAATATTTCGTGATAAAATTACAGCTTATTTTGCATCGCGAGTCTATATTAACACCGATGCCATACACTTTATAGCTGTATATCAATATGTATCGCGGCCGAAGTAGCATTGAATAATTAGGTGAGGCCATTAGTGACCTGTCCGTTGGCTGGTCTGTTTACAACTGATACTATTTTAATTAAACAAATTATTAATGACGTAGTAAATATACAAGATTTAAGTATGTGATTTGTTACTTTTACGTTTTAAGTGTGGTACATAAATTACTAACCACTTAGTTTTAACAGATTTATGTTAACTGTTTTATTGTTTTGCGTAGATAATTGTACAATATAAGATAATTAAGGAACGATATTTCAGGAAATTATATTTGAAATATAGTTATTGAGAATCTCTTTTAGTGCGTATGATAGTTAACTTGGTTTTATAAGGATTGGAGATGGATTTACTTACGTCTCTTTGTTTATTTGGCATTTTATAGCATTTGGTTAAAGAGACTTTTCCGATACTTCTCGGCAGAAATATTCTAAAATTAGGCACAAAAATAGCTAAAACATTCTCACCGATTGCATACAACAAAACCTAGAGCTACCTAAGTATAAAATTATTGTGTTTTTAATCTTATCCTTTATATGTTTGTTACAGACGGCAAACAGCCGAAGAGAGGGAAGCAGAACGTCAAGCAGCGAACCGTCTCATGCTCTCCTTACAAGCTGAAGCGCTGTCTAAAGGCTACATACCAGAACCACCGCCGGGCAGCGCACCTCTATCAGCACTGCATTATCAGAATCCACAAAACAACGCACCAGCGCCACCTTCGAATACAGCGCTTAGTGCGCTGCAGAATCTTCAGCCGTGGGCTGGAAATCAAAATGGGTTTATGAATCCAAATCCGAGTACTGCTCCTCCGCCACATCCCCCGCCTGTAGCATCGCCTATATGTTGATTTGTAGTCTATTAGACTCTGATTAGGGATAAGAAATCTATCTTAGGTATTTCATTAAACTGAATAGTTGTCTATATAATTACATTATAATGTTGTATGACTCAATACATGTGTTTCAAAATAGGTGTAACATAGGACTATCTCACTCTCACTTTTTAAAACAGATGATATAAACAAGAGAAAGAGAAAATCGTAAATGTCGCTGTTCGGTTTCTTATTTGTCATGTGATATTTACGGCAGATAATCAACTTTACGCAATTGATGTGAATGTCAATTATTACAAACAGATAAAAAAATTGTTAAATTACTCTAGAAACCACATGAATATGCTGAAAAAGAGATTCTGTTATTACAAATTAAAATCTGAGATAGTAATATTGTTTCTTTGACAATAGTAAGTAATGAATTATTAAAAAATAAAACCCGACTGCGTCAATATCATATAAGTTATATATATATATATATATATATATATATATATATATATATATTCGTAATCACATTTTTGAAAACATGTTTTATGAGATTACTTTTGGCTTCAAAAATCCTTGATTTTAATTTTTTTTAAATTTTGATGTACCTATGTCACACTTACGACTAAGACGAATCTATTGACACCACGCGCATAAAAAGACGTCGAATCGTTTAAGCTCTCGGGTGTGCCAAAGAAATAGACATACTTACATACGTACACTCGAAAAACACAACCATCCTTTCGCAGTCGAGTAAAAAGAAAATAATTTGGCAATTTTTTACTAAACGTCATTAATAACCAACCGTTTTTAAATACAGTATTCTTAAAATGTAGGTAACTGAATAATTACAAATTTGTTTAAAAAAATAGTAACCATTTATCATATAACATAATCTATTTAAAATTATTTTTTTCTTCTCTCTTCTAGTCCATATTACAAATACAAATTCTTATAAAACTATTTGAATGTTATGCAACTCATTATTAGTACGAATAAATGAAATTCTTTGTAAATAAATATAATCAGTATTATAATATAGTTACTTAATTTGATCGTAAAAAATGTAATAGCAAATATCTATAATATCTATTAGGTCTGCTTAATATTTTAAGTGTAAAAATGAAATAAATGAACGAAATAAATTGTTTATTTAATAATTGTATTGTTTTTCTATAATACTATAAACTGTAATTAATACTCTTATTTAATATTCTTATGAACTCTTCGTTCGAATTTCGAACATCAAGAGTAAGTTTAAATGCAATTATATAAAATGTAAATAAATGTATGTCAATAAGTTTTTAATCTGTTTATCTTTGGATCTCAATTTTTCGCATTTCGATATAATAAAATATCCATAGATAATTATGACAGTTAAATAGCAATATATTTATTTTATTTTGATTTTTATTCTTCATATTTCAACGTTTCAAATAAAATAAATATACAAATTCATAAAATAACGCTTTGAAATGTTAGTTTGAAATTGGGAATTCTCAATAGACACTTTGTAAATATTATTTAATTTAATAAATATTAGTACTATATAAAGTAGCTCAATTTATTGTGAAATCTAAGTATCGTATATCGCGTTATTATATTAGCAATGTAAATTATTGTATAATTGTCGAATTTCCATTGCGTTGGCTACATCCAAGTGGACGTTTTAATAAAATATTGAAAGATCCAAATATGTGTGTTTATTTTTCTTAATTCAAAGAGAAGATAACCTTGATATAAGCCTTATATATATTAACTTTTTTGATTAGCATGGTAAATTAGGATAAAACCTACTTGCTAAGAAGACCCCTATGTTCAGCAGTGAACTGATTGCTAGAGGCTTTTGTTGATGATGGTAATGACTTTTAAACTTAAATAACGTTATTAATTATTATTGTCATTTTCCTGTTCTTCGTCTACATTTATTTGGAGTCGGTGCAACGAGTTTTCATCTTCCATTCTCTCTTTTATCGCTCTATATCCTCTTTCATACACTCCTTGATTTCACTGCGAAATAATTTTTAATAATACTTTAAAGGCGAAAATTTATGATAATAGATGAATGGATGATTGTTACTTTTTGACACACAAACTACTGAACGTATTTTGATGAAATTTGACAGTAACATAGTTTATATTATCCGAAAAACAGAAATCTAAACCTCAGGAAAAAGCATGTGATTAATAATAACCTCATACATCGCACTACGGCTGTCTGTCTGTGGTTGTAAGTTAAACAGAGCCTAAGTCATGGTCTTGGCCAGCGTGGGGATGTATGGCCTCTTCATCCTCTTCTGAGATCAAATTCGGGCCCAGCGTGGGACGTTATGGGTTGTTGATAAAATCATGGTAGGTAGCTAGATTGTGTACTGATAAAGATACTGATATATTCTTAATACGTACCTATACCTATATTATAGAAAAAAAATCACCAAGGCAGGATGAGTAATAGTGATCATACATAACAAAAATATACGTCCTGATTCAAACTCACGACCTCCATCAGGGTGACTAACTACTAGACCAACAGGCCCCTTAATTGTGTTTAAACTTTAAAAAAAAACAGTATTACCGATCGATTACTATTAATTCAATCTATCTGTCCATCAATTACATACAAAATGTAAACACACACAATGTAAAACATTCACACCGTGTGGTAGACTCGATATACCTCATCCTGTCTGGACCGCAGTAGACACCACATATGTGACTGCAGCCATACCCATATCTTTGCAAGCTAAGTAGGCAACACATGCTATTTAACACTACACTTCAATATTCTAATTCGTAGTACTATATACTATATATCATACATAACAATCTGATGTCCATGATGGTTGTCTGGAAGAGTTCCGAAGTCTGGAAGTCCGCCAATTGTTGTAGTAATCCTTTTTGTCACTCATTTTATTTAGTATTTTGTAATATGTACGCAATGAAGATAAATAAATAAAAAAATATATAAAATATATAGCTAAAGCCTGGGAAGTGTGAAGAAGAAGATTTTGGGACCAAACACGAATAAATATCCTGTTAGAAGTGTTTAGACTTTGCTTATAGAATCATGACACAGCAATTAAAAACAAAATATTACCAGTAACAAAGCAAGTGGCAATCTATACAAATAAATAAATTGAAGTGTTTAGAAACATGAAAAAAAAAACAAATTAAAATGTTTTACCCGTCTGTTTTTCCTTGTTTATCTCTCTATCGGCTGAACCGATTTTACAGAAACTTTTACTGGCATATAGCTGATGATAGAAGGAGTAACTAAAGCTACTTTTATTTTAGACTATCTGCGCCCCGGGTGTTACCTGCGATGTACCTTTACAACAACAACCGCGTAAATATTTAAGTTCAATATGTTTGTGATGTGTGTTCAGTTGCTGAGAAAATCAATCAAATCAAGACAATTCTAATGACGGAAAATCTCGTTCCATTATATGACTAAACTTAATACTAAAATATACTGACGTATAATTTGTATACAGCGGCTTAGTAGTATAATAAAACAATGAAACAATCAGTTTCTACACATCCATTTCAAATACATAAAGGAAACGTAAATAAAGAGATATGGTACAGTTAATATATTATACCATTGTTAGAGAAGTAATTACCGCCCTTTAGTGTAAATTTTAGTAAAATACTACGATTGATAAAAGCCCAATTAAATTGAGTAAGTAATTTACAACTGTACAAAACGCTACAAACACATGACTCTTACAACAAAAAGCAATAATGGCTGCCGTGACCCGGCCAAAGTGACTCTTCTCTGCCTGATGGATAGCATAATCTGCTTCTGCTATCCACCAGGCAGAGTTAAGCCACTCCAAAGAATGGAAGTCACTGCGAAAGCAGACAAAACAAAACAATGCAGGATGGTGACCCACGCTATGACGGCCTAGTGATGCTTCTACATCATTGGGCCTCCGGTCTCAAACTCACCAATGAAATACGACATCAAGAATCCTGCTATTTTAGGTTGATCTGTTGTGCGAGGCTAGTATCAGCCCGAGCCGGCCAATTCGTGCTGAAATCAGCGTGGCTCTGCTACCCGCAGAACACTGTTTTTCTTTCAAAATACAACAGCTCATAAAAGTGTTTCTATGATAACATCAATTCATATGAATCAAACTTAAATCGAAATCAAATAGCTTTGTTTTCAAGTATGCCTTTTCAAGCACGCTCAAAACGTCACAATAATTAATCTAGTTGCTCGATATCAAATGTTTTCAAGTAGGCCTTTTCAAGCACGCTCAAAACGTCACAATAATTACTCTAGTTTCTCGATACCAAATCTAAATGTTATTTTTATCGAGAAGAACCTGCAAAAACTCCGTCAGTTACTCTTTTAAACAAAACGTATTTAAAACTTTTGTAAAAATTAGGTATTATTTTAAGCATAAAATGATGGACATGAAAAGGGAATATATATAAAATAAATCTGTACATTTACAAATATATACGTGTTGTTACATGCACAAAACGAATAGCACTAATAAGTTAAAATAAGATCAAAAAAAATAATAAAACTAAAAATTAACCTATGATAAACATATGACTGATATAATAACGAAGCGATAAGTTCGAAATTACACACACAGAACTACACCCATTAAGATGTTACACGTTATCAAAGCCAACTTAATACAAATAAACTTTGAAATAGTAAAAACCGCATATCTCACACACGGTCATCCGGTTTCAAATTAGGTAGAATCTATACCATTTAAACAGACTGCTCATATATTTTTAAATTTATTCGTAATAGCTTTTCCCACGACCGGGTTTGAGCCTGAAGCTGGGGCGCGTGATTCTCGGTTATCGCAGTATAAAGTAGCTTAAGTTCTTCCTTAAGAATCAAAGCGTCTCTTTCTCTAATTTCATTAAAATCGGTGCACCGATTTAGCTGAAAAATTGTGAAGGACAGACACAGTGACTTTTGAATTTATGATATTAGTATGTTTTTATTAACAACCCATAGCGTCTCACTGCTGGGCTCGGGTCTCCTCTCAAGAGAAGGTTAAGGCCATACGTCCCCACGCTGGAAGACAAAGTTGAGGCTACGCAATCTTGCCGTAGGATATTTAAAGCCGCCCAAAGGCCTCCAACTAAACTTCACAGCACACTTTCATAGCATCATGCCACCAGTGGTTACCCATTCAGGTACTGACCACGCCTTCGCTACTTACCCTAATTGTTTCTAATCACCGAGTGCAACTGGGCTATGAATATTATACATACACAATACCTAGGCGCCGAACAAATTATCGTGCTCATCATACAAACATCTGCCCTAACAGCCAGAATCGCTAACTATTCGATCAACAGGATAGTCAAGCAAAAATCAAATATCATAATAATAAAACAAATGAGAATCATACTATAAATAATCCTAAACACTAATAAAGACTCAAAATCAAATAGAACCAAAATGTCTGTTCTGTATAAAATACAGAAGGACACAACTTGCAATACAAAAACGCCGGCGTCCAAATTACACGTCAGCAACGGAAAACAATTGTCCACAAAACTACTTTAAGCGAAATCGATTTTGAACAAAAAATGCCCACGTTTCCGTTCTAAAATGACGATTTAGCAACAATTAGGTACCCCATTTAGAGATACGAACTATAATACAATTTTAATATCAAGAAGGTTCCATGTAATCTCGCATTATGGGTGAACGTGACTCCTGTACTGTTATTACAGTCTTTTGTTATATGAAGCGAGGAAAAAAATTAACCCAACTTTTTTGTTAACCCTAACATTCTATCTACTACAAAACCGTCCTAAGTTTTGTTATAAAAACTTACTTGCATTTCCATTGCTACTTATATATCACGATGTAGTTTATAAAGTTGAATAAAAGCAGCAAAGGTTAACTTACATTTCGTTATCATTGTACTTTTAAAGTAAAGAAGTAAAAAGTAAAAGGTGTGTTTCAAGGTTATTTCAAATGATATTTTAAAGGATGTCTCCAGATAATCGATGTTTAGCTATAGAAACGATTTAATGGCGTCGTTTACGAGTCACCTTACAATGTCAATGTGTTATTAGGGACTGCGTTTACAATAAACGTTTATTTACTGATGTACTACTCAAAATATTTTTGTGGAGCTGTTCAATTATTCTTCCAAGAATATGGAAATCAGCAATTATAACATTATAGTTGAATTTTAAAATTATAATTAGCTAGCTATCCCGGCGAACTTCGTACCGCTACATTTTCTTTCGTAGATATTTTTAAGATTTCTAAAAAAAATCGAACTCGCTTTGGTTTCCCCCATACAGTGTACAGCGCAGACATAAAAAAATACTTTTCTGGTCATTTTTAGGTATTTTTTCTCACATAAACCTTCTCCTAACAATTATAAGGACGTAAAAAATACAATTATCCGATGTAGAGCAATCGTTCGGCGATGCGCGTATATACATTAAGGCGATTTTTATATAGATTAGCTGCATTGCCGGGTGTCCTTAAAAAAAATCTAATGTAATGTTGACTAAATATCGTGAGTTTGTAAATATTTTCCATTCATATTAGGCAATTATTTATCATCCTATTAGATATAATAATTATTCAAAATATAGATAATGCCTATAAAAGATAGTGCCCATTCCTATGTTATATTAAAAAGCAGAAATGATTGAAATGGAACGTAGCTTCATTTAAATGCAATAATTTCCAAAAAAAGAATTGAAAACCTCCTCCTCTTTAAAATCGGTTATAAAGAGGTAAAAATTTATTTCAAATATTTTTTAAATGTGGTTACTCCTCATAGCTGAGTTGGAGTTGCTTTACGTGCTCTGTAAATCTCAATCTTAGGGCCAAACCTTCATAGAAACGTTTATTATAGGCATAATGTTGTTTTCCTAGCCAGCCTCAAAGGAGACCAGCCAACTACGCAGTAGATAGAGTACAAGTTTATACACAAACACGGGTGCACTTTCTGTTCCCTCAATCTCATAATCCTATGGGACGGTTATCCGACACGACCGGGGAGAGATCACGCGTAGGACCTTATTATACGTGTTAAGGAGCCAAGCGGGCATAATAAAAAGCGGGAGACTGTATTTAGCTGGTGGTCAATTAATTTACAAAGGCCTGATAGTCCACAGTGGTAAAACAAGGACGAGTGTCGAAGGACCGGGTCGAACCCGGCTCGCCCCCTCCACCTCTGCCTTCCACTGCACGCCGCGAGAGCCGATGATCAGCTTGTAGATGTCGCAACAATATATATATATATACATATTTAGACACACAACACACAAATCAATGCAATCTCAAACTAAGCAGAGCCTGTGTTATGGATACTAGACAACTGATATAAATACATTCAATTTTTTGTTGCTCCATACATATTATTCTAAGAAAATACCCAAACTTCGAAACAAATATTTGCAGATCATACGTACAGTTGGTCTGACCCGGGAATTGAACCCCTAGCCCTTATGCACAGCAGTCGCATATACTACCAGTGACAGTCCAGTCATATGCGATATAGGTATATAACCATCACTTGAATAGTAAGTATAAATCACCTTACAATGTGGTGTTGGTATATCCAGGGGGGATATACCAACACCAAAAAATAAAGACAAGAGGCTAATATAATTAATATACTTCATCAATATCATCATCAACAACCCATAATGTCCCACTGCCGGGCTTGGGTCTCCTCTCAGGAGAGGTTTAAGGCCATACGTCCCCACGCTGGCCAAGTGTGGGTTGGGGGCTGGCAAGAATACGTTGTGACTACGTATCTTGTCGTGGGATGTTTTTAAGCCGCCCGAAAGCCTCCTACTAAGCTTCACTACACTGTAATCGTATGATAACAATCAGGACCGACTGCTTAACGTGACCTCCGAATCACGGTGACGCTCATGGTAACATTGCCACCATCGGTCACCCTTCCAGGTCCTGACCGCGCCGTTGTTGCTTACCCTCGGTGATTGTTTCTAATCACCAAGTGCAACTGGGCTATGAGCGCCTTAGTTATTATTATACTTATGTTATTCAAAGATCGCTTACACGCAGGTGAATCAACTAACACACAGGTAGCAAAAAAAATTGACACACACAGTCCTTCTTCTTCTTCTTTTGATGAATGGCAATCAGCCGGATCAGCTATTTCTGCCAATGTCAAGTATTTCAAGTCTTCAATTCTAAGTCTTCGAGTCTTCAAGTCTTCGTCGTGATGGAATTAATGATAAAAAATATAAAAAATGTGGATGACATAAATTGGGGACCGTCTTTCGCAAAAACAAAAAACGATCCCACACAGTCCTTTCTAAACAACGCAATCAACAGCAAACCATAGACATTTTTGTAACGTAATGAAAACGTCCGATTCTTACAAATGACAGTTCCCTTAAAAAAAATCTCCTCAATTCAAAAACATCAGCGAAATGAGTACAATTTTTTCCTCAAAACTAAATTACTACTAAGTTTCTACAAAATAGTCGCATTAAAATAATGGGCCCTCAAAATTTTTTTAAAACTTTTCCGCATCGCGTGACGATTGACTCAAATTAGTTTACAAAAGGCGCATGGGCATGTCCACAGTCGGGGATTGAACTGGGACCAATTTTTAATAAGTGTAGCGTGCAAACTGTGCTATAAGAAAATATAGTCTCGTAGTTCGAATTATCACATGATTGAAATGAACAAAGTAACAATGTAGACGGACCGACCTCTTAGAACAGTTGTCCAAAAGTTAAATTAGAAAGAAACAATGTTAATAAGTAGAAAACATAATAATTAATTTAAATATACATATTTTTTAATGGAATATGGCGCAAACTAGCGAACGTATCGCTTGGAGGTAAGCGATTACCGCCGCCCATGGACACCCACAACACCCAAGGCGTCACAAGTGCATTACCGGCCTTTGGGTTATGGGGAGGGGAATAGGGAAAGGGTTAGGGTTTGCGCCTCCGGTATCATCACTCACTCAGTGAAACACAGAGAAAGGGCTATTTCACACCGGTTTTCTGTGAAGCCGCGGTATCACTATGGTTGAGCCAGCCCATTCATGCCGAAGCGTGGCTCTCCCACGGTAATAACATAACACATATAAATTTCCATATAATTAATAAAATAAATTATGTAATATTTACTATTTGAAACAATAATTTATTAAATGAACAAATTGTAGAAATGATAATTTAATTCAAATGTAGTTAAAATGACGCTATTGAGGTTGGCATTAAAAATTTCTCCAAGATACCAATTGTTCCTAATAAATAACATACAGCGGTTAAACAAGCCTACTCATAATGCTATAAAATGTAACATATTTTTTGTATCTCCTAAACTGCTAAAACAATTTTATCGAAACATGTCTGACCAATAAAGTAATATTATACATTCTTATAAAAAGTCTTACATTCTTGCATCTGATTTACTTTTAAATATATATATATGTATATAAAAAATAACAAAAACACCAATTCACATCGTCCCTACTGCACAAAGTGATACGACAAATTTTGACATGCGCATTTTTGTGACCAATTTCATAGTCCAACACGCCATCATAATTTAACTACGATTGATAATATAATTCAAGCAAATTAAGTTAAAACGAACAAAAGTACAACTTTCGTGACTGACGTTCGTATATACTGAGAAATTATGTATGATAGACAGCCTCTCGTGTGGTGACGAATAAGAATACTGTGGAAAAGTCACGCTTCGGCAGGAATGGGCCGACTCCATCGGAGTGATACCACGCTGTGTTTCACCAAGCGAGTGAATATACCAGAGGCCCATACCCCAACTCCTGCCCAAACCCCCCTCCCCATCCCCCAAAAGCTGAAACGCACTTGTGACGCCTCTGGTGCTGCGGGTGTCCATTAGCGGCGGTAATCGTTTACCATCAGGCTATATGTCTGCCCGTTTGCCCCTATTCCATAGTGACGACTTCCCCATACGTCGGTAACGAAAGAAACATATGACAGCGTCATCTACTGACGTTACGTCGAATTACGAAGGAACGAAGAAAACTAAGAAACTACCAATCCTGAATTGCGCAATAAAAGTTCTCGCGACAATTATCATAATATACAACATCCCAACATCAACCGTTCTGCAGTGGCCCGCCAGGTATGATCATCTCGCCTGGTCGGAGAAGCGAATTGAAGCACAGTGAGCCGATTATGAAAGCAAACTTCCTAGTACGACAGTACCATAAAGAGAAAGACAAACCCTTGACACAAACCCTGTAGCAATCGTAATAGTCAGCTCGATATAGTAGGCCTAAACCTCAATTCTAAGGGTATGCCTATGTCTAGCAGTCGAGAATTGTAGAATGTTAAAAAGGGGAGCTATTTCATCATAACTGGTAATAAAATAATGCACAAAGGGTATGTGCATAAATTATAAAAAAAATAAACAACAAAATAGCTAAAGGCTCAGACTTAAATCAAGGCTCCACGGACCCCTCAAGTAGGCAAATATTGTATAACGAGTTTTACCAAGAAAACAAGTAATGAATTATTTAAAAAAACCCGACAGCGTATTAATTTTCCGTTTTTTTAAATTTTGATGTACCCAGTGTCACTTTCATGACTAAGACGAATCTATTTACACCAATCACATAAAAATATGACGATCTGTTTAGGCTCTTGGGCGTGCCAAAGTATACGTATACATACATACACTCAAAAAACCTAGCACTCCTTCTTTCGCAGTCGGGTAAAAAATCACAAAGCAATCATGAGGACTGCCGACAGACGTGAATATTCAAAACTAAAAATAAAAAGTTGTTTAAGCTCAACTAAAATGAACCTCTTTGCTCTTTTTATAAATTGCGCGATTAAAAGAATTAACAAAATATAACTGATGGAGAGTGAGCAGGGACGATGAGATTTCACATCAAAAATATAGTGTCAGTAAAATTTCTTCGGCATGAATGGGCCGGCTCGACCGGAGTGATACCACGGCCTCACAGAAAACCGGTGTGAAACAGCGCTTACGTTGTGTTTCATCGAGTGAGTGAGGATACCGGAGGCCCATACCCCAATCCAACGCCCCCTATCCCCCTCACCATCCCCTTTCCCCTCGGCCGTCATAGTGTGGGTCACCATGCTGCATTGTTCTTTTTCGCATTGAGGATGGTGACCACCACTCTTGGATTATGCTCATGCTTTCCATCAGGCAGGGCAGAGTCATTTTGGCAGCTTAAACATAAAAAAAAAAAAAAAGAAATTGTTTTGTCCTATTTTAAAAATATATAATATATGTATACCCTATTTTAAAAAGATTTTCTAGGACACAGTGCAAAAATATTGCCTACAAATGTGGTGAACGACTATAGGTGTAGTAAGATGAGTAGTGACGAATATTAGTCATTAATCACTACTAAATGCTCAATAATAAAGCTGTTAAATTTTATAGCTATTTAGCACACAATAGCAGAAAGCAATTAACGTGTAAGTGAGACTGATTAGGGCCGCATCAAATATAATCCGGAGCAGCAGGCAATTTGAGGTCAGCTTTACATAGAGCTACGACATTGGAAAGACGGCAGATTCATTGTATCAGAAATGTAATTCAAAAGACAGAAAAAAACTGTACAAAATAAATACCTAAGTATTATTCATCGACTGCGTCGTTGCTAGTGGTTAGTGTAAACGACTATCGATCCTCGAGGTCAATGGCCGAATCGAACTCCTGTTGAAATTTTCTTACAAGATATTCTAACTAGCAGCCCGGAGTATGGAAGTTTGGCGGTGTCAAACCGTCCGTGCCTCAGACAGGACTTTAAGCATTCGGTCCTGGTTATCATGAACACCTGTAACAATCGTTATTGGGAAGTGCCTAGTGAAGTGAAGGTTAAAAACTGATATTCAGACAAAACCAGTTAAACCAGTAGTTGAACCCAAATAATCTTTGGAATAAAAAAAGCTAGAAAGGTGATGATATTTCAGATCACTTTGCTTTTACGTCAAATAAGAAAAGTGGTCTCCAGAATGTGGCATTTATGTTGGATTCAATTCATATAAAATTACTTATCCTGGCTGACTGAATTATCGACTTTAAATAAGTGTGGTTTAAAAAATTAATATGATATTGCATTGTTTGAGTCTAGATAGCGACGCAAAATATTGAATAAATTCAAATTGTGATGTATGTTATATTAAAAACAAAGTACCTGAATGGTCCTCCAGGGACTTTGTTTTTAATATAACCGAGCTTTGCTCGTTGTTTTTTCGGTAAGTTTTCTAAAATTTAATCCTAGGTAGATCAATTTATATTTTTATATCATATTTATATTAATTTTATTATAAAATATTCGTATTCTACAATTATTGTTTTAAGTTTAAAGATACTCGATACTGTAAAATGTAGGCGTTAAATTCGTCTGTCTTTCCTTTGAATGATAAATAAGGGTACAAAATATACCAACTCCATTTTGAATATGGTTGTTTCCTAAATCAGTGTTATGAATCTCATTAGCGAACTGAGCCAGCCGAGCACACGGAATACAGTGTTCATTCAATTGCTTTCACCACACCAGCTATCAATTTATAAACGTGACAAGAGTTGCTGCTAATGAGGGTATTTCTGTCATAGTAAATTTTATCCTAGATTCACAAATAGTATACAAATAATAACTTTTTTGGTTGACCAGTGAAACATCAGTAGGGTTTTATAAAAATGTTGAGGCGGTCATCACGCTTTGATTCTTAAAAGAAGGGGTTCGTCCATTTGCACGAGACCGTATATAACCATGACCATGTGGGTATAACTTCAAAGAACATTGGAACTTGGAAAACATCGGTCTGAAAACCGTCATCAACTCGTGATGTCCTAATGAACTAAAAATCCTGGGATCCTTACAGACAATAGTAACTCTGTCAAAAATGTAATAGTATTTAAATTTGAAGATCTTAGAAAATAACAACCAACCACATTTATAGGGTCAAATAGGTTTCTTTAACAACGGACACTAGTAAGAGTTTCACGAATATTTTATCATTGTTGTTGATTCTACAATGAATAGATAATAGACCCTAAAGCTACTCGTGAAAGAATTTAAATTTGCTATTGACATTTCAAGATCGAGAAGGTAACCTCAAACTTCATATATATAAACGCATCTCTCTCAGGCAAGACCACAAGGGTCCCACCTCCATACTGTTGACACTTCGTGAATATTTGAGCATCGACACAAGGAGCTCAATGACGGGTCAGCCGTGTCATCCGTCAAAGTCCAATTTAACTTTAAATTTACTCTTTTATTTCATTTTTTCCTTTTAGGGGGAACATAAAAGCGTTATCGCGTCAAAGTGTTGAAAATAATAGGGGGACTGAGAATTTTTAACATTGAAAAGTTGCTTGATCAAATATTAAAAGGTTCGCCTTTTATTGCACCGTCGCAGTCTAGATTTTATTTCATGTGGATTGTCTTTTAAGTACATACTTTTTGTTTGTATACATAAATGGATTTTCACCAGTAGGTACATAGCTTATTTTTAAACAAGAGGTTGCTTTGGAAAATGAATACTGTTAGTATGGATATATTTACATGTGTTGAAGCATGCTATATGTAGAGATTTGTTTTTATGTCGTATCTCAGTCTGTAAAGTGTCTCAAGCTGTAAATGTTATAAAGAGAATAATAATAATAATAATTAAGTATCCATAAAGATACAGTTTAACAATTGTGCTTTGTTACTACAAACTAAAGCTTATGCTAAAATTTATTGGATATCTGTGTTCGCACTAGATAGACTTATCTTAATTTCGGACATCAGCGCTCCTCTTTGAGATTAGAAATTACATAAAAGCATGTGTGTGTATGTGTTTGTGCGTGCATGTGTGTGTATGTGTATGTGTGTGTGTGTCTGTGTGTGCGTGCTTGCGAGCGTGTGTGCGTGCGTGCGTGCGTTCGTGCGCGTGTGTGTGTGTCGGTGTGTGTAAGTCCATATTATAAGCGATCATTTTCTAGGTTTAGATTACGTTTACACTATTATTATCCCTGTAAAAAAGTATAAATAAAAATAGTGTCTGTAATAAATAAGCCAAATTAACAACCAATCAATCAATCAACAACCCATAATGTCCCACTGCTGGGCTCGGGTCTCCTCTCAGGAGAGGGTTAAAAAAAAAATTCACAGCTTTTTACTGATTACATATTTAAGTTTATAACTACCAAAAAATCAACTCTTAAATTTTTTGTCTGACTGCCTGTCTGGCTAGTAATTTTTGCTAACCTCTTGAATGGCTGGACCATGTTTAGAGGTACCTTCACTGGCAGATAGCTAAAGTTATAATAAATTACTAAGGTTAGTCTTCATTTCGAAAACAAAATCCGCACCTTATACCGCGCAGGGCGTAACTAGGATGTACGGAACTACGTACAAATTAATTGATACAAAAACGAATATTTACATTAATTATTTATGGAACCTCTGGTGATGGGTAGAGAGTGCAAAATTGCATGAAGTTATAACAAGTTATACTATCATCATATCAACATCAACCATACAATACTCAAACTAGTTTTAAGTTGACAGATTGTATTTGTTTTGTTTTCGCGCAATAAATGTTATTAATATTATTATTCTCTTTATTAAAATCATATTCGCATAATATTTAATTTTTTAAATATACATATAAAAACAGATACATTTAAAAATATAAAAAAAATAGTAGACCACCGACTTCGGGTAAAGGGACCGAGAAACCGGGGGTCAGGGCTCCAAAGACCTCCTCACAAGAAGTGTCAAGAAGGACTGCCTTCTGCATCAGACCCTTTATCCAGCCATCAAACGTGAGCCTCTTGAGGTGTTGGTCGAGGCTCTTGGCTATCAATCCGTGAACAGACACAACTATCGGAACAATGATCACCGAATCTATATTCCACAGATCGACAATTTCGTGAGATAAATCCAAATATTTCATTTTTTAATATTATTATAACAATCATCTCTTATCGCAGTTATCTGTAGTAACAGATAACTGCGATAAGATAAGATAAGATAAGATAATACTTTATAATTATATTCTAATTTTTATTTTATGACAAATACAGAAGGGTCACTCTTATTACACCATACAAATTATCCGCTTCAATAGATGTACATAGAAATGATATTAAATACAATTTTTCACCCTACAAACATCTGATAATTGTTTCCACTTGTTTGATTATCTAATCTCACAAACGAGATACCCGTGCGAAATCAACTAGTCCAAATCACTCACCCAATGTAAATAGACCCGTCGCTTCAACACACATCAGCATCGTCGTTCAGTTATTGTGAGCGAGGTGAGGAAAACTGGGATCAGTTTATATCGGATGATGTGCCCCAAAAGTGGTGATATTCTCAAGAGACAAGTTAAACATGTTTGGAAATTGTCACATGAATTTAATACACTCCCACGCTCAGGGTAGAGACTTATATCAAATAATTTATATAACCTTCTGACCAAAAAAAAAACAACAAAAATACATTATATCAAATAGTTTATATAACCTTCTGACAAATATTTCTAACAAAAGTATTTTATTTTAAATCCTTATTTTAATGTATAATAAATATAAATAAATAAATATTTCTGACATATAACACACAACATCTAGTCCCAAACTAAGCAGAGCTTGTATTATGGGTACTAGATAACTGATATGAATACATAAATACTTTTTTTTTGTAAATACATACATATTATACATAGAAAACACCCAAAAAAACAAATATTTGCAGATCATACAAACATTTGGTCCGACCCAGGAATCGAACCCGATACCACATGGACAGCAATTCTTTTTATTTTAATTTTTCAATAACAACCGTGAGTATATAATAACATCTAGGGGCGAAGCTTGAGAAAAAGTACCCTGAGTTGCTCCTATATCATCAACTATTAGCCAGTAAAAGTCCTGTGTCCGGTCCTGCCATTTTAGAGAATAGCCGGAACAGAAATTATAAACCCAAAATAGGGTAAATTATACACTCAGTAGGAAGATGATGATAAATCCTACTTTACCAGCATTTAAATTTGTTTGTTAATAGAAAATTATCTAATCTGCATATTCAGAAAAGCCGTATTCGAGTCAGTAATGGTTCTCGATACGCATAACTTTTAATGATAAATAGGTGTCTTTGAAACCTTCCTATGTCTACTGTCCCGGTGGTCTAGCAATTGCCGTATGCGATTGCCGATCAAGAATTCGCTTCAATAAAATTCTGTACGGAGATACTTTGACTCTTGAGGAAGAATATAAACTACTTTTTAACACGATAACTCACATACACGTAAGCGGAGCCACGAGCAGAAACTAGTGGAATATGAATATATTAAGACAGTTTGCATCAATAGCGCAGAAAGATCAAATAAATTACTCATCTATCAAAACAACATTAAGACAAACAATCACAATCCACAGGCACCAATTTCGCACCCACTTTTTATTAACACATAAAATCTACCCTCCCATACAAAACAATAACACGGTTTTTGTAATACCCTAACAAGTGCGCCTCCATAAACTTTCCATCTGTAGCCAAAGCTTTGGGGTTTGTTATACCCCTAGGGATTAGCTGTGTTAACTGGCTCTCGAAATTGATGTACATCCACATTCGAAAACAGACCCTAACGAACTCAAATACAATTTAGAATTGTAGAACTACCAAATATGACTTACGATTATTGGTACCTGAGCGATGTAATTGTTGCTGCTCGTTATACTCAAAAAGGAAAAGCGACTGTATTATTTCTGGTACACGATATAAAATGAACTGTAGGTTTGAAAGTAACTAAAGGTGTTTTGGATTTGTAACCGAGGCGTGATTCCCATAATATGTGATGCGTTAGTGCAGTAGTGAATTTTGCACTTGACTGTGGAATGAATGGGTAACATCTTGTTCATCGAATGAATTAGAATGGGTTGAAGGGTGATCTAGAGGGTCCCTAGCGGCAGGTCCATTCGATGTCTATATCATATATGTGAATTTCTCACGCTCGATGTACTTTTATTACATTAAAAGATAATATATCGTGAAATTGTTTATTACTTCAAAAGCGATGTAGCATACTGGTCGTGCATAATAGCGGTAACAGGTTCTAATCCACTTTGTATTTTATGTAAGTACTAGATTCGGCGAACTTTTCGTGAATATTTTCGCATTTCAGCCTCAGATTTCTACTCCCTCCATACTGTTCCACTTTTTCTAACCCCCATTCACATTCTGGGATTACCGTGGGAGAGCCACGCTTTGACATGAATTGGCTGACTCGACTGGAGTGATACCACGGCCTCACAGAAAACCAGTGTGAAACAGCGCCTGCACTGTGTTTCACCGAATGAGTAACCGGACGCCTGGGTATGGGCAACGCTTTTGTGACGCCTCGGGTGTTGCAGGTGTCCATGGGCGGCGGTAATCCCTTGCCATCAGGCGATACGTCTACTTGTTTGTCCCATATTTCATAAAAAAACTAGCTACCATTCCACGTTAATCTTATCGATTTTGGGCTTCTTGTATTTAGCTCCTACCAACGGTGAACATCGACAATCTTGTATAAATCACCTGTCCTCATGGCGTGCTTATCGTCTTATCTAATTGATATTTTTAATCATACAAAATGATACGGCCTTTGAAGATTTAAATAAAAAAATAATTCGGACATCTAAAGCTCAACACTAGCTAATCAAGCTAGACAGCTGACATCAATACATATGTATACTTTTTTTTTGTAAATACATACATATTATACATAAAAAGCACCCAAACTCCGAAACAAACATTTGCAGATCATACAAACATTTGATCCGACAAGGGAATCGAACTCGAGACCTCAAGCACAGCAGTCACATACCTAACTACCGCTACGTTGTATTTACGCTACATATACGCTACACTATAGTTATAAATTGTTATACTTATTCATTCAAAAAGTAATAACTCTGATTCAATACCCCATAGTATAAACTTATACATCTTTTAACCGTGGGAGAGCCACGCTTCGGCATGAATGGGCCGGCTCGACCGGAGTGATACCACGGCCTCACAGAAAACCGGTGTGAAACAGCGCTTACGCTGTGTTTTATCGAGTGAGTGAGGATACCGGAGGCCCATACCCCAATCCAACGCCCCCTATCCCCCTCACCATCTCCCTTCCCCTCCCCATCCCCCAAAGGCCAGCAAGGCACTTGTGACACCTCTGGTGTTACGGGTGTCCATGGGCGGCGGTAATCGCTTACCATCAGGCGATACGTCTGCTCGTTTGCCCCTAAAATAATAAAAAAAAACTATTATATCAAACAAACCAATCAATAAAATATAAATAATTAAATTCGCATAGAAGCTACCGTAACATCAGATGGCACGGCGCATGCATATCACCCCGCTATTATATTATGAGATAATTCGATAACGCCCCTCTGTATTTTTATTGTCCCGCACTGTGCTATAAGTGCTAAGGGTGATTGCGGAGTAGGGCTGTCACCGACATGAAAATGTTTTTTTTATAAAATCATACTTTGATAGTATTATATACCATTTTTAATTTTTTGTCGAAGTCGTCTTGTATTTACCCGATATATTATCGGGTTTACATTCACGTTTCATTTCTTTTATATGTCGTGCCTATGTATATTGTTACCTTTCCAAATTTCTTCGTTTTTTGACATATCAATAAAGTAGTAAAGAAAAGAATCACCGAAACATTCTGTCTGATTTACAATCAATTGTCAATTTTTGATTCTTTAAATTAATTGAAAGCTATACTATAATAATACGCATATTTCTTATGTAAACTCTTTAGAATTTTTTTGGTCTGGTCAATTTAAAAATCTACAAAATAAAACGTTCACATATTTTAGCCGGCTGACAACCCTAGCGCATTTTTTTTAATTCACCATGATGCGAGACAGCTAGTTACAGTTGTTTGTTTGGACAACAGATTGTTTTACAAGCGGCTGATCCTACTATTTGTTGTTTCCGAGTCACTTGGCACAGATAACAATACTTTAGTCCACTTGACTTAAACAACTACATGTCAAATTGACTGAACAATGATGTTGTCGTTGCCTTAATAAATAACATTGTCGGAGATCATTTTTGTTTTTGCGAAAGACGGTCCCCATTTCATGTCATCCACATTTTTTATATTTTTATCATTAATTCCATCACGACGAAGACTTGAAGACTCGAAGACTTAGAATTGAAGACTTGAAATACTTGACGTTGGCAGAAATAGCTGATCCGGCTGGTTGCCATATCATCAAAAGAAGAAGAAGAATAACATTGTCTATGACGCATGGTACGGTTAAAATTAAGCAGAGCATTTCATGACACATTTTAGTCTTCTTTAAATAGTTACAAAGCCTTTAGAAACTTCGTTTTATTTGTAAAAGTGACGTAATGGTTGATTTGAGGAAAGAATTTCTGAACTGATCAACTGTGGGACTAATAACACCATAAACTACTTTTGTTATGTTAATAAAAATGTCTCAGTGGTCTAATAGCATTGCTATTCTTTGTTAATTGACTTTGGATTTTAAACACGTTTAAAATCTTAGTTAAAATCTTTGGATTTTAGTCCTTAACATACACGCTCGTTTTTTTTTAATCATTCTTAGATTTGACGCAAAAGAAATTTGAAGTCACGGTCGTAAACTAACATAAGCTACGTTAAACTTATTAAAAAATAAATGTCTTAGTTTTTTTTCAAGATATTGGTAATGTATAAATAACTATTTTTTATAGGATTGTTCATTGTATCCACACGAATTGTCTTGACATTATAGGCTAGGAACATGATAGAGTGATAGAACGATAGACTTAGCATGGTTGGTTCATTGGTGAATTAAAATCGAGGGAAACCATAGATCTTTATTCCTCTTTAACCTAGCTTCGATAACTATCTCGTACTTCAAAAGAACGGTAATGTTATGTTACCAATTTTATTCGCAGCAATCACTTAACAATAAACCATAACTATTGTTCATAAGATTCTTATCAACTAAATCGATTATAATCCAATCACAAACCAATAAAGTTCACCCCCTTTAGCAATTTAACTAGACCCTTGGCACTTTTAGAGATTCAAAGAAATATAGGACAATAACAGGTCTGGTTAAAGTGGACACGTTACTTAACCCTCAAACGCGCGTTAAAGCTCAATAGCGTCGGCTCTAACAGTGTCCGTCTATAAAATTGCGGTTGTCTATGAATATAACGATTTATTTATGGCGTAGGTAGAAAGTATTTGTCTAGTTCTTATAACAAGATGCTTGTTTCTTCTCTTTCGGAATTGTTATATTTGTAACATAAAAAATACATTGTTATACACACTTTTGTAGTATAGTTAAAATCAGCTATATCCTTTTTATTTCCTACTTGGATCACATAAATGTAAAGGTAACTCTGTCTGTTACGCTTTCAGGCTAAACCGCTAAACTGATTTTATTGAAACTTGGCACAGAGATGCTTTAATTATTGAGGAATAATATAGGCTACTTTTTATAGCTATAAAATAATTGAAGACTTCATTAAAATTTTTGTATGGTATATAAAAAATCATTAATTTAAATAGCTATAATTTGAATGGTTACGTACAAATATTATCTATATACGCTTAGCAGGGGTTGTGGGTGTTGCACAATATTAGAACCTCAATATGCTTGGGTTTTCATTTTACAAATCATCTGTTTCAATTTCTTTTTCTAAGTTTAAAAAAAATAGCTTAATGTTAATAGATACTTGCAATATAATTTTAAATGCACCTAAAACAAAAATAGGTACAAAACGTTTAGTAACACGCCTGTCGCATCTGCACACAATGATCTTATTCTACATTTAACCCTCAATTGCAGCAATAAGTTAATTGTTAGGGGCGAGAGCGTTACTGTTATTGAGATATCGTTAGCTACGGTTTTGTTTTAGTACCACACTTATTATGGTTATTGTGACCCGGCAGTTACAGCCCATGGTTTATGACAGAATTGGTTTTGATGACTAGGAGGCACTATGGCAATGAAACTGAGGATGGAACTGACAATTCGAACGTGGTTAAGGTTCTACTAGAGAGGAAGGGAAGTTCTGTTACTACATTGCTTTCTATATATAACTATACTTCTAGAATACCTTTATTTTTGTGCAAATGAACAAACGGTTCATAGAATAGTAAGTGAGTCCGTCTGCAACTGATTTGTCACAAAACGTCAGTGAACTTTCGGTACTTGGAGTAAATTGATGAAAGGAGAAATGGTCTCAATGAAAACAATTGTTACACGTATTCCTTGCCGCTTTCCATTAGAACCGAAAATAAAGTTTTATTATAAAAAAAAAAAACGATTGAATAGGCTTATGCCGGCATGTTGAAGTATGACTTTTCCTTAGCTCAAACAAATCTTTATCTATAAGTTATGTACTTAGGTGTATATTATACATATTTATATCAAGTATCTTCGAACCTCAGGCGTGTCTTCTGCGTGAATATGATACGAAAATGGTGGATGCTAAAAAGCAACAGCCGTAAAAAACCCTGGATCATTTTTAATTCGTACTGCATGATTTTAATTCATCTCCCGACCCCTGCGACATTGCGACAAAGAATCGCACTGCGTTCAACGAGTAATCGAGTTAATACGAGGGGCTTATCGCGGGCTGACTTGTGTTTGACGAATTAAAAAGGGGATGGTTGTCTAGCCTGTGAGATTACTTGCACTGGACTGGAGAAATGTTTAAATATAGGAACAACATGTTCAATTGTTTCAGTTTTTTTGGAAATATATGTCATGTGTGTTTCTGGTTCAAAATGCTGTTAAATTCAGTAAACGTTTCATATTGTTTCAGCGTCGTTTCAAACTTTTATAGGATTGGTTTTTGTCGTAGTTCAGTTCTAGTTTTTACTTTTTTTTGAAAAAATGTTTGGTGCCGTTATTAAATTTTATTCATTTCTTTGCAAAGTATATTGTTTATATTTACCAAACGTTATTAATATGAAAGAGAACAACATTCTAAAAAATTGCGTCAGTGGTATTGTTGTGCATAAGATCTCATAAAGTACGTATTTATATCAGTTGTCTAGTATTTGTAGCCCAATCAATATCTAATTAGTTTGGCACTAGATTGCGCTGTATGTTCAATATTTATAAAAAAATATTTATTTATCTATATTGTATATACATAGTAAGAAATGGTACAATAGGAACAATCACACAATATGTATAACAATTGGGAAAATCAGTATTTTCCAAAGCAATATCAGCTATATCAAATATAACTACAAGTATAAATGAAATACATAGGTCATTCGAAAAGATAACAGTTCATAGTATCATTTTATCCGATTAATCCAACGGTTAAACTCAGAATCGATACAAGCGACTCGATTCCAATGTCATATAATGAAGCCGATGACGTGTCGACAAGCAGAATCAGTCGTGTTCACAGAATAATTAACGTGACGTCATACTCAACAGGATTATTTCATTGATTCATAGATATGCGTGTTCAACATGACGCGTGATATGAAGAATGAAAGCTCTGAAAACATATTTGAATTAAAAAAAAACCGAAGTGGTGTTCTTAGAATCTAAATAGTACCAGATTGATGTTTTACGAATATTGGTGAATGACTTCTTAACGCTTTAAAGGTTTACAGCAGACAGAAAGATGGGTGTAGACCTAACTGACCAATGAATTTACATCACCCTCTTTAACCTTTGAACAAAAAGACAGATTAGGCTTTATTAAAAAAAACTAAGGTTTGAATGGCCCGTGGATTTCTGTTCGTCCAACAGAGTAGGAAGATCCTCCGACCAGGTGAGGAGATGCTTCTCGGATCGTGCAAGATGCGAGCCATGGCATAGCAAGTAACAACGCTTCTCATGTGACACAAGTACACTATCGACTTTTGAAAGCTCCTTCCTCCAGAGTTAGTGGAGAAGGAGGAGTTTAAGCTACAATATACACTTAATAGACAAGTATAAATATTTAAAAAAACTCGACTGCATCAATATCTGTCATCTTTATTAAATTCAGTTTTTTTAATAAAACATATAAGTTATATACATATATTCGTAATTACCGTCAAAAATTCTTTATTTTGATACCACACTCGATGTATTTCCGAAACATTTTTTTTTTTTGAGATTACCTTGTGGTCCCAAAAATCCTGAATTTTGATTTTTTTTAAATTTGATGAACCCCAGTGTCATTCTCACGACTAAGACGAATCTGTTGACACCACTCGCATAGTAATACAAGAAGCCATTTGGGCTCTATGTGTGCCAAAGAAATATGCATACATGTGTGTATGTATATACATGCATACATACACACATATATACATACACACATACATACATACACTCGAAAACATAACCCTCTTTCTTTCACAGTCGTGTAAAAACTAGACAAGACTTAGATCCACCTAAGCCTGACTCCCATGTGATGGGAAAGGGAATGGGATTTAAAACCTTTTTTTTTCATGTATGGTCCTACCAAAGGGACTACTATGCCCGATGGAAAGCGGGGACAGAATCCAATAGCAGGGGGCCATAACCAAACCATATTCAAATGCAGACAATGCAACAATGCAGCGTAGTGACCCACGCTATGGCAGCCTGCGTCATCAACATATCTGGGTTTGGTAATATACAGCAAAAATCACTTAATCACACTATTTGCCTTCAGCAACAGCACGGTGGTGACCCACAACATGGCGGTCTACATTATCAACAAATCCGGTTTTGGTATTATACAGCTAAAGTCACTTAATTACACTATTTGCCTTCACCAACAGCACGGTGGTGACCCACAACATGGCGGCCTACATCATCAACAAACCCGGTTTTGGTATTATACAACTAAAATCACTTAATTACACTATTTGCCTTCACCGCCAGCACGGTGGTGACCCACACCATGACGGCCTGCGTCATCAACATATCTGGTTTATGTGTTATACAGCTAAAATCACTTAATCACACTATTTGCCTTCACCAATAGCACGGTGGTGACCCACAACATGACGGCCTACATCATCAACATATCTGGTTTATGTATTATAAGCTAAAATCACTTAATCACACAATTTTCCTTCACCAACAGCACGGTGGTGACCCACACCATGGCGGCCTACATCATCAACATATCTGATTTTGGTATTATATAGCTGAAATCACTTAATCACACTATTTGCCTTCAGCAACAGCACGGTGGTGACCCACAACATGGCGGTCTACATTATCAACAAATCCGGTTTTGGTATTATACAGCTAAAGTCACTTAATTACACTATTTGCCTTCACCAACAGCACGGTGGTGACCCACAACATGGCGGCCTACATCATCAACAAACCCGGTTTTGGTATTATACAACTAAAATCACTTAATTACACTATTTGCCTTCACCGCCAGCACGGTGGTGACCCACACCATGACGGCCTGCGTCATCAACATATCTGGTTTATGTGTTATACAGCTAAAATCACTTAATCACACTATTTGCCTTCACCAATAGCACGGTGGTGACCCACAACATGACGGCCTACATCATCAACATATCTGGTTTATGTATTATAAGCTAAAATCACTTAATCACACAATTTTCCTTCACCAACAGCACGGTGGTGACCCACACCATGGCGGCCTACATCATCAACATATCTGATTTTGGTATTATATAGCTGAAATCACTTAATCACACTATTTGCCTTCACCAACAGCACGGTGGTGACCCACAACATGACGGCCTACGTCATCAACAAATCCGGTTTTGGTATTATACAGCTATAGTCATATTTGCCTTCACCACCGTGATGTAAGTAGTTTCAAATCAATGATAAAATATTTACACAGCTATGATCACGATAGCTTGACAAATAGTCACCGTTGTGTATATTTATAGCACAGTCCACTGAGACTCAACCACAAATGGACTAATAGGAACTTCGTCTTATACGATTGAGTAGTTGAGCTATTTCCAAAGTCTCAACGGCTAAACTCACTCAATTGGATTATTTGGAACTAGGAATTGAATTACGGAATAGATTGTACCGTAATTGAGCTTTTGCAAAGGCTAAGCTCTACTACATGTGTTGAAGTGAATGTTAACTTTTAAAAAGCATTTTGGTACATACATTTTCGCTGTAGGTTTATTATGCTTTTTTATGGAATATGGAGTAAACGAGCACACCAGAGGCGTCACAAGTGCTTTGCCGGCCTTTGGGCGATGGGGAGGGTGATGTGGAAGGGGTTGGCGAATGGGCCTCCGGTATCCTAAATCACTCGCTTAAATACAGCGCAAACGCTGTTTCATACCGGTTTTCTGCGAGGCCGTGGTATCACTCCGGTCGAGCCAGCCCATTCAATCCGAAGCATGGCTCGCCCACATTAATACTTTGCGTGTACATGACTATCAAACAGGACTTCGATTCGACTCGGGAATCGAAACCGAAACCTAAAGCACAAGAGTCTCATACACTACCACTGCCTCACCGAGGAAGCTTCTATCAGTCACTTCTAGTCTACCACTGCGTCACAGAATCTATTGACACCTCCTTAATTACCATCAGCTGAGTAGTTTAGGCGCTACGGCCAAAACTACCCTTCCTTTTGGCTTAGCCGCAGTCGGGTAAAAAAGATACCGAATCGCAATAACCACAACCTTACAAAACTTATTTGCGCATCACCCTCAAATATGTCTCCATTCACATATCGATTGAAAAGATCGATAAGAGAAACTCTAAATATAATCGAATTACGGGTGCCTGTTATAAATTCGTTAACGAGGACCGTCACGCGCCAAATTGCACCTTAATTACTAGCGATCATCTGTGTCGTTGTCGAGATGAATCCTATAACTATACCACTTAAAATAGGGTGTGCGATACTTATTTAAAATAAAAAAAAAAGTTTTTACTTGTAAATGTACTTATATATACTTCGATATGATGTATCGAAGTGAAATTTCATTATGTACGAGCCACGGATGTTTATTTATTTTATTCTTACAGGAAAACTTACAGCAAATAATCATAAAGGGTTTAACGGGTAACCTTTAGTATGGTAAATAAATTTGTTCACGCTGCACGCTGTAATAACATAACGCTACGGGTACTAAGAGACGTAAATAATATTACATCTATATATATAACAAGCCAAAATAAAAAAATAAAACCCCCAACACAAGCACTTAATCGACTAATTGTACGCCAAAAAAGTCTTACATCATTTTGGAAAAGGGATACTTTTACACTGCTGGACCGATATTAACCAAACATAGCTTAGTGCCACCGCAAGGCAACTGGCATTTTAAGGAAAAAATTGTATCGAAATCGGTTTCTCCTTTTTAGAGCTACCATGCCACAGGCAGACACATACACAGTAAGGCAGATATCGACGACAAACTTATAACACACCACTCTTTTTACGTCGAGGGTTAAAAAAGCTTTCAGCAATGGTTTTTTCAAATGCACAATTCTGGACAAACCACAGACACTGCCGTTGAACGTACAAAATGCTCTAAGTCTAACAAAATATTATTTTTGTCCATACATTATTTTCGCTAGAGGTACATCGAGAAGATTTGTTTATCGTAGATGTGTAGGGTGTTTAATACATTTAGTTTTTAAGGCGTGTAATTGACCGACTGCTTTATATAAGCATTTCAAATATCTTTGTCACGGGGGACTGTACGAATACAACATATATAAAATCAGCCAAGTTCGAGTCCAGGTCGCATTCAGGCGTCTACCTGTCACCGTTATCAGTATCGAGTAAAAACGAGCTAAAAAATCACGTTCGTTGTATGAGGGTATTTGTTGTTATAGCGGCAACAGAAATACATCATCTCTAAAATTTTCAACTTACTATCACGGTTTATAAGATACAGCCTGGTGACTGACGGCCGGACGGACAGCGAAATCTTAGCAATGGAGTCCCGTTTTACCTCTTGGGTACGGAATCCCAAAACGCACATAATAAACACAAAGATTCAAAAAAAAATTTGTGGATCACACATATGTGGGGATTAAACCCAGAATGACTAGTGCAGTAGAGATCGGCGTGACGACCGCTTAAACACTCCACCGCACAGTCCGCCAATATTTACAGATACTGTCTTTTTCGTAATTGCAAAAAAATATTTGAAAAAAAGCAATAGGGAAAATGCATAAAATTTTTCTTTGTCTCAAATATCTTTTTCTAGATTCTTTATTGTCTTTACAATATACTCACAGCGTATTTTTATACACAGTTTATTTAAACCTGGAAAATATTAAATAAAAATGAAAATTAAGGGAGGGAAATCTAAAGTAAAATGGGAAATCGAAAGGTAAGTTTTTACAAACCGCTTACTATTTGTCGAAACGAAATATGCCGACAATGGTCATGTAATCGAAATTCGAACTGTGTTATTGGTGTTTGTCAGAAAAATTACCTTCTTCCGTGATTTTTATAGGAATTAAAATTGTTAATAAGTATTGGAGATCGTTTTTTGTTTTTGCGAAAGACGGTCCCCATTTCATGTCATCCACTTTTTTTATATTTTTTATCATTAATTCCATCACGACGAAGACTCGAAGACTTAGAATTGAAGACTTTTAATACTTGACATTGGCAGAAATAGCTGATCCGGCTGGTTGCCATATCATCAAAAGAAGAAGAAGTTAATAAGTATTGAGTAACTAAAACACTGGATAGTAAACAAACACAAAATGTCAATGACGTCTTTGGCTTTGTAAAAAACGCGCGCAAAATGGCGACGTTTGACTAGCTCCAATTTAAAATAATTTCACATTGAAAATTAGTGTGACTATCTTCAGGCCTATTTTTATATTTTTCTATGATATAGAGATGTAAATGATCAGATAAATAAATGAAAAAAAAACATGCTTATTCCCTAATGTAAACTTCTTGATTTTTATACAAAACAATTATTTTAGAATAAGAATCCCCAAACCAGTGGTGTTGTACCCGAAGTGGTCGAGTAATAATGCTCAATTTAATACCGCTATTAATGAACCTCTACAGTTAATTACTTAGCACCACATTTCGATGTTGCGCAACCGATGAAGGAGGTACCCGCCATACGCCATTGTGCATCAAATAAATGCAGTTATTGTGTTCGTTTGATATTTGAAATGATTATATTATATTGTGTGGTTAAAATGTTATTATAGAAATTGTTTTCTTTGGTCTCAGGTCGTTATAAGCACCACTAATGTTTAATCTATATAAGTAAATATGAATCATCGAAATGTATGTAGGCTTATAACTTCCGATCGACTGCACCATATTGGATAATTATTTTTTCTATGCGTTCGTTATTGCTGGGACAAGGTTTGTAGAGAAGAAAATTAAAAGATAACCAGAAAAGTCTTTTTGTCTGTGATTGTGTACACTACCGAAAGAAAAAAAGGCGATAAGAAGTTCGCCGGGTTAGCTAGTAGATGAAATAAATGTTTCATCATCATCATCATCAGCCTATCGCAGTCCACTGCTGGACACAGGCCCCTCCAATTTCACGCCACTTAGTTCGATCTATGGCTGAAGCCATAAATGTTTCATTATAGTATTAATTGACAGCCTTGGTAGCGCAATGGTAGTGTATGCGACTGCTGTGCTTGAAGTCTCGGGTTCTGCAAATATTTGTTTCGGAGTTTGGGTGTTTTCTATGAATAATAAGTATTTATTTCCAAACAAAAGTATATCGGTTGTCAAGTACCTAGGTCTAATGGTTTAAGCAGTTGCTTCGTAACTTTCTAATGCGCTGAATGTTATGGGATCAAACCCCACATGGAACAACATCTTGTGTGATTCACAAATTGTTGTTCTTTTCTTAGTGTCCATTCCAGGTATGTTTGTATGGTCCCCGCGACACAGACCTATTCATAGTATAAAAATAGTATTCTAAACAACATTACGAATTTTTCTAACAGAATAAATTTATCAGTTCAAATAACATTTGAATCACTATCATATTTACCCTCACACAAGAGGGACCAGAGACTAGTCATATAAAATCAGGGTATCGATAAAATGTTGGAAAAACCCCTGGGTTCCCGGCACGTACGGAACCAATCGGAATCACTGCAGTGGTTCACATCAAAGTTTCATAATGATACTGCAACTGAATGTCAATGCGGTAATATCAGAATTCTTGAACATTATCTTGTTAGAAATGGTAATTCAATAAATGCTGGTAGAAACTGAATATATACTTATTAATTTTGTATGTTCGTGTAATAATATATGAGATCGGGTAGCTTGAAAACTCAGGTATTTTGAAATTATAACACAGGGTTATTAAACAATTGCTGTTGTCTTTACTTGTAAATAAATTTGAAGTGTCTATCTACAATTTTAAATTAACTGCTTTTCATTAACTGGAAGTACAGTACTTACAAAAAAGTGGTTTGTTTGTCTCTTTGATCCGGCTAATCTCTGGAATGGTTAGACCGGTTGTGATGGGACTTTCACTTGCAGATAACTGCTGATGTAGGGAGTAACTAATACTACTTTTTTTAGACTAATACATACCGGGGGTTTCACGGCCAGACTCAGGTAGTTGTATAATAAGGGTTGAACGAGATCATAAAGGACAGACAATTTACCATAGTGTTAACGCTTTCATACAAAGTTTGCCTAAATATTGTACAAATATCATATGACTGTTAGTTCCCGCTGAATTGATATGGAAAGGAATATCCTTTATATTCATAAAAATAAACATTGAAACGTAATCATCAAGATTAATATATCCCATGTTACTCGGGCTATTATTACTAATCTTTTGACAACTCATTAATTAAAATTGGTTCAGTAGTTTACCCACCGAACATACTGAACTGCCTCGGTGGCGTAGTGGTAGCGTATGCGACTGCTGTGCTAGAGGTCTCGGGTTCGATTCCTGAGTCGGACCAAATGTTTGTATGATCTGCAAATATTTGTTTCGGAGTTTGGGTGTTTTCTATGTATAATATGTATGTATTTACAAAAAAAAAGTGTATATGTATTAATATCAGTTGTCTAGTACCCATAGTACAAGTTTTGCTTAGTTTGGGACAAGATGGCGTTGTGTGTTAAAATGTCCGAAAATATTTATTTTAATTATTTATTTTACCCAATCATACATAGACTGCCAAAATTATTACCCTTTCTTTTGACTTCCCGTAGTCAGGTAAATGATGATGGTAGCACACCAATATTATTTGATTATAATTCACTAAATGCGTATAGAGGTATATAATGGTCCTTATATCGAAAAAGCAGTATTTCAAATTTTTGTATCTGTTTGTTCCAGCTTATTTCTGGAACTACTGTATCAACTCAATGAAAGTCTTCTTCAAATTAACAGGACTTTCATTGATAGATGGACTGAACACAACGTAGCCAGTTATAAATATTTTTGCTAATCGGCCAATAACGCTGTCGGCGGATTCAAGAGTGGGAGGAACGCGCCAAACCAAAAAGATGTACTTTCGCTGTAATTTTGTATCTTAATTTAATAGTTTTAATTTGTAAACAGTTGTGACATCGATAGTTACTCAATCATCAATCAACAACCCATACGTCCTCACGCTGGCCAAGTGCGGGTTGGGGACTGATAATAATAATAATTAATAATAATAATAATTTATTGTTTCTCTCACATAGTACAATATTACACTAGGCATTACAAAAACAAGCAGACATTAGACAAATTACCATGCATGCTATGTGAGAGACTGGCATCCGTACTGGGACAGACCTGTATGACAGTCTACCAGCCTAATACTGATAGATAGATAGTTACTCAAAACTGACTTATATACAAAATAGTTAAACAAAATCTTATGTAACAGATAAAACTAAGAGCATTGTAACCCGAACGTAGAACCTTTGGAAGTATCCGAAGAGCAATTTCTTTTTCAACAATACCTAAGATATAAAAGTCGTAAAGGCTCATTGAGAAAATTCAGTAGAACTCAATATACGATAAGGGATGGTTGCCGCAGGGTCGTAAACGTCCCTGACGAATTACATAACAATAACAAAGAGAGCACGATATACACCCGTTTGTACTGCGGTCACGTACACCTTGCGTTTTCGATGGTCTGTACGAGGAACAACACGATTTGATACATGCGTTACTCTATTTAGAAGTGTTCTATTATTAAAGAGGAAAACTTAAAACAAACTCTATTCCAACCCATCTGTACAACTTGATATTGTAGGTCAAAAAGTAAGAAATCTTTCTAAGGTATAGGCTGGAGACATAGGCCAATGACCTCCAGCAGTGTACTATAAAAGGCTGCTATTGTGATTACTGTATTTCTTCTAATATTAGGCGGAAACACAAAGCTATAAGGCATTCTTAAAATGATTTGAATTTTAATTAAGTCTCCTATATGACTGCACGCAGGAATCATATAGGAGACGTCCCACAAAATGCACACATTTTTAACCTTATAAACAGTGCAGCAAGAACGTTTTAAGTAAAGAGAAAAATGTAAATATAAATGTGAATAGCATAATTGATGAAGATGATTTATTAAACACAAAATAACACACAAAATAAATTTGTTTTTGTAAATTATAGTACAAAAATTACCAAACTTTTATATGTTTGCTCAACTTGGGGCCTACAAAAAAGAAACAGTATTAAATTGAGAAAAGTAGGCGACGTTACTGCCAATCACGTGGACTAACCTAAGCTTTGAGGAATTTAAATACTAACAACATCAACATCAATTTTAAAGTATCAAAATCTCTTAATCCACGTTTGAACATTATGAGAGCTTTCATAAAAATTATATCGAAGTGGGTACCACGCTTAGATACGAATGTCGTATTGATATTGAACAACACAGCACTAGTTTGAGTACCCATTGTATTATCTTATCATCAGTCTATTACATGCCTATATACCTAGTTAGTGAAATATAATAGCGTAGATGACTGTATCGTAAATAAATACCGATGACTCCTTCATTAAAACCAATATCAAAACATATAGGAAAATATAATTATTACAGATTATCATTACTATTACAAATTTCAAATAAACATTGAAATATATTGCTCAGTAAAAGTACGGTAACTGCTAAGTCTAAAACAGTGACGTCACAAGTTTGTATTTAGCAGATTGTTCATACAGTAATCGTTTTGACAGATCATAAAAGTAAATTTTTTACTAAACTGTCATCTACCGTATTGTAAGTCACATCTCGCCTCCTTTTTTTGACCTACTTCAAAAATGAGTGGGCTCTCAATTGGACTATATATTTTTTTATGTTTGTTACCCCAGAACTTTCGACTGGGTGAACCGATTTTGATGATTCTTTTTTAATTTGAAAGCTGGTGCTTCATGGTCATACACTTGTTTTTTTAACCTATCATGATCATCATCATCAATGACCTTTAACAGTCCACTGCTGGACATGGGCCAGGAGATTTTGGTCAAGTATATTACGCTGCCGTGCAGACGGGTGATACCGATACGATTTGTCTCAAGTTTTACCACTTTAAATTGTGACAACTGTGCGCTTTTCTAGAAACTACCTGCCTCGCACAACAAAACTGAACCCCGGGGGGTCCTCGGATAGGAACCCCTTTTTATAAGACCAACAACGCACTTGTGACGCCTTTGATGTTGTGGATATCCATGGGTGGCGGTAATCGCTAAACGTCTGGCGATCCGTCTCCTCGTTAGCCCCATATCCCATAAAAAGAAATTACCGCTATCCTGAATAGTTTGCTTGGTCAATCGCCTTTGAAGACCACCAGGTAACACTTTTGGACCCACTTCAAAAAAGGAGGAGGTTATCAATTCGACTTCTTTTATGTTTGTTACCTCATCACTTTGGACTGGGTGAACCGATTTTGATGATTATTTTTTTTATTTAAAGCTTGTTTTTCCCGTGTGGTTAGACTTCAATTTGGGATAGTTCTTGAAGTCTTTTTTTTTTATTCTTAACACGGGCAACGAACGAAAAGTTCAAGTATGAGTTCGTATTTGCAAGGTCGCGAACTTCCTATGGCACAGAATATACATAAAAACCTACATGTTTTCTTATTATTCTAGTTGACTCAAGGAGAAAATCCAAAAAAATCCCGTTCGGCAGTTTCTCCATTCAATAATAATAGCGAATTAAGCTTTATATTCTTAGCTTTATGTATTTATTTTTTTTACTGTACACACATAACATCTCGCGCTACGTCTGCGATAAGAATAAATAATAATTTAGAATAATCAATAAAATCATTTAACATTGCGCCATCTATTGGGTACTAACCCAATCCAGTCAACAAATAACCTTATACTGTTATCTGTTGGAATCGTATGGAACTGACAGATAATTATGACTGTCAGATAATAAACGAATAGTTCGCAATAGAACAATATTGCGAATATTAAAACTATCCTATCTTTCAAGCTGGATCAAACTGCACACGCTGTGCAAATTTGATTAAAATCGATTCCATAGTTTAGGAATCCATAGCGGACAAACAACGTGACGCGTAATTTATATATATTAGGATTTATTTTACTGTACACACATAACATATAGAAAAACAAAAGAGTTATAGCTTACAAATATGACAATTGGCGGTCTTATCGCTCATTACGATCTCTTACAGAAATTTATTTGAAATTTCTTTTAGCAATAAATAAATATTTAAAAAATATTTCGGACATCTAACACACAACGCCATCAAGTCCCAAGCTAAGCAGAACTTGTGTTATGGGTACTAGACAACTGATATAAATATATATGTATATACTTTTTTTTGTAAATACATACATATTATACATAGAAAACACCCAAACTCCAAACAAATTTTAGAAGATCATACAAACATTTGGTCCGACCCGGGAATGAAACCCGAGACCTCATGCATAGCAGTCGCATACGCTACCACTGCGCCAACGAGGTAGTTAATATAGTAAGTATTAATAATTGTATTCAATTCACTAAATTATATAACCAACAGAAAAGAAAAATAAAACATAATTTCTTTATTATTTTCCGCTAACACTTTCAAATGTTTGTTTCTTACTTTTGGAATTGGATTTTCTTGGATAATAATATTAATAGCTTTAAGGAACTTTATTAATTTCTTTGCTTATAGTAAAAAAAGGTCTAGACTAGTTCATACTATTATAAATTCGAAAGTAACTCTGTCTGGCTGTCTGTTATACTCATGGCTAAACCACTGCACTGATTTTAATGAAATTTGCTTTAGTAGTTTGATTCTTGAGGAATGACATGTTCTATTCTTCACCAGCTAGCCAACTACGCAGGAGATATTATAGTGTACTAGTGTGTGTGTGCAAACACAGGTGCACTCTCTGTTCCCTCTCTCTCATAATCCGATGGGACTGTTAACCGACACGAGCTGGGAGAGATCAGGCGCAGGACCAACAGTTTTATGTGCTCTCCGAGGCACGCGGGTTCAAACCCCAACTTCCAAACTCCGAACTGTTTTTAAGTATTTATATAATCAGAAAAACAGGAAAACACTTTTGGCCGGACTCGGGATTTGAACCCGAGACCTCTTGCTTGACAGTCGCATATTTCAACCGCTAGATCAACGAGGCAGTGTACAATTATAGACTTTGTAAATCACAAACTATAAAATCATAAGCCCTACTAAGCGAATCAAAGACAAGTAAAGATAATTTTTAATATGTTCAATTAATTACAAGTTTATAACAATTTTATCAACGTACGTTTCCAACTTAAAAGGTTTTAAAACATTCAATATGTGATGCGTGGACTCACAAATCACTTCTTGGCAATTGATTACGAACTTTGTTTAATAAAAGGGTTCTGTATATTTATTTTAAAGGTTTTAGTGTATATTTAACGTTCTGACTCACAAATAACTTTTAACAATAACAATAGCCATGTATATTATTTTGATTAAAGATGATCGGCTATCACAAACGTTGACCGCATATCCGATAGCTGATCAAGTGATCTTCGATTCAAATGTCAGGTCAAAAGTGTTCTTGGGTTTTTCTTACAGTAAATATATAATAAAAGCTTGGAGTATGGAAGTTTGACGGTAATTCACGCCCATGCTTTCGACAACACGCTAAGCAGTCCGTCCCAGTATTAATGAACATCTACGGCAATCATTATTTTCTTTATCATTATTTATATTTAAAGTCATTAATCATTAATTATATTTAAAGTCAGTGCCCGCAAGAATACTGACAACTAGTTCGATCCCCGAATTCAGTTCACCCTCATTATTGCAGAGTTCCAATACCAATAGCTGCGTGAAGAAACTGATATACAGATAAAACCGGTGGAACTAGTAGCCGACTCAAATTAATATTGGCAATCATAAAAGCTAGGAAGATTTAGTTTAAAATTAAGGCTAACAACTACTTCAGCGCGGGCAAACGAGCAGGCGTATCACCTGATGGTAAGCGATTACCGCCGCCCATGGACTGCTGAAACACCCGAGGAGTCACAAATGCGTTGCCGGCCTTTGGGGAGGAGGATGGGATGGGGTGGGGGTTGGGGTATGGACCTCCGGTATCCTCACTCACTCGGTGAAACACAGCGCAAGTAATTTCACACCGGTTTTCTGTGAGACCGTGGCATCACTCCGGTCGAGCCGGCCTATTCATGCCGAAGCGTGGCTCTCCCACTTATAAAGTACTTTAATAGTAGGGGCTAACGACTGCACACACACAGGTACACACAACTATTGAGATATAAACTCGATGCTACTGTAGCTGTACCCCCTACCCTCAGAAATAGTCCTTCAACTATAGAAGGCTATCGGGTTCCTGATAACCTCACTAACCCGGTTAAAATCGTCATCATCATCATCACTAAGCCACGCTGTCCAGACAGGTTGGTAAAAAGTTTATTCAAGTTGCCCATCTCCTTGTAGTGTGTAGTGTGATGATATTCCGAATGCTCAATCCATAAGCACATGGATTGTCATTACTGGGAAAAACAAAGAAAGGATTGCGCCTCCTTTTGTTTTTTTTTTTTCACACAACGCCATCTAGTTCAAAACTAAGCAGAGCTTGTATTATGGGTACTAGACAACTGATATAATACTTGTATACTTTTTTTTGTAAATACATACATGTCATACATAGAAAACATCCAAACTCCGAAACAAATATTTGCAGATCATACAAACATTTGATCCGACCCGGGAATCGAACCCGAGACCTCAGAAAGAGCAGTCGCATACGCTACCGCTGGGCCACCGAGGCAGTCCTTTGTATTGTATTGTGGTTCTCTCACATTAGCATAAAAGTACGTGGTAATGATTATAGCGTACTTATCATATTAATGCTGAAAATTGCTGAAAATTGAATCTAAATAGTAGACGCAGAAACAAGCACTCGCTAGATTTGAAGAGTTTTTCTGTTTGTTTTTACCCATTTATAAACAAAAATCTCTTTAACTCTATGCATTTTATCATAAAATCCTTTAGTTTTTTATTGGTATATAGTTTCTTTTTATTGTGTAGTGGGCAAACGAGCAGACGTATCGTCTGATGGTAAGCGTTTACCGCCGCCCATGGACAACACCAGAGGCGTCACAAGCGTCACAAGTGCATTTCCGACCTTTGGGGGAGGGGGAGTTGTATGGGCCTCTGTTATCCTCACTCACCCGGTGAAACACATTACAAGCGCTGTTTCACACCGGTTTTCTGTGAGGCCGTGGTATCACTCCGGTCGAGGCTACCCATTCGTACCAAAGCGTGGCTCTCCTACGGTAATATCCTAATAATATCCCAAAACGGTTTTTGTTTACTGCACTCCTTACCTCTGAGCCACGTCACAAATTCCCGCGCATTTGCAGGCCGCTTTTTTCTATACAGACCCCAAAAACGACAAAAAAAATTAAAAAGGCACAGATAAAGAGGCAGAAAGGTAAACATTGAACACGTACAGAGCTAAATATAAATGTCTTGGAGGAACATTAAGATAGTGAAAAGAATGTTAAAAGCTATTTAATATTATGTTCTGTTCAAACTTTATTATGGATTCCGGTTCTGACACCAACAAAGTACGGGACTTTATTTAAAAACACGTTGGAGACTATTACTTTAGCACTAATGATGGATGTTAAAGATTTGTGGATTATCAACGTTTCAATATAAAAATAAACCTAGGATAGAAAAGTATAGGGCCTTACTATGCCTATTAAACGTGCCATGCAAAGTAATTTGGAGCATAAAGTGAGTCAAGATAAAGGTAAAAATGAGTCATAAGCCGGACCTGATCGATAGTAATTAATAAAAATATATTGAGTCCACTACTTACTCCCACCTCGGTACCGTGAGACGTCTTCTACAAGACGAAGGCATTTAAATGAAAGCCCGATAACCCGGAGCCGTATTAATGAACGCGTTCAATACACGACGCCTACATTTTACCGACATAGCGTTAGACTGTGGGACTGTAACATACGTGAAAAGAACTAAGTATTGACTGTTTTACTAAACGATACGTCCTTTCGGAAATTAGCAATACATTTCAGACAACAATTAAGTACTTTTGATAGCTTTTGTTTAGAAATAAATTGTTTAAACAGGCAAATTGGCCTAACTCAACAATTTTATTGCATTTACTGGCAAGGCAAGAGAGTCTTTAACATAAGAATGAATTGATAAGAATGACTACATGGTTGGCCTAGTGGTTTTAGTGGTAGCCACACCGCTTCCTACTGCGCCAAGTGTTGTGGGTTCAAATCCTACATGGGACAACACTTTGTGTGATCCATAAATTGTTGTTTTAAGTCTGGGTGTATTTTGTGTCCGTTACATGTATGTTTGTCAAGATCCCCGCGACACAGGAATTTATATTCCTAATGCGGGATTTGTCTTTTAAAATGATAAAAAAAAGGGCGTGCGTACAAAGTACACATGTCAGAAGTGAAACTTCTTAGCTCTCTCCCACCTCTCGCTCCATGGCACTGTGCGTGATACGACAATAGCTCTATCTCACTTTTTCTCTCGATCTTTCTCACTTGCTTGCTCTCTACTCTCACTCCATCGCTAGTTGCTTCATGCTATTTTCGCCCTGTCTTACTCTCTCTCAATCGGTCTCGATCGCTCTCTCTCTCTTTTTCGACACTTCCGTTGCATACTTGCGTGACGTTATATTTGTAAAAAATTGACCCTCATGCGCCTAAAGAAGTTTCACTTCACAAAATATATAACTGGCTGGTACTGATTTCAAGGTTTAACATCAGTTTTTCCGAGCAAGGTTTTAAAGCATACTTCTCAATATCATTTTTTAGTCAAACCAATACTTCAAAGACTTTTGAGTTGAGTTAGAACTATGTCATTGTGTTCTTAATAACATTATGCTGTGTATGGAGGCCCAACGATGCAGAAGATGATTCTGCATCATTAGACCGCCATAGTGTGGGTCACTCCATTAACAATTGGTGACTCTTGGATTCTGCTCCTGTATACTATCAGCAAGGATAGGGTCACGTGGCGGGTCCATATATATATTATTTGATTAAAAATGTACCGATTTACAATCGTTTCATACATACATGTAGTAAGTTACCGTGGGAGAGCCAAGCTTCGGCACGTATGGGCCGGCTCGACCGAAGACTACGGCCTCACAGAAAACCAGTGTGAAAAAGCGCTTGCGCTTGCCCATATCCCAGCCCTTCAACCAATCCCCCTCCCCATCCCCCAAAGGCCGGCAACGCATTTGTGACAGAGGTGTCATGGTGGTGTTGCGGGTGTCCATGGGTGGCGGTAATCGCTTACAATCAGGCGACAGGTCTGTTCGTTTGCTCCTTTTCCATAAAAAAGTTCTAACAGTACAAAATTTAAAATTAAAGTTTTGGAGCTTTGTAGGATGCGGCAAGAATCCAATAACTTTAAACCAGCAATTCTTGTTTGTATATACTTATATAATCTGAATCTCGGAAACGGCTGCAACGATTTTCGGAGGTGATAAATCGATCAAGCTAGGATTCATTTTTAGAATATTGACCCGAAAAATATACCATTTAAAACTCGGTAATCCAGGTATATAATTTGATAGATCTTTATGATATTGGTGTATACATAGGTCAACTTAATGACATTGAAATTCTAATTGTTGGGTGTTTATAAATTAATCAAACTCTAGCTTTAAAAAACTTGGTTTTAATACGAATTATTTTTTGTAAAGTTATTGATTTCTATAAATAAATAGTTTTTTATGTAAGTGCGTAGGTATATATAAGTATAATAAAGTAACAGTATAGTAAAATATAATTATGATGCAATTATAGATGTCATTAAAAAGAGAGATTCAGATGTATTAGTCGTAGGAAAACCTGGCTGCCTTGGTGGCGCAGTGGCAGTGGTAGTTGGCATACAACAATGCTTGAGGTTTTGGGTTTGTTTCCCAGGTCGGACAAAATGTTTTTTTGATCTGCAAAGTTTCGATGTTTGGGTGTTTTGTATGTATGTATTTACAAAATAAAAATACTTATATAATTTTTTATTTAATTAACGTATCTAGTACCCATAGTGCAAACTCTGCTTAGTTTGAGACTAGATGGCGTTGTGTGTCAGACATTCGAAATACTATTATTAATATTTTTTGTTACCGTGTTTAATTATAACAATAAAGTATGACTTGATACACCAATTATAACTAGCTGTAATCATATAATCGTATAATGGCGGTTTTGTTTTTGATAGCTATGACACTCGCAAGTAATATGGCTTCCTATAAGAATTTACAAAATAGGTTTAGTAAATCCAGAGATTACAACCACCCTTACGTACTTTAGACCTGTGCAATATGTGCAAATTGTGTAGATGAGTGCACGGATATCTGTCTCCTCGATGCTTTCTACTACGCTGACTGCTGTGGGTTCAAACACACTCACCTCGGTAGCGCAGTGGTAGCGTATGCGACTGCCGTTCTTGAGGTCTCGGATTCGATTCCCGGGTCGGATCAAATGTTTGTATGATCTACAAATGTTTGTTTCGGAGTTATTGTATGTGTATGTATATACAAGAAAAAGTATATGTATTTAGTTATATCAGTTGTCTCGTACCCATAATACGAGCTCTGCTTAATTTGGGACTAGATGGCGTTGTGTGTTTGATGTCCGAAATCTTTATTTATTTATTTATAAATTCCACTTTTGACAACACTTTGTGTGGAGCACAAATTATTGTTCTATGTCTCTCTCTAGGTTTTCTCAGTATCCGTTTCGTGTACGTCTTCTATTAGACTGCCTCGGTGGCTCAGTGGTAGCGTATGCGACTGCTATGCTAGAGGTCTCGGGTTTGATTCCTGAATCGGACCAAATGTTTGTATGATCTGCAAATATTTGTTTGGGGTTTGGGTGCTTTCTATGTGTGTTACGTATATATTTACAAAAAAGTATATATGTATTAATATCAGTTGTCTAGTACCCATAGTACAAGTTTTGCTTGGTTTGGGACTAGATGGCGTTGCGTGTTAAAATGTCCGAAAATATTTATTTATTTTAATGACACAGGAATATTCCTAGTATGGAAGTAGTATTTATTTTAATTTTTATTAAATTTTATACTAACAATGACCAATGTAAAGATTCCAAAGGTCCCTAAAACAAAAAGGTTTGGTGCACAACGTAACAATATGGCTAAGTTTTGATTATTTTCGCAATTTATTTTATGTTGATAAGCGTCGTGGTCAACTTAAACTTAAGTTAGAGCGAGGAATAATTTGAATACAGACGTTGATGTATTAGGGTTGGAACACACTGAACACAAAATAACTTTTAACAAATATAAGTGTGCTGGTACAATTGTTGGAGGAATTAGAAATGTTTAGAGAGCCACGCTTCGGCATGAATGGGCCGGCTCGACCGGAGTGACACCACGGCCTCACAGAAAACCGGTGTGAAACAGCGCTTACGCTGTGTTTCATCGAGTGAGTGATGATACCGGAGGCCCATACCCCAATCCAACGCCCCCTATCCCCCTCACCATCTCCCTTCCCCCCAGGCCACCATAGTGTGGGTCACCATGCTGCATTGTTCTTTTTCGCATTGAGGATGGTGACCACCACTCTTGGATTCTACTCATGCTTTCCATCAGGCAGGGCAGAGTCATTTTGGCAGCTTAAATATAAAAAAAAAATAAAAAAAAAATGTAGAAAAGATGACTAGTCTTTGTAGATACGTAGGTATGTTTGTTTTTTTTTTTAATTCATATCCATACTAGATATTATTTAAAAAAAAATTAACTCTTTCTGTCTGTATATCTGTTACGCTTTTATAACTAATTCACTGCAGTGATTCCATTGAAATTGGGCTTGGAGATACTTTGAATCTTGAGCTACTTTCTCTTTTTGTCCACTCTTTTCCGCAATTACAGATATGACCGCGGTAAAGTAGCAGGCAAAGCTAGTCTATACTAGATTTGCCTGCTACTTTACCGCGGTCTTTCCCTATACAAATAAATAAAATTTAAATGTCTGTTGGCTTTTCATTAAATGCCACTTACATCAAAAAATTATATATTTTAAATTTTTCGCTGTCTTTCTGCTTGTTCCAGCTAATCTCTGGAACAGCTAGACCGATTTTAACCTGATTTTCAGTAGCAGATAACTAATGACATTAGGAGTAAGTTCTTCCCGTGGTGTTACCCGCGGTTGTACAGCAACAACAAAAAAGCGGGCCACACCACAGAGCTCAGCTAGTAATTCATAAATAACTTGTCTTTTTTTTCTATTCTATTTGCCAAAACATTAAAAATTATTATTATTTATATAATATTAAAATTAGAGAGAAAACTATTACTTTTTAAATTTAAAGCTATTACTATAACATTTTATTACATTTAGACCACAGAATTTACTAAACAAATGTTATTTATAATGAAATTTATTTGAGCCCTGTGCGTCTCCTACTTAAAGCTGAAGCGACTCATATACCAGTCGTACGTGGGCGCAGCGATACAGATACGAACTAGTGACGACTTTATTCTGCCAAGAGACGCGCGATTTATTCACGCGGGACTGATAGCTAATCTGAATTGAACGTGTAGGTGATTCCAGGGGACTGATTTTTAATATCGCCAGGGGAATTTTAATGTTTACATGTTTATATCACTATATTCTTCCTGTTTCTGGCAGACAATACAGTGATTCGTTAGGTTTGTTCACTCGATTTTTTTCTTTTTCTATTGTTACCAATTGAGCGAAGTTAACAAACTATATTTGAGTTTGTAGACTTCGTGACATCTAATCATTAGCCACTACCGCGGCCTCACAGAATACCAGTGCGAAACAGTACTTGCGCTTGCCCATATCCCAGCCCTTCACCCAACCCCCCTCCCCATCCCCCAAAGGCCGGCAACGCATTTGTGGCATCTTTTTTTTTTATATATTTAAGCTGCCAAAATGACTCTGCCCTGCCTGATGGAAAACATGAGCAGAATCCAAGAGTGGTGGTCACCATCCTCAATGCGAAAAAGAACAATGCAGCATGGTGACCCACACTATGGCGGCCTGGGGGGAAGGGGGATGGTGAAGGGGATAGGGGGCGTTGGATTGGGGTATGGGCCTCCGGTATCCTCACTCACTCGATGAAACACAGCGTAAGCGCTGTTTCACACCGGTTTTCTGTGAGGCCGTGGTATCACTCCGGTCGTGCCGGCCCATTCATGCCGAAGCGTGGCTCTCCCACGGACGGGAAAACACATACACCTCTGGTGTTGCGGGTCTCCATGGGCGGCGGTAGCCGCTTACCATCAGGCGACAGGTCTGCTCGTTTGCTCCTTTTCCATAAAAAAAATTCTAACAGTGCAAAATTTAATATTAAAGTTTTGGGGCTTTGTAGGATGCGGCAAGAATCCAATAACTTTAAACGAGCGATTCTTGTATACATATGTTCAGACATTGACATCAGACATACTTGAGTTTGTGGACTTCGTGACATCTAATCATTAGCGACTACCGCCGCCACGACTGCCTCGGTGGCTCAGTGGTAGCGTACGCGACTGCTGTCCATGAAGTCTCGGGTTCGAATCCTGGGTCGGACCAAATGTTTGTATGATCTGCAAATATTTGTTTCGGAGTTTGGGTGTTTTCTATCTATAATATGTATGTATTTACAAAAAAAAAGTATTTATGTATTGATATCAGTTATCTAGTACCCATAATACAAGCTCTGCTTAGTTTGGGACTAGATGGCGTTAGAGATGAATAAGATACCAGTCTCCTTCAGAACAAGGGAATCACCTGGGGCCGATTAGCGGTGATCTCACACAATGAATACAATTTTTTATAATAATACATTTTATTTTGGAACGAGAAATATATACGATACAATCAATTTGAAACGATGATAACAGATGTAGTATAAAACTGTGTATGTATTTTTATTTATTTTATGGATATGTTTTGGCTGACTGAACTCAACAACATTAGCCTATCACAGTCCACAGATAGATACAGGGATCTATAATTTCACTATTAATAATTGCACTACCTATACCAATAATAATAACAAAGGTATTTAATTTTTTTTATTTATTTTAATATATTCAGACATTTTAACACACAACACCATCTTGTCCCAAACTAAGCAGAGCTTGTACTATGGGTACTAGATAACTGATATTAATACTTATATACTTTTTTTTTGTAAACACATACATATTATACATAGAAAACACCCAAACTCCGAAACAAATATTTGCTGATCATACAAACATTTGGTCCGACTCAGGAATCGAAACCGAGACCTCTTGCACAGCAAGCGCATTCGCTACCACTGCGTCACAGAGGCAGTCAATTGATTCAATCTTGATTGATTTCCCAAGTTACGAAAGTATGACTGCTGGTTAAGAGAAGGGCTAATTAATAATTATCAGTAACTAGATGACCGAACTTTGCTCGGTAATTTTTGTTTGGTAAATTTTTTAAAAATAAATCCTAGCTAATTTAATTTATCGCCCCCGAAAGCCCTCATGCTAAGTGTCATGAAAACCGTTTGAGCCTGAAACTTCCATAAATGGTTTCTACACTTTGGCACTGAATTACCTCGTGGAGGAACGGGCCACATGTCCCTATAACACAAAGGGTGGATCCTCCGACCAGGTGAGGTGATCATGCCTGGCGGGCCACTGCCCAACGGTTAACGTTGGGATGTTGTATATATGATAATCGGCACGATAACATCTATTGCGCGATTCAGTATTGGTAGTTTCTTCGTTTTCTTCGTTACTTCATAGTTCAACGTATCTTCGATAGATAGCGCTGTAGTGTATTTTTCTTGTATGTGGAAGTCGCCACAACCTCTTAGTTCAAAGCAAACTTCTATTGTATCGTTCTATTGTACCATGATAAGTGAGACAGCGAGTGTATTTCATATACCTAAATTAACTTCTGTAAGTGAGATAATATCGTTTTGTTAGTTTGAAAATAAAGAAGATGACGACGAAATGGGCTCGGCAGTAAATATAATAAAACTTTCTAAACACAGCAGTAAAAGAACTAGAAATGTTGCATAGTTATTTTGAAATGGCATGTGACCAAAGCATATTTGATAATATTTATAACATCGAAATATCGAAAAACATTTGATGGCTGACACTTCCAAAAGTTTAACTAAAATGAGGGATTTTTCGGCATGAATGAGCCGGCCCAGCTCGACCGGAGTGATACCGCGGCCTCACAGAAAACCAGTGTGAAACAGCGCTTGCTCTGAGTTTCACCGAGTGAGTGAACCGCATACAACAATCCCTCCGAACCCACATGGGCAGAAATCTGATGATATAAGAACTAACTTAGGCCACTTTTTTTAGACTAGCTTCACCCCACGGCGTTACACTTGGTTGTTGTTTTACCGCGGATAACACCGTGGGGCTCAGCTAGTACATGTTTATACATACATATACGAGAATTGCTCGTTTAAAGGAACCGCAGGCGCAACTAGCTATCAACTGTACAAATAAATATGTTGGAGTGTCTGTTTTTAATATTAACATAGCCGTTTTTACTAAATGCATATGTATGCATTTGCATATACGGTACATATACCAACCAAAATGTTTTTTTTTTTAATTTATCTGTCTGTCTTTCTTCCTGTCTCTCTGTCTGTTTGTTCCGGCTAATTTCGAGAACGGCTGGACCGTGTTACCAGTTGCTACTTGAAAAGCCATAAAACGCAGTTTTCTACTTTTATACGATTTTTATGAGTTTACACTAAGGAGACTTCGACACTGTAAAAAAAGAATTACAAAAAAAAATATTTTAAAGACCATTTTTAAAACATGTTGGACTATAGTGTACCCGTTAGTATAAAGTCCTTTCGCTTAGATACGCTCGATTTGATTGCACGCTTTGATTAAAACTCTGACACATTTCTAAACTAGTTTGTCTATTGTTAATCGATATCTAATAAACTGCAATATAGCATCATTATGTAGGTACTGCTAAATAGCAGATGGTAGCTATCATAAATAGCAACGAGTCATTATCCAATAAACGAATTTGATGCGAGAAGCCCAAAATCGATTAGAGTGGTGTGCAATGGGGGGGGGGGGCTATGTTCAGCAGCAGTTGATTGCAATAGGCGATGATGATGATGATTGTTACCCATTACGTGGTATAGGTATATGAATCTAAAGAATACGTGACTATAGATAGCGAAGTCATTCTTTAGTAAAAGCTCCATTGCCCACTTTTCAAGATTATGTAAATTTGTATTCGTTAGGTACCTATACCAAAATTGGTTTGTCAAAATATCTGTTTCTAATTTAAAATTAACGGCTTTATGAATGAAAAAAGATATTTTCGCTACTTACTTAAAGAACTAAAATTTCAAAATTTTTGTCCGTCTTTTGGTTCCTGCTAATCTCCGGAATGATTGGACCGATTTTAACGAGACTTTTATGGGCAGATATCTAATGATATAAGAAGTAACTCAGGCAGCTTTTTTAGAGTAGTTTCGCTCCGTGGTGTTGTTGTAAAGATCTCCAACAACAGCAGCGGATAACACCGCGGTGCTCAGCTAGTAGATGTGTAAATTATAGACTTTTTAGAAAAAATACTTGAAGAATGAAATGTTATTTAAAATATCAATACAATTACAATAAGCTTACACAATAGCAATACCTAACTAGGTACCTACATAAGAAAAGGAAATCAAAACATAACAAGCCATTGGCATTAAATACATTTACCTATACAATAAATTAAAATACTCATCACAATAAATACTGGCAACACAATATCTATAAATAAAAAAAGCAGCAGAGGGAATTTCAAAAATAACGCGAAAAATCAAAAGTCATTAATGTCCAATAAGTTAAAAAGTTGAGCGACGCAAATAATAAATCATTTTTTATTACATCTCTGTACCAATTTTTCCTAGTCTTTTTTCATCAATTTAACACGAACAAAAAGTGGCACTCAATTGTAAGAATTTTTTTTATTACAAGCAACCCGTTTAATATTTTCGACCAATCAACGGGAGCGTTTGACGGCCCCGCGCCGCCCTCCTAGCGCGTGATTGGTCGGTTGCGGTACAGATTGTGCGATGGCGGGAAACGGATTTAAGTCTATGGCATCTCATTCTTACAATCGACAGAGCGGCGCTTTACTAGAATCGATATCGATGTTTCTTAGTTAATATTTTGAATATAATTTGTGCACAGTAAATGTTTATGTGTATTAATTGTCATTCAATAGAAATTATTGAAAAATATTTTTCTTGCAAATATACATGGAGACAGAGAGAGGGCTTTAGGTATTATACACACACTAAACAAGAGAAGAAAAGATTTGTCTACGCAAATAACTCATATTTTTTACTAATTTTAATTTACTTTTATCTAAATTGTTGTTTGGAGTAGTCGTTTATGATAAAATACAACTAGATTACATTCATTGGAAAAATATTTTATTACAGGTACTTTGATACCTAACTTCTTTTAAAATAATAGGATGCTTAGCATTAAAAAAAGATATTTCCTGAATTACTAAAAATATGAATTCAAATTAGCAGACAAAGACTCAGTCACTAACTGGTTTTTTTATAATTAACATAACATAGCATAGCTTTTATCTTCGAAATTTTCACATGCTGGTTTCACATTGTGGAAGTTTGTTTGGTGTTTTGTGAGATAGGGATAGGGCGTTCGCGAGGAAGTCTACAGTACCACAGTCTACAATTTTATGGTTTTTGTTAATTTTGTTATTATTTTCTATTAATTTTTATGACATTGAATTTCATTGCTTTGTAATATCAATTAATTTAATGTTAATTAATGTAATTGGTGTAAACCATTTTAATTAACTAAAATTATTTAATTAATATTTATTGAAAGTTTAAACTTTGCCTTTATCGATACTTGTTCAACACTATGCTTCTAATTGAGCTGGAGCTTGAACCAAACGACTGAAGTACGTCTTCACATAGAAGAGCAATTTCATCAGTAATATATTGTAGACGTCATTACCAGTTCGTTGTAATTTTATTCCGCAGAGTAACAGCTTGATATACAAGATCTAATTTAAATAGCTATCGACAAGTTAACGTATATTTTTAATAGATATAGCTATGCCTAAAAAATACGTCAAATATATAAGGAAGGTTGCGGTTAAGGATCTTAATTTCATAACAAACCCATACGAAATTCGGGAAAGTTGTAATAAAAAAATTAACTGCTGTAAGATATCACTGTTTCCGATTGACACCTAAATTGACTGAAACAATTACATCAATTGAAAAACTACTAGTTTCGTCTGAGCCTCTGGTAATTACTTTTTCGATATTATTCAATTCGTACATCTAATCTGATAGCCACTTAATATATAAGGCTTTTATCTATTGTTACTAGAAATAAGTATCTAAATTCAAATATCGACACGTAGGTACAACACTGTTGAGTCATTTTAGACATATGTTTTCAGCAGTAGGTACATATTTAAAGAAGATTCGTAATTTCATCACAGGATTCTAAGACTTTACAAGAAGACTCGAGTACTTATAGCTCGTCAGTTAATGTGCAAATAACATGCACAGGGCCCAAAGTCATATTCTAATCAGGAATCCTGTTAGAAGTAGAATCAACGGGACTTAAGAAGCAACTTAATTATACTGTATGGTCAATGGGTTGTAGTAGAGGTTAGTACTGTTAATGTATCAGGAGCATCACTTGTCTATCGCTGATTACAGTAACACAAGTAATGTCATATTAGACATAACAATTATTTATAGTCAGTCATGGATTTTTATGGATTTCGAAAACACTAATGAGTTACAAGTTTTGATAAAGTGCCCTTTGTTACAAAGCTTCTTTTAGTCTCAATTTTATTATACACCTATTGTTAGTGAACACTACACTTTGTATAAACGCGTATAGTCTTTTTTATGGGAAATCCAAAAATGGTTTTCAATGATATCAAGGTATTTGATCAATCAATGCAAACAATGCAAAAGATTTTGATCCAATACACTTACATATTACCCTATTTAACAGTCTATAAGCAGTCATGAGCTTTCTGCGGGTTGTAGACGAGAGTCTCATTTAGAATGCTCAATAAGGAAACAATCAGAAGGATAGATAAAAACTCTTTTTTGTACACCAAAGTATTGCAGAGCTATAAGAGATAACATCCAAAAAGTGGCTTTAATTTTCTAATGTATGACCCTGCCAAAATGACTCTACTGTGACTGATAGAAAGCATAAGCAGAATTCAGGGGTGGTGGTCGCCATACTCATTGCTCATTGCGAATGCAGACTATGCAACATGGTGACACATACTATGGCAGCGATGCTCTTGCATCATTGGGCTTTCGGTCTCGCACTCACCAACAAGACACGACAGCACGAACACTGTTATTTTACGTTGATCTTCTGTGCGAGGGTAGTGCCAACCGATGGGACTGGCCCATCCGTGCAGAAATCAGCGTGGCTCTACTACTTTTAAAACATTGCCCATTTTTTTTTTTTTTATATTTAAGCTGCCAAAATGACTCTGCCCTGCCTGATGGAAAGCATGAGCAGAATCCAAGAGTGGTGGTCACCATCCTCAATGCGAAAAAGAACAATGCAGCATGGTGACCCACACTATGGTGGCCTGGGGGGAAAGAGGATGGTGAGGGGGATAGGGGGCGTTGGATTGGGGTATAGGCCTCCGGTATCCTCACTCACTCGATGAAACACAGCGTAAGCTCTGTTTCACACCGGTTTTCTGTGAGGCCGTGGTATCACTCCGGTCGAGCCGGCCCATTCATGCCGAAGCGTGGCTCTCCCACGGTAAAGCTATTTCTTCCAGGCAACCTAAGGATGTGTCGAAATGGATAGGAGATGCAGGGATAGTTGACGATGCGATGAGTTTAGAATTAATTATATTTACTAAGGAATATAATGAATAATAAATAAATATATATATATAAACACACACTAGGTAGGTACATTTTTAAAGCAAAGAAAACTTGCGTTAGTAGTATATTCGACTCGACGAATACGACTTCAACGATATACCTAAGAGTTAAACCATAATAAAACTATCCAAAAAAAATATAAATTCTAATTCTCTGATCTTCAATCGATACCAACATCGAATCAATCGCCTCACTATTCCGAACTAAACGACCTCGTCTTCAGACGACCAATTTCATCAAGTATACATTGTGGGTACGAGCTGTCATTACGGTGTAATCATGCGATATATCTGTACGGTAATACGATCCTAATGATACTTAAATAGTTCTTTACTAAATAGCTTGTGTATAATAATCTACTTATGTTATATATGCACGTATATGTACTTAGTAAGATTAACAGGGTGATCTCGATCACAAAAGCTGGCTATAACAACGATAAACAGCCGTAGAAGCGACTGTGGAATAATTAGCAAGTTTTTATGTAACTAGATGTAATTACTTCTCCAACGTGAGAAAATAAAGTTAAGTTCTGTTGAGCAAAACTGTCTAAACTTTTCTTAAATTCACTACAAAACTAGCAATGTAGTGTTAAAATTAGGTACACCACACTAAAATGGACGATATTATACAAAAATAGTATTTTATGAATCACTTCACTGAAGATCAAGATCAGAATTTTCAGACAATTTTTAGTTACAGTATACGATGTTGAGTTACTAACTAAAGTCTATTTATTAACGAATTTTAAAAGCGTCATTAGGAAAACCAATGTGAAACTGCACTGCGTTTCACCGAGTGTGTGTGGATACTGGAAGTCCATATCCCAACCCCTCCCCCATCCCTCTCCCCATCCCCAAAAAACCGCTAACGCACTTTTGAGGCGTCTAGTATTGAGGTTGATACCATCAGACGATACGTACACCCGCTTGACCCCTGTTACATTAAAAAAAGTAAGTAATAAAGATTATTATATACTGTTATAGTAATACATAGTGTGTACTACGAATTAAATACAAACAAGGAATAAGTTAAATGTACCAACAGTTAATTAAATACTTAAATGTAGTAGTGTGATGCTTGTAAATATTGTTTTCGTTTTTTTGCTAGTATTTTAATTTAATTTTACAATATTTTTTTGTGAATAGTGCATACATTAGTTTGAAGAACAACATTAGCAACAGCTTATTCAATCAAACCAATTACTTTTCAATCAGGCAAGAACATAACACATAGTCACATAGGTTAATAACGTATAACAATACATACTCAACACACGAAACCGAAAAGCCATTAAAAATATCATTTCGTAGCCGCCATATGTTAATATACTTTTAAATGCCCTAATAATGCAACTTATACTAAAAACTACTGACCCCTAATAGGCCTTGTTTCAAAATGATAGATGAGGCTTAAATTAGACGACTATTTGTTATAGGATTTTGTACTCTATTTTCACAATCTTAAAGTAAATATTTGAATGGTTTAATAGTTAAAAAGGAATATGGGTGGGATCGCTATAAAACAGTTTTACAGCGTGGTACACGAGCTTATTATTGTACTATTAGGCTAGTATGTGTAAAGTTTTTTGGTATGTTTAAAGATTATTTATTGATAAATAGCATAAAAACGACTACAAATCGAATGAGGAATGTTTTTTGTTGTGTGACTGCAAAAGAAGGAGGGTTATGTTTTTCGAGTGTTTGTATCTATATTTCTTTGGAACGACCTAGAGCCTAAATGACTTGTCGTATTTTTATGTGAGCGGTGTCAATATATTCGTCTTAGTCGTGAGAATTACACTGGTTACATTAAAATTAAATACAAAAATAAGGATTTTTGGGGGCAAAAAGTAATCCCCAAAAAAAAGTATTTCAAAATACATCGAGTGTGGTGTCAAATTAACTTATATGTTTAATACATGATATAGACGCAATCGGGTTATATTTTTTTGATTATTCATTACTGGTTATTTAATGTGTATAGCTGTCAATCTTTGTGTGTCTATTCACATTACATCACATACGCCTTTCGTTAGAAAGAAGGTTATGACGTACAATAGAACCCTGGTCGGAAGGGTGGGTATTCTTGGTATAGGGCTAGTTTCATGTTTTTCTTCTCTTTGTAGTGTTTAAGTCGTCGTTTTTATTTTTTGTTTTCATAAAATATAGAATGCATTTGGTGTCGGGCCGATAAATTGATCTAGTTAGGATTAATGTTTAGAAAACTTTCCCAAAAAATACCGAACAAAGCTCGGTCATCCAGGTATTTATTTTTAATTATTTTCAAATAATTATGCTATTTAGGCGGTTCAGAACAGTTTTCTGATTACATAAAACAAAGCATCATTACACAGTCACTGTATCTACATGAATGTCATGGGTTGTTGCACTCTTGTTAGGACATGCTTGCTTGATGTATATCATGGTTGTTAGGTCTGTAATAGACCCCACACGATGCTATGAGGTAATTGCGAACCATACTGCAAACTTAACTCGCTCGCTTTACATCATGCACTCCATTAGAATTCCCAGATGAGGGTTTTCCCATTCCCCACATACATAAAAAGCTAACTTCTCATAAACTCTTTTTTTTTCATTTCTTTCATATTGTTGGGGTTATGGAAAAGCTTATTAAATGTTTTATTTTAAGAAAACACAATCGAATTGAGAACATCCTTGACCTTTTTGAAGTCGTTTAAAAACAACATCCATTCTGTTAATTTAGCAGGACAATGTTTACAGGTTCCGTTTCAGTCGCAAAATTAGTGGGCGCCGCCCTCTTGTGTGTAATAGGAAAAGCAAGAAGACATTGAAAAGTGTAATAAGGACGTGGTAAAGTAGTAGTTCTACTAGCAACTAGGTGTCGCTAAAAACAATAATTTTACATCAGTGAAGTATATTTTTATACATTCCTTCAAAACAAAATGTAACAATTCAAAATTTTAATTATTTGTTTAATAGAAACTAAAGAAATGCACATTCAAAATTCAAGATCATACTCGTTAAGAGTTCATGTTTACAATATCGTTTCTATTCAAAAAAGAAGGTCAATAATAATGTGAATGTAATTTTGCTTTATTTTAATAAAATATTCAGTGAGAAATATTGACATACATTTAAAGAATTTACTGGTGAGATCTACGTTAGATGAATTATTTAAATAGTTTAAAAATTAATTACGAGTACACCTTCCTTTCGTTACAATCATATGCATCTAAAGTTTGAAAACATTAACGACACAAATTGAATCGAAGTTAAATTTCAACTTTAGTTACAATAAAGAAACATACGGCTCTTCCTTTACAAGTTACAGTATGATTTAATAGATGGCGCTGTTAGCAAAATAACGCTATTCAATCTCATTTGTTTTAAATTTAGTAATGATTTTTTTGTGTGGGCTGAAATTGTTGATAATTTTAAAAAGAAACTAAACTGACGTCCTTCTATAAATCTTAAAACGATAATTTTAATGTTAGATATTACTGTGTCTTTAATTTAAAGACTGCACGAATCTGCACGAATAGTGTATTGGTTTAAACGGTCGCCTCGTCGCTCCCTCGTAGTCCATATGGTGCAACACTTTGTATGATTTTCAAATAGCTGCTCTGTGTCTGGGTGTTCTTTGCGTCCGTTTCATGAATGTATCAAATATGTTCTACAGTTCTACGCAACACAGGATATATTCCAATTACGGGAGTTATCTTTAAAAAAAATATTAAATCGATACCTCTCAGGTACTTACTTGTACGACTACTGAACCGCTTGTACACAGCAGTAAAACATTGTATGAACAATATCTCAGAAAATATACATATTCGAGAAACAATCTTTTAATATAATATGTATGTATTTACAAAAAAAAAGTATATAAGTATTAATATCAGTTATCTAGTACCCATAGTACAAGCTCTGCTTAGCTTGGGACTAGATGGCGTTGTGTGTTAAAATGTCTGAACATATTTATTTATTTATTTTAACATATTTAAGATTACTATATTTTATATTCATGTACCTTGGTACTTGTTATTCACTAGATTTATTAATAATAAATCTAGTGTTCATTCCAATTCGTATCTTTAAAATGCTCTCCTGTAAAAGTATTAAGCCCTGTTAATGTAAGCTTACTATTATGTGGTAAATGTTGCTGATGGCACAATTATCCACATTTTTATGTGATTTTTACTTATTTACAGATATAAAAACTTTGTTGGAATGAAAACGTCATTCAACTAGAACTCCAACTGAACAAAACGGTTAACTCTTTCTCTCTCTCTCTCTCTTGATCTTGCATCCTCCTCCTATGCTTAAAATATTTTTATATCAAATAAAGGATCAATTTAAAATCAAGACAGTTCGAAATTAACAAACCTTTATTATTATTGGCATTGTATTTATATTTGCTTTTATTCCAAGTTTGAAAAAAATTTTGCATGTTTATATTTAACGATTTACTTTCCGTTAAGTTGATATAACATAACCAATTTACAATCTTTAGCGTCTTCTGGTATTTGTATTAAAGGCAATTGCCACACCTTTACAGTTTCGTTGTATCGTAACAATATTCAGTTTTAAAAAGATCTTCTATATCTTCTAACTACGTCTCTATTTACATTTTTGAGCGATTATGCCCGTTCAAGAGTTTTTAATAGTTAAGGAAACGGGAATGATAATTTCTATGATGGTACATGGTTTTCCATCCCGTTTAACTCACCTAAACTAGTAAAAGCATTCCAGAAATGTGTCTATCAGCTTATTTTCATATGGACATCATATTTTTACATAAATGCGTAAAATTTTTTGCGTAACTCCGTAATATTCTTAAATAAAACTTAAATCGGTTCTCGTTCGAAAGTAACAACTTATACGTCTGGTAAACCAAGAAAAAAATTTAGTTTTATTTATTTTTTTACCTTAAGACGGTAAATAATGTTAATTAGGATAGTTTTTTTAGTAAATACACTAAATGATAATTTTGTAGCTTACAACTACGTGGGAGAAATCGGAATAATATTTAAGTGTAATCTTTATGTAAATAAAAAGTTTCTATAATTCTTGACCTGAGGTTTTCTTGCTGTCATGGTAGAAATGTCTTGTTTAAGGGTAGAAATAGGACAATAGAAAAAAATAATGCGATAAGAATTCCTAATATTTATTCCCAATATATATAAATAATTATATAACATATTTGTTAACGTTATAACATTGTTATAAGTACTTAGTTTATATAATAATATGATTGTTAATAAATTAATTATAATTTATAATGATGTACCTTAAAATAGGAGAGATTATGGTAATAATTCTTTATTATGAAAATAAACGCGCAACTGAATACATATTTAATAAAATAATCTTTTTCGCTTGAATTTATTGAAAGACAGCTTTAATAAATAATGTAATAGAAATATCTAGTTTCGTTTAATAGTTTTTTTAAATGACATAGGCGCAAAATTTTGCCTGATGGTAAACGATTATCGCCGCTCATGGACACCCGCAACACCAGAGGCGTCACAAGTGCATTGCGGCCTTTGTGGGATGGAAAGGGGGTTGGGGAGAGGAGTTGGGGTATCTGCTTTCAAAATAGGTTTATCATTGTTCATTTAAAATATACAAAATGAAGCACATTGAGTATGGTATTGCAATGCACAAATCCAGCCATTAATGCATTACAAATAAATAAATAAATCTTTAGTCAATCAACATTTCAATAAAATATATCAAAATGGTCCATATTATTGTAATTACAAAGATTTCTTTGGCACAATTAACTTAAATAGTTATTCTTTTCATTGGAAAGCTTCGAAAAGAGGTTCCTGGTTTCTCTCGTTCTTATAACTTTTGATTGCGTCATCTTCTTCGAAGTAATCGCAAGGGACGAAATACTGAAATAAAACAGTTACTTACATAACTTTGATATAAAAATATTTTAATAAATTGATGCAGAAATATCGCAATAGGCCGCCTGTATTTGCAATGAGTATGATGAACACAGGATTAGCAAGCTGAAGTGGCAGTGGGCTGGCCATATTAGCCGCAGAAATGATAACCGTTGGGGTAAACGGGTTCTTGAGTGGAGACCGCGTCTCGGCAAACATAGTGTAGGACGTCCACGGGCCTGATGAAGAGATGATCTGCGTAGGACGGCTGGCAGGAGCTGGCCTTAAAAGGTCTTAGATTCTGTTCGTGCTTTCCATCAGGCAGACCTACATAAAATAAGATTGCGAGGTACATTAAGCTATTATCCAACTATCCAAATTGACATTCTAGGTTATTAGAAAACTATAAAATGGGTATGACGTAACCGCGATGGAATTTCGAACACCTACCCTGTCACTAAGCGGCTTGCCTTCTAGCACATACTTCAACTTGCTCAACTGGCATGGGTTTAGGATCTTTTCAACGTTCGATGCCATATGTCTCAGATCCTCGTTCTTCTTGGGCCCGTCCCGTTTGCCATTGGTCCAACCTCTGGAGTATTGGAAGGTCTGAGCAGTGACGCACACCAATGTTATGCACAGCAACAGGAATGTGCTGTTGGTTACCATTGCGATAGCTGGAACCAAACAGACATGTGTTTATTATCTTTGGCAGTTAATTCATAAAGACTTCTGGCTGATAAGTAACAGAAAACATATAAAATGTTTTTATATATAATTATGATCATATATTCATTGCTATTGAAGTCCTAACATCATATTTCAAGTACCTTTTCAATCACAAGTATCTAATAATGCAGAGGTATGATAAGAGTACCTATAAAATAAATAAATAATATTTCGAACATCTTACACACAACGCCATCCAGTTCCAAGCTAAGCAGAGCTTGTGTTATGGGTACTGGACAACTATAACTTGTGAGTGAGTGGCAGAGTAAAACCGAGGCGATTGGACCTGGTGGTTACTTTCACCGTCCAATAAATAGCGAATATGTTACCGGTCTTTCAAATTTTGACTGCACGGTTGGTCTAGTGGTTTAAGCGGTCAGTCAGGATGTCGTGAGAAAGCGGTTCCCGGATCCCTCCCGTCTCAGGCGCAGATTGGCACACTGTGTAGTTTTAGTTGGTTCGATTCCGACACACCGCCCCGCCGAAAACCCCGGTGGGGTGAAGGACCGAGGCGGTTGCCACACGTAAAAAAGTGGTTTAAGCGGTCGACACGCCGCTATCTACTATCCCAAGTGTTGTGGGTTCAAATCCACAAATTAGTCTGGATGTTCTTTGTGTCCTTTTTATGTATATTTGTAAAGTCTCCTGCGAAACGTTATTTATATTCCAAATGCGGGAGTTGTGTTATAAAATAAATAATTTTGAGAGCGTTCGCTTCTTGAAACTTGTATCTTCAAGACTATATCGGTTCGGTTTTATCGTAGGCGACACTTCACAGGTTGGTGGTTGGTAAAAAGTTTCATGAAAAGCATACAGTGATGGAGTACCAATTACCTAAGTGATGGGAGTGGAAACTTTGTCATGTTTAACGATAGCGTAAAAAACACAATTTCTTAATCCTAACACAGTCCTTGGTTTGCGTTTTCTTAATGTAATACACTGTATTTAGCCTCCTTGTACAATAATGCGTTCTGTTATACTGTTGTTGTTTTTTTTTTGTTTTAGTAAAATGACATTTCCATTGTTTATTTTATAAATAGTAGTGACCCTCTCCTGTATAACAGATAGATAGACAGATAGATAGATAATACTTTATTTGTACACCAAGGTTTACAAACTATATAAAATCCTAAAAATTCATAAAAAAGAAAATGTGATGAACATAGGGCGGCCTTATTGCTCGTAGCAATTTCTTCCAGGCAACCTTTGGATGGGCAGGTTTCATTCTAAGCTGGTTCAGGGTATTTGAGTATGAGAAGAAAAAAATACTGGTAATAATTTAATAATCTTACAGATTATTAAATTATTATCAGGATTTTTTATACTTCACTTAATGTTTTAACAATGTGCATATAAAGTAACACAAACCCTATTTCGAGATTGTAATTTAAACTTTATGCCAACAGTGTTAAAGTGTTAATTCAATATTTTACAGTACTTTACCTATTTAATTTTCCAGCCAGTTATGTCTACTATCGATGGTCTGTGAAATGACGTTTAATGCAGGCTATTTCACATAACAGCAGTGTTCGTCACATCACCTATTTACTATATAGAACGTCACGAAATGACAATATATTTCTATGGATGTATGTACTTACAAATAGATAAATTAAGAGCGAGTCACTCTTATCATTAAGGGGTATGAAAAATAGATGTTGGTCGATTCTCAGAGCCACCGCGACACGAGAATTTTATAGGTTAGAAAGTAGCAAAATCACCTGATTGTCGATAATCGATAATCAGCCCCACCCGTCAAGCCTTATTAGTGCATTGCCGGTTCATAAGTGTCGTGACACTTACCAAGCTGTCATGCCACTACCGTCCAAAAAGCATCAAACATCAGAAAAGAAAGTCTTATTATCAGTCGACCCTATTTCTTCGAAGCATAGTTCTCCCACAATTACACAACTACACTTCATTCGCTTACGCCTCGTGCCTCCCCTCCCTACCTTTTTGTTTTTTTTTACTTGAGGAAACCCCCTCGGACCTTCACCCCACCGAGGTATGCAGCGGGGCTGTGTGTCGGAATCGAACCGACTAGAACCACACGGTGTGCCATTCTGCGCCTGAGACAGGAGAGATCCGGGAACCGCTTTCTTAGGCCATCCGGACCCTCCCCTCCCTATTTGCCTCAACCCTTAGTTCTTACTTAGCTTATATCTAGAAATAACAAGCTACCCACACCTCAGCTACTCAAGTTCATTTTACTACAATAATATTATTATGTAACTAATTTCACTCACAAGTTCTATTTAAATTGCAAATTTATTTCTGTCGCCTGCTAAATATAGCGCTATGATATGATACATAATATTACACTATTATGTAATTGACTACAGTTGCTCGACAGAGCTAAAGCTACAAAAACACATTGTTAAATACCAGCTACCGTGGGAGAGCCATGCTTTGGCACGAATCTCGGTGTGAAACAGTGCTTGCGCTGTGTTTCACCGAATGGGTGAGGATACTGGATGGATACCCCAGAGGCCGGCAACGCACTTATGACGCTTCTAGTGTTGGGGGTGTCCATAGGCGGCGGTAATCGCTTACTATCAGTCGTAACGCATGCTCGCTTACCAAATATTCCATATATATATATATATATATATATACTACAAAAACATTACCCTCCTTCTATCGCAGTCGGATAAAAAAAAGAAAGATTTTTACTAAGGTAAAAAAAACATCAGTTTTTAAATTTTTTGGCAATTATGGTTGAATTATAACCGCTGGGCGACAACTAGTTGTTAAAAGACAACTGCTATAGGGATATTAAATGTGTTGTTTAACGGGAACCTTTACAAACATAATTGAAACGGACACAAAAGACACCCAGACTGAGAACAATTTGTGGAGAACACAAAAGGTTATGTGGGGTTTGGTTCAACAACTCTCTGTGCAGTACAAAGGCACGCTAGTTTCAGTGCGAACGGGATGGTTCGACAGGGTCGGTACTACCCTTTATTAGAAAACCAACCCAAAATAACAGCATCTGTGCTTTCGTGTTTCGTTGGTGAGTGCGAGACCGAAAGTCTAATGATACATAAGTATATATTTGATGTTCACCACTCTTGGATTTTTTTTATGGAATAGGGGGCACACGAGCAGGCGTATCGCCTGATGGTAAGCGATTACCGCCGCCCATGGACACCCGCAACACCCGAGGGGTCACATGGCGGCGGATGGGGAGAGGGATGAGGGGAAGGGCTGGATTATGTGCCTCCGGTATCTTCACTCACTCGGTGAAACACGGCGCAGGCGCTATTTCACACCTGTTTTCTGTGAGGCCGTGGTATCACTCCGGTCGAGCCGGCCCATGCATGCTGAAGCGTGGCTCTCCCACGGTATTCTGCACATAATTTCCAAAAAGCAGAGTAGAGTCGCTTTAGAAGGCCCACATATATAAAATCAATAGCTTACAAGTATTATAAAATATAATACTAAAACATACATGTTGATAAACATAATTGCTCCATACAAAGTTATCGGCGGATAAAACAATTTTCTTGATACATATTTTGCTTCGCACCTTTTTCTTCGCAGCATATTACTTTTACGAGCAGTATGGCATTGAAACAAAGTATAACATAGCACCTGATCAAACACACTCAACTTTACATACTTGTCATCGACTTTCACCACTTATTTCATGTACATTGCTCGCTTTACATGACATACTTTTAAGAAAGTGGTACTTCATAGATCCTACTATGTTTAATTATATTGACACTCGAAATAGTTGTTTGACGATCGCTCATGCTTAAACTATCAGAGTATGAAGTAGAATGAGTAGTTAGTTAGTCGGAAACGATGTTACCACTTCACCTTTTAGTAGTTTAAAGCCTGACATGACAGTTTGATATAATTTAAATAGCCTATATCACTCTAACCATCATTTTTACGGTGGTAGAGCCACGCTTTGGCATGCATGGACGGCTTGACCGGAGTGATATCGCGGCCTCACAAAAAACCAGTGTGAAACAGCGCCTGCTTCGTGCTGCACTGAGTGAGTGAGGATACCGGAGGCCCATGACGTAACACTACCCCGCTTACCATCAGGTGATACGTCTGCTCGTTTGCCACCTTTACCATTTTAAACAAATACGAATCTATTGACTATTGAGTTTAAGCGCTACGGTGAAACATACATAAACTTTCAAAACTATTACTCCTCCTTTTGGTTTCAGCTTAATCGGGTAAAAAGAAAAATATAAATGAGAAAGAGAATGGATTTATATCCAAGATTTCAGGTTTGTTTCATTCTCTTTCCTTTTGTCGTTTGAGATTTCAGACATCTAACACACAACGCCATCTAGTCCCAAGCTAAGTAGAGCTTGTGTTGTGGGTACTCGACAACTGATATAAATATACATATATACTTTTTTTGCAAATACATACATATTAGACATAGAAAACATCCAAACACCAACACAAACCTTTGCAGATCATACAAATATTTAGTCCGACCCGGGAATCGAACCCGAGACCGTGAGCACAGCAGTCGTATACGCTACTATTACGCCACCAACATAATTACTCTATGTCCTTCTAGAATAAATAATAATAACAATAAATATTTTCGGACATTTTAACACACAACGCCATCTAGTCCCAAACTAGAATCTAAGTGTCTCATCATTGTTATTGATATTTCTCCACATATACTTCTTGCTGGATTGCTTTTAGCAAAAAGCAACTCACACTTTGCACATTATATATCTCACATTGTATGTACTCTTTTGTAAATGTGTAATAATAATAATAATAATAAGCCGTTTATTCCGAAATTTTACAATTTTTTTTTCTTATAATAAATAACTTGTATTCTAATCATAATAAATCCCTAAGTTCGGTGAGTAATGTGTAATAGTAATAATTAATTCTTTATTATTGCAGCAAATTACATTTAATAATATAAATATAAGCCTTGATTACCAAACTAACGTGAGCTGTATGTTGGAAGCCAGTAAGTAATGCCAGCCAGCCTTTACTTACTGGCTCCCAACATAGCCAGTGTAATACGGTAATACGAAAAACAAGTTCTTATTTTATACCCCTTTTTCACCCCCCCCCTTACAGGCTGTTTCTTAGGATAAAAACTATCCAATATCCTTTACCGGGTCACGAGCTATTTTTATATTCAATTCCATCTAAATTTTTTTTTCAAGATTCTCAATTATGTTAAGGTATTATTTATGTTAAGGTATATTCATTTTAGAAATATGGTGTGGGTACCTGTCTACTTTGAAAATTCTATAGAAAAAAAGTACCAATCAATATTGCTGTACAACTTTTTGATTTACATACAATATTTTATTTCAACATAAATCAACATATTCTTGTGGGACCGCGCATTCCATATGATATTTTTTTTTATCAACACTAAATACACATGTTGTACAAAGGCGAACTTCATGCCATTCTCTTCCAGTTGATTTTAAGGTAAATTAGAAATAGGATGTGGTAGGTGCAAAGAGATTAAATTTTGTAAGTAAGAGTTAAACCTACATTAAATATAAATGGTATGCATAAAATTAGATTATTAAATATATACTATCTATATATTCATCATTCATTCATTCACGTGAAGCAAAAACTTTGGACCCCTTTTTACTAAAATGGCGCGGACGGAGGAGTATAAAATTTGGCACACTTATAGTTTATATGTAGAAGAAGTGCAGAACGCTAATATTTTTCAATAATAATGCTTATAAAGTACATTAAATCAAAAAATAAAACATTACACACACTATCTTTCATTTGATACACATATACACAAATTTATTTATGTCAAAGTTAAACTAAAAAGATGATTATTTTTTGGGAGATCGTTTTTTGTTTTTGCGAAAGGCGATCACCGTTTCATGTCATCCACATTTTTTTATATTTTTTATCATTAATTCTATCACGACGAAGACTTGAAGACTCGAAGACTTAGAATTGAAGACTTGAAATACTTGACATTGGCAGAAATAGCTGATCCGGCTGATTGCCATATCATCAAAAGAAGATTATTTTTTGTCTATACTGTCATATTGAATGTCAAAAGTAGCCATTATGAAATCTTGGATTAAAGAGGTGTGATAGCCTATGAGGAAAGAAATTCTGAATAGTTCTAACTAAAAATTTAAAAGAATTACGGTCAAATTTCAACCTCTAGGCGACTACTAGTTTTAATAGATACACATTGATATTGAAGATATTGACATAAGGTTTTCAAACAATTGATTACTATTTGTAATTTTACATTTAATAATTCATTTTTAGGGTAAAACGGCACCTTTGACTAAGTCTCCGATGTCCGTTCGTCGCCAGGCTGTTTCTAATGAACCGTGATAGTTAGGCAGTTGAATTTTCACAAATGATGTATTTCTGTCGCCGCTATAATAACAAATGCTATTTAATAAATAAATGCTGCTTAATATTTAAGGGAGATCGCAAACAACAACGTGTTTTTTTTTCCGTAAACACTTAGGTCTTGGAATATATAGAAAATGGTACGGGACCCTTCCTGCGCGAGTCTGATTCGCACTTGCCTGGTTTTTTAACTTCCCAAATATTAACTGTGTTTAATGACAATAACCCTGTCGATAAGTGCCGTCTAACGCAGACATTTAAAAAACATTAACATAATTGGGTCTACTGGGCAAAGGACTTACCCTAAAGAGGAGATTTTGGCTTGCCAGAAGATGCTTAACATGCGTCTGTAGTGATATTGTCCTGCGAAGTTTTCGTTTCGTACGGAGCCGCTGCCAAAAGCTGGTAGAGAATCAATCAACAACCCATAATGTCCCACTGCTGCGCTCAGGTTTCCTCTCAGGAGAGAGTTCCCACGCTGACCAAGTGCGGGTTGGGGACTGGCAAGACTACTTTGTTGCTACGTAATCTTACCGTTGGATGTTTTTAAGTCGCCCAAAGGCTCCAACTGAGCTTCACGACTGTCATCCTATGATAACAACCGGGACCGACTGGTTAACGTGACCTCCGAATTACGGAGACGCTCATGGTATCATGCCACCAGCGGTCACCGATCAAGGTACTGACCGCGTCGTCATTGCTTGCCCTGGGTGATTGTTTCTAATCAACAAGTGCAACTGGGCTATGAGCGCCTCTCGCTGCTAGAGAATAAGCTTATTTTAATAATAAAATTACTTTTTCTATAGGATAAAGAAATATTGCGTAGAGGGTCGTTTATCTTGTCAAATGTATACCAAGGCGTGAAAAAAAGTGGGTATAATCTTGCATTAAAACTGACCGCTCAATTGTTAGATAGTTTTCTCTGACCTCAAATACCTTTAAAAAAATTATGGCATTGAAAAAACCAAAACAATGAAATTAATTGTGAACATTTCCTTATTCCAAAAAACACGGAAATGAAATTCCATGAATAAATAATTTAAGTTATTTTTAGGAATTCATTCTCAGGGGATTCCTCAAGGGACTCGAATGGAGTTAACCGGGTAACACAGAAATTAAAAAAATAACATTTTATTTCTAAACTCCGTATGCTTTTAAACGCCCAGATATTTAAAATTGACGGTAGAATGCAATTGCGAAGCATATTTCGGAGAACTTGAGGTCTCTCTTATTAGTAGTTTAATGATTACTAACACTAGAAAATTGGTACTTGAATGTTACTTACACATTATATGTAAAAGAAACTAGATTTTGCCAACGGCTCCGCGCGAGTGTATGTTGGTTACCACGGTATCCCATCCCAGCTCGAGGCTTGTGTCGCGGCAACCAAGACCAGATTTTACATTACTCATTGGTGCTAATTCTGCTTTTCTAAAATATCACGTAACAACGATAATAAAACAACGCTCAAAAGATTGGCAAATAATAATAATAGTTAATGACGTAACAACAGAAATTAGCACCATAGCATCATTTTGAGAAGGACAGTGATTCCAGCTTATTGGAATTGGTTTGGTTTGCTTCAATTTCAAAATACAAAAAAGTGCCCCTTGCCGCCCTTGAAATTGGTTGAAATTGAAATTGGTGCAGTGGTTTACACGTCAAAGCGTTACAGACAGACAGAGAGTTACATTCAAATTTATAGCATTAATATGGATGCGTCCGACATAAATTTTGTTATTATTAATCTAGGGATACCTTCCCTGTGGCCAAAACATACATATTTATGATAATAAGTCCAGTATTTGAAAAGATATGGAAATTTCTCAGTACAATGCTGAAATGAACTTAAGATATTTGTATAATGAATTGGATTTTGCAACTGGTTATGGGTATTGACGAAATTTTAAGAATATTTCTCTCACACAACGCTACTTCTTAATGCCCCAAGTGTTGTGGGTTCAAATCCTACATGGTACAACACTTTGAGTGATCCACAAATTATTATTCTAAGTCTGGGTGTTCTTTCTAGCTGCTTCATCATCATCATCATCATCATCAGCCTATCGCAGTCCACTGCTGGACAAAGGCCTCTCCAATTTCACGCCACTTAGTTTGATCTATGGGTTCTCGCATCCAGCTCCTAGCTGTTTCATGTGTGTATATAAAGTCCTTCCTAATGTGAGAGAGAGATGTCTTTAACAACAACAAAAAAGACATGTCATGGTAACTTTACTTAATTAGAAAGAAGAATACAGACCGTCATTAACAATTTAAGACGAATAGGAATATCGCTGCTTTGTATACGAATAAACAATAGGGATGAAGATAATTGAATAAAGATATTGTAACGGAAATGCTTTAGAATATAATGTTGTGTAATAATTATGATACAGAAACTGCCGTCACTTGAATGGATGGATTTGTTGGATAATGGAGCCAAATCTTCCTTTAACTTGTAAATAATCTATTGATTAACACGTGAAGCAAACACTTGCACCTGTTTTTACGAAAATCATGCGAACGGAGGTGTTTCAAAAGCACAGTTAAAGTTAATATGAAGGAGTGCAGAAAGCTAAAAAAACAAGTCGGACTCGTGCACCGAGGGTTCCGTACAAATTTTTCGTTTATCTGTGCTATGACACTTTGCTTCGTACCAAATTTCAGGATTCTGAGTGCACGAGAAGTACGCTATAGGTTTTGATTGCCTTGGGACTATCGAAAATTTGCAGCATAGACGTTTGTATCTTTTGATTGCGTTGGCTTAGAACTTTGATTTTTCGCAGCTCCAAGGGACAATAGACTGACTGCCTCGGTGGCGCAGTGGCAGCGTACGCGACTGCTGTCCATGAGGTCTCGGGTTTGAATTCTGGGTGAGAACAAATGTTTGTATGATCTGAAAATATTTGTTTCGGAGTTTGGGTGTTTTCTATGTGTATTATGTATGTATTTACAAAAAAAAGTGTTTATATATTCATATCAGTTGCATAGTACCCATAATACAAGCTCTGCTTAGTTTGGGACTAGATAGCGTTTTGTGTTAGATGTCCGAAATATTAAAAAATATTTATTTGATATGAATTTCAGCTTGATACCTCCACGCGTCCCTGAGGAAAAGGGTTTTGACAGATAGATAAACGGACAACATAGTGATCCTTTGAGAGTTCGGTTTTTTCCTTTTGAGGTATGGAACCATAAAAAAATCATTGAATTTCGACCGATATAAATTGAAATTATAAATAACTGTAATTATATAGCGTTTAATTGGACAGGCCTATATCCAGCAGTGGAATGTGATAAGCCGATGATGATACAGCATTCGTGAATGATGGATTGCGAATAGAAAGTTGGAGTAAACCCTTTTTTACGTGTGGAAACCCCCACGGGCCGTCATCCCACCGGGGTTTGCGGCTGGGTGGAGTATCGGAATCAGACCGGCTAAAACCACACGGTGCGCCACTTTACGCCTACGATAGGAGGGATCAGGGAACCGTTGTTATTGACACTTCCGTACCCTACTCGCACTGAAGTGGAACCGTCTGCTAGGAAACTCTATTTAGGCGATGTTCGGCACACGCCTCTTCGCTGCTGACCACTTAAAAGCGGATGGAGGAGAAAACCTGTCCCTTACATCCACAGCCACACTTAGGGCAGCATGAGGTGCTGGGTTGAATATTGAAATTGAAGCAAAACCCTATACTAACCCGTCTGGTCTAGTCTGCACGGTGTATTAGGCCATAACGTTTTTTTCTGAAGTAAAGCCTTTATACAGCAAAGGCATTAGAGGATGTTCATACTGTACATAGAAAGATCTGTTAGGCTGAAGTATGACTTTAACTGAGAACTATTGTATTAACTGCGAACGACTGTTGTGCTTGAGGCCTCAGGTTCGATTCCCCATTTAAATCCCCCCCCCCTACCATCCCCGAATGAACCTTTAAAAAAATCGGTCAAGTGCGAGTCGGACTCGCGCAGGAAGAGTTCCGTACCATTTCAAGCGTCAACCTGTTGCCGTTATCAATATCGAGCAAAAACATCACGTTTGTTATATGGGAGCCCCCTTAAATATCAATTTATTTCAAATGTCTAACTACCACGGTTCATGAGTGACAAACGGACGAACGGAGAGAGGTCTTATTAATAGGGTCCCGTTATACCGTTTGGCTACGGAACCCTAAATATGAATACAGTTCACAATTAGTGGTAAATTTATATACGTATTTATTTGTATAAATTCTGTCGAATTAAGTGTCTTAATATAAAGGTTCTTTTTGTAAATACACAATTAGATTTTAAAATGACTAAAGAACACCAAACACGAGTTCCTACAACTCCCGCGTTCAACTTACGTGGATATAAGTTAGAGAAATTCCATGTTTTAAATCATAAGCTGCTTATTACTGCCGTTAATAGTCGCAGGAATTAAATCCCATCAAAAACGGTCTGTTTCGAGATGTTCCTACATATTTTATATTTAATAATAATGTTAGTGAAGTTTTAACAAATGTAAAGTAATTTAATTCGTTTTTTGGACTGTAAAAGTTTGTAATTAATTAACTTTGAATTTTCTATTTTTTTTAACATGTGTTTAAAAATAGAATGCTCTAATTTCATTTCATAAATATAGAGGAGGTATTATATACTTTCTTAATCAATTTTTTTAAAAGTAGAATTTGTGTTCGGGTAGTACTTAGTTTATTAAATTTGCAATACCAAGTTTAAACTGCGAACAGTATCAATTGACACTTACTGATTTTTAAGATAATTTGAGCCATCATGAGCACTCTATAGCAGTCACTACTGAAAATGCACAGACCTCACTAATTGCACGCCAAAGGCTAATAAACCACATGCCTTATGCGGTTGCACATATTTAATTTCCTATATTTTATAAAATGATGATACAGATGTAGAGAATAGAGATGCGCTTTAGTCTTAATATATTTTAATTAATGCATCATGAACAGCTACATGACCATGTTCACACATTTGAATAATATGAATGTTAGGTATTAAGGTACGACAACTTTGTATTAGAGTTTTATCCAGAGTGCATCAAATGTTGCACCCACTTTTGACATTTATCAACAAAATAATAAATTATGTCTGCAAATAATTTTTTTCAGATGATAAAATTGCTAGAAATTATCTATTAAAAGCCATTAATAATGATGATGATGATGATGATGGTGATGAATAAAACTCACCTTTTTAATTACAGGTGGCCAATCAGCAGTGACGTCACAAACTCCACAGATAAATTTAAAATTGAAAACAAACGAAGTCTTAGAATTCCAAATTCAAACTTAGTGTGTCGGTTGCGTTCGAATCCTTGGATGGTTTAGCTTGACTGCGCTCCGTAGTGAACTAACGTCCCCTTTTATACGAACGGGGCTGTTATACAATGAACGTAGGATGGCGCATGGCGGTTATGATATTCTAGGATAATTTTAACTTACTATACATATGCATACCTACCCACACAGAAGTACGTACATACGTTCATATGTGTATGTGTTTTACAGCTTTTGCTTGATATATATAAGCCTTTATTCAGACAACATCATTTACAACATTTTACAATCCTTTTTATAAAGTTATTTAAATATCATAAAATGTTTCGTTCGGGCTTTAATGTTAATAATTCTAACAGTGTCATGAATTGTACCATTGCATACTACTAAAATAAATGCAATATACTGTCTTTATACAGAAAATTTTAAAAAAGCTTTTATCAAAATGCTCAAAAAAATTAAAATAAGCTTTGAGGTAAATAACATTTATTTTCGTCCCCCATCTCGGAAAGAGTATTTTTGCCTTTCGATATCTTCGTGCCAAACCCGTTTTATCCGCTAGAGGATAAAGTAAATTGTGTCCACAAGTTTAAGAATACAAAACATTATTAAACCTATTTACTTCCACCTCCGTGATTCGGAGATCACGTTAAGCAGTCGGTCCCGGTTGTTATCATACGATAACAGTCGTGAAGCTTAGTTGGAGGCCTTCGGGCGGCTTAAAAACATCCAACGGCTAGATTTACGTAGCCACAACGTATTCTTGCCAGTTCCCAACCCGCACTTGGCCAGCGTTGGGACGTATGGCCTTAACCCTCTCATGAGAGGAGACCCGAGCCCAGCAGTGGGACATTATGGGTTGTTGATTGATTGATTTGATTGACTTCCACCTCCATAGAGCCGAATTTATCATATAACCTTTTTAATTTGTTAAAAACTCATACTGGGAACTTTTCTGGTGTACTTTTTTTATTTTGCTTGACCCGCGCCATTTTCTTTTCAAGTCTTGTTGTTAAACCTTAGATTATAAACAAGAAATTTGTAAACTAATGAAAAACCTACAATGAGTTATTCTAGCGACGAGGAAGTTTATTTCACGCCAATAGAACTGACTGAAATTTTTAAAAATGCGCAAATGAGCATTCACCCTCAACTATCATACGAGAGGTATTTGAAACAGTACACGATATTTATGCACATGGCGACTAGCTAAAGGAGCCAAAACTTTCTCAGAAAACGTTTTGCTGGCATATTTTATCAAAATTATTATTAATACTTACCTATCATAATGTAGTACCTAATAAATATTAACACCTAAACTATAATCAAAGTATCTTGTGATTGTAAATGCTTTAATTGCATTTAGTCGCTGAGATGGGATGAAAAGTTGTGTTGCACTCGAGTGCAAAGATTTTTCACCATGTGCTCTTTTGACTCCTTCGCTAGCGCTCAGGACTCTAATTCTTTTTTTATTTCATTTAATTCCTTTTTTATTAAATTTTATTATGTAATTATAGAATCCTTCGTTTGCACGGTGATCACAACTGAGCACGAGCTTACAAAGCAACTTTGCACTCTTGTTTAATAAATAACTATTATTTAATTATTTATTCATTTCTAATTAAAAAACAACTATCATTGCAATAGTGATATACAATCTACATATTTACTTATGTATATCAAAATCTTCTTATTATGATAAAAAATAATTATTAATGCTGTCATTGTAAATTCATTCAGTAACAATAAAATAATTCCATCTCATCCGAAATTAAAGTAAGAGTGCGAAGCACGCGCGTGAACAGCACCTCGCTCAGCAGGTCGGTGCGCCTGCTCGGGACAGCCAGAAGCGGTAGCCGGAGGCGCTACCACACGTATCAGTCCAAAGCACATATGGTGATTCGGCATAACCTGTCCGTATTATGTATCCCAACCCGAAGTACCCTGAAAAAATACGAAACGAGTGTGAGTTTTCCTTCTGACCCACAGCTAGTTGCATCCCACCCTACCCAGAACAAATAACATGGAAAAAATACATTAATTGATATACTATATAGTATCTCAGATACAAAAATATTATTTTATTTTGCAATCGTTACAACACGAGGCTATATTTAGCTTCGTTTGGGGCCCAGATAACTACGTTACTTTCTAGCTGGCTTCTTACCAGCGCGTTTTACAATGCTATAATTGTATTTAGGTTGCTGAAGTCCTTTATATATTTGAACTACTCTGGTTTTATCATTAACCATTATGATGAATTCTAGCGGTCAAAGGTTGTTCCTCTGACTTACGCGAGACCTGAGGAAACATAGATCCGATACATATCTCCTGTATTCCACGTACAATCTTGCATATAGCTGGCAAAAAATTCAAGCAAGTGGGGAGTGCAACCGACGTCAAGTAACTTCTTAGTAATATGCTAATAGTCAAATGCTTTCCGGTAGTCAAAGTATGCAGCGTCAACTTGAGGTCAAGTTGATCTTGATCCACAGGGGTCACCTCTGTTTTGTAAGCGAGTAGGTTACTAGTGGTGCTCCTTTGTGATCGAGAACTTGTGTGATATCGTATGATGAGGTAGTACTACAGCTTCAAAATAGTATGTAGTAGCTGCTTACTTCGCTTTAGCTCGGCAAAAGAGAAAGATATATTTATTCTCCTTTGCCGAGCCTTTTCCCAAACTATGCCAAGGTCGGCTTTAAGTCTACTACGGAATGGAGAACTTGCATTCATCACGTGGGCCGATTGCGATCAGACCCATAAACCCAAGTAGTAGGCGATATCGGAGTTCTGTAGAAAGATTGACAAATTTCTTACAACAACTTTCTTAAACAGATTTCTTTGCCAGTCTAGTGTCAGTAACTTAAGTATTACATTTCTAACACCATCAAATCTTATTTCAATAGCCTTTATCAGTTTTTTCAGTAATACATCGTAACTTCATTTAAGGATGATGTCAAAAGATCTTAAGTCGTGTTGAAATTGTGACGTAATAAGTGTTACTTATTGCATAATACAGAGCTAAATTTACACCGCCTTATAACGGTAAAATAAACAAAAATATTATCGTAACCTATCCTGCAGAAACGTGATTGGACCTTCTTATTAAGAGCTACTTGACTTATTACAACTTAACTATATGTATAAATACTACTAAATGCAGGAAAAGGTCAAGATAGATCACAAAAGAAGGACAAAGGTCAAAATTTATTTTTCTTTTGAAAACATCCTCGCACTAGGAATATTGTCTTATGTCGCGTAGAACTCTACAAACTTTTATAAAACCGACACAAAAAACATCGAGACTTAATCACAGACACAGACTTAGACACAGTGTTAGGTCGTGTGAAGGTCGAGCCCATAATACTCAGCGCAGCAGAAAACAGAGTTGTGACTGCTTATACCACGACGACGCCATCCATGCAAACATGCAAATTATCAGAGATGGATGAGTAGGTACCCAGTTCTCAGTGCTTTTCATGATTTTTAAGTTGAATAATGTTATTGTCTCTACAATAGCACTATCGACTAACTTGAATCATGGCCCACTTTCCCCATTGTATTTGAATGTTTGTAAGGAAGTAAACTTATGATGGGTCATGAATCAAATGTCACGTACACTTGAGTACTAAACAACAATTGTTCAAACGGTACATTCAAAATAGGTTTTAAATAAATAATGAGGTTACCAGAAAACCCTACACACCTCGTGAAATTTACTAACAAAGTCCTTAAAAATACTAATGAATGTTGGTTATATAAAAATCCGATTCCCAAAGATTTTACACCGTTGGATATCATAATTCTATTATATATGTATGTATAATATCATTTCTATATATAATACATTACAAATTCTAAAGCTCCAATTTTCAATTCCACAACAATATAACAATTTTAGCATAATCAGAGGATTTTGATACCCTTCGAAATTAGGGACAGTACGCATTTCTAACTCCGTTTCAAGTAATCACCAAGTTGAATTTATTATTTACCTAATATTTGGCCATGAGTTACACTTCTCACATTTGCCAATAATATAGATTTCAGTCATGAATGATATCAGGTGTCATTACAGCAATATGGTTATAACCTTCAAGGAGTGGACTGAGTAAGCTAAAGTCACAGAAATCTAGAAAAACCCTAGAAGATGCCTATACACTTATAGGGGTTCTTATCAAAAAGAGTGATGCGGAGAAGGATCAAAATAATTTACCAGTCAGAAGATTATAATTAACGTGGAATTAGATATAAAAACTTATGTCAAGATGAAAGGTTTACAGGATTTGAAAAATACAATATGCGAATGTTATAAAACGCATCTGTTCGGAATTATATCTCGAATTGTCATCTTGATTGAGCCTCATGGTGGAAAAAGTACAGCGCAAACTTGCGCGGTTTTTATATCTCAAAGAATTTAGTTTACCATTTGTACCCACTGTTGTAACTGAGTTTGTACTCGGCGTGGTACGTGCGGATGAGCGCTAGCGTGCTTTTATGGTGTGTGATGCGCGGACGGCTGCACCACCCGGCCGTGCTGGCGTGCCTGTAGTACCCCATGTGCCCCTAACGGACGCGTGGGCGCTCGTCGTCGCCCAGACGCACTCAGCGTCCCGGGGCAAGGACTAACCTACTTAAATTTGCCCTTTTTGTCGCGTTCCATACGGATTAATAGCGTTATTGATACGAAAATAGACATTTACAATTGTAGCTTGCCGAAATTCACAGATATAGCGCAAAGTTAACTAAAAATATCAATAAAATACATTTTGCTGGCACAGAATTTTGCTAAAGTGGAGACTACAACTAGGCAAATGTAGTGTAAGACATAATAAGTAAGTGTAATCATGGACCGATGATTTGATGATGATGATGGAGAAAGTGACTGGCGGTTGGCGCTCTTTGGGGGAATCCTTCGTTCAGCAGTGGACGTCGATAGGTTGATTAATGAATAAACTGTGACATAAGATATTTTTCAATTTACCTGTTCTTTCATCTTATGTGTCATCATAAAAAACTCTCGCAGTGAAATGAAACAAAAGATAATAAAATATTGATCCTCCGAACTATTAAAAAAGATAATTGTATTATCTATCAAAAGTGAAACCTACGTTCTGTGTTTTTAGGTAGATCTTTTTGCTGCATTTATGACTGTACACTAGAGCTTTGCCAGAAGCTTAATGCGATGAGTTTTCCAATTTACTCAACATTTTCCGTAGTTTCTGGTCGATGATTCGTTACTAGGAGTTTAAAAATTCAAAATATTTTCGAAATCTGACCAGTTCCAGGGATAAGCGATTTCAACCATGATAAACAAATTTATCTGGTATTCTAACATAAAATTAGTGTAAAAATCGAAATAACCACACTGGATGGTATCCGAGGGGATTTCTGCACAAAAAAAAGGAGAGCCACGCTTCGGCAGGAATGGCCCTGCTCGACCGGAGTGATACCACTTCCTCACAGAAAACCGGTGTGAAACAGCGCTTGTGCTGTGTTTCACCGAGTGAGTGAGGATACCAGACGGCTATGCCCAAACCTTCCCACCCCTAGGCTTGTGACGCCTCTGGTCTTGAGGGTATCCATGGCGGCGGTAATCACTTACCATCAGGCGATATGTCTACTCGTTTGCCTTTAATTCAATAAAAAAAATAACTGGTATATCATCGGCTCTAGCCAATTCTATTCACAATTACATTACATGACGTGAAGATCAACATTTGTTCAGTGAATCATATCATTATTGTTTTTTAAGGCTTAGTTAGCATTAAGAATTTATTAAGAGCCACCTGTTCTATAACATTAGAGTTCTTAGTAAAACAAGGAGTCTACGTATCTCTACCACTCGATGATTTTATAGGTCAACTAGCTGTTACCCGCGGCTTTGCTCGCGTGGAAGTTGGTTATACGTATTTAATTAAAAACTATGTAAGCATGTATGAATAACTCATCAATGTTTTTAAACGTTAACTGTTTTCAAAGTTCTTATTAACGGGCTATTGATTAAAAATAAATATTATTTTTAATCTATAGCCCATTAATAAGAACTCTAATAAAAATTTTGACCCTTAATTTAACCCCTTTAGGAGTAGAATCCCAAAAATGTTAAATGTTGTGTTAAATTCTGCGACTTTGTTAAAAAAAAATTATTGTTATAATATTTTTATATTCTACCATTCGAGTAGTTTTGTTTTATTTCAGTCGTTCATATGGCAACAGCGGGGTATATTGTTGGATTTGATTGATTTTTTAATGTAGTCAGTTGTCAGACATTTTAACTGTTCTTTTTTTCTTTCTTTCTTGCTTTCGATCAAACTTAAATTTTAGAGGCATAATAAAATATGTCGAGACTTTATTACGAGATTTATATTTCTCATAAGAACTCCTCATTCTTAAATCTTATAACAAAAATTCGCATCAAACTGTTAGAACTTAACTCTTAACAGATTGTTGATAAAGAAACTTACACATTCCTAAATACAAATCCATACTCCATAATATACAAATTAGTAGAAAGTAGTTTAGTCTGCCTGTAATGCTTTCAGGGCGAAACCGGTGTACCAATTCCAATAAAATTTGGCGTGGAGATACTACGATTCTTGAGGAAAGACTTAAGTTACTTTGTGCCGCAATAACTGACATACACGCAGGCGGAACCGCAAGCATAAACTAGTAATATTTTAATTTCGAATGAAACTCTGTCTGTAACACTTTCTCAATGAAACCACTGCACCGATTTCGATGAAATTTTTCATGGAAATACTTTGAATCTTGAGAAAGGACATAGACTAATATTTACCGCAATAACCACCACACACGCAATAGTAATAATAAACAATAAAAGCTAATTTAAAACATGAAACCGCACAAACTATCGCACCTACGTAGCTACTTATGCTAACCGATTGCGAATAGAATAAAATGGAAATGTCAATAATATATTTACTCAGTACTCAGTAGTAACTTCAAGCGCGTTCTCTTGCGTAATAGGTACCAGGGGATATTATAAGATTAGCTGAAATGCCAATCTTATATTATTATCAGCAATTAGTTAAACTAAGATCCGTGTTGGATAGATCCTAATATCATTTATTTAGTTATATAGCTGTCTAGTTCGAAATCAACCAGCCTTGTGTAAGATGTATGAGGTTATTATAGTCTATAGTTGTATACCATTTCCTAGACATACATTTGTAGAAAGTATTCGAACCAGTACCAAATGCCCGGACGAGACAGAGAGACCATTGGACTTCAAAGCCATCTGCAAAACCTTTGTACCTCTTTTTAAGGTTCCGTATTCAAAAGGTAAAATAGGACCTTATTACTAAGACTTCGGTGTCCGTCTGTATCTCATGACAGACACTTGAAATTTTCAGAGATGATGTATTTCTGTTGCCGCTATAATAACAAATATTAAAAACAGAATAAAATAAGTATTTAAGGGGGCTCTCATATAACAAACGTGATTTTTTGATAGTTTTTACTCGGTATTATTAACGGCAACAAATAGACAGACAACATACGGAAAAGGTACGGAAACCCTTCCTGCGTGAGTCCGACTCGAAGGTGGTCGATTTTTTTGTAAATCATGAATACAGACGGATATAAAATTTGGTAATTAGGAAAGTTTATATAGAGGAAGACTTGAGCACCATAAGTAAATAATAAATTTACCAAAACTTCTATAAACATGTCATCATACGAATTCAAATTTGAAAAAAAACTAAAGTGCTCCAACAAATGAGTCATAAGGACTAAATTAAATTTAGACCTGCCGTTTTAAATCCGATTTCATATAAAATATGGCAACATTTTTTTTTGTTTGTCCTTCAATTGACTCTCATTAGGGTTAGCAAAGTAAGCACGTACATTCGTTGTTTTTCTATAATTTTGTCACAAAGTAGGATATTATGTTCGCCAAAAACACGAATATTCTAATTATATATTTTGGTACTTTTATTGTACTCTTATATTTTTATTTTAACTATGCGCATACCACACAGAAAATCTAGAGTAAAGTATAACAAAGATATGACAATTCGAAACAAAAATTATTATATTTTGTTCTTGCAACACTTTTTTTTATTAATGTGTTGCACGACACTAAACATCACCGACATTAAAGTTGCCAATTTAGTATATCATAAATATAATAGGGAACTAAATCATTACGTACTAATTAATAATTCTGCTCTAATTAAAATAATGTATATGTATGACTGTGTATCGTAAAGCGACCCATTACGCGGGTTTGATTATATAACAAGTTCTACGTAAAGCCATAGAACAGCGTGCACTAATTTTGTCGGCTAGGGGCCGTGAGCATCGATAATAATATTTTTTTTTATTTTATCCAATGTCAGGTGTAGTGTTATTTAATTAGATGTTATATTACAATACCTAGTTGTTTTTTTATCCATTTTAATTATACTATAACATATATGGTAAAAAAACGGACGGACGTTCAGGTATCTACCTGTATCTACCTTTGAGCTCTTTATTGCGTTGAGTGTAGTGAATTCAAACCCCAAATGAGACAATACTTCGTGTGGTCTGCAAATACTTGTTCTGAGTCTGGGCGTTCTTTGTGTTAGTTTTGTGTATGTTTGAAAGCTCTCTTTTTAAACAAAAAAAATAAACCTCGAAAAACTACGACAAATTACTTTTAATTTAAGTTCTTAACTAAGTGTTTGAAATAAAAAATTACTAAGATGGTTGGCGTAAACAGCCACCATTAGTGGAAGAAATCAGCAAAACTAAATCGATTCCAAATAAAATAAAAAGGAAGGGAAATGTGATGATGACAACAAAATTGTAAAATGTGAAGGTTAAACTGATATACTGTATAATTACAAAACAAAACAAAACACAATCGCACTACTATCACTTATGTACATAATATAATATAATTTATTTCGAAGAGATTACAGTGATTGGTTAGTCCAACAAGAATTTATTTAAAAAGAACTACAAGCCGACTACTTAAAAACCTCTGATAAAATTGAAATAATCTACGTCACCCGGTTCATTATTACGAATCTATTGAAATCTCATTAATCAAAATCGTTCGGTAGTTTAGGGCTTTCACACATCACTGCGAATTTGCAACTCATCGCAAATATCTGCGAGCTTGCACCTACTCATCGCAAGAACTTTCGATATGATTCGCATCCCGCATTACTGCGATATTAAATCCCACTTGTTGACGCAGTTTTAGTCCGCTCTAAAACAGCGTAAGAGAAAGACGCCGTCGTTGAGTGGAGAATGGCGGAATATGACGTGGATTTTTTCATACCTTTAATTGCTGAGCGCACCGTCCTTTGGGACATGAAAAAATCTGTTTGCCGTACATTTCTTTATTCCTAAAATTCGTCCAATACCGTTGACTACCATCTAAAGAATAGTCACCTGAACCAACGCTCTGCCGCACGCAATTGTATCGCAGCAATTCGCGTCGCAAATTCCTGCGTTGCGGCGTCGTTCGTATCGCATAACATCGCAGTTATGTGTGGGAGCCTTGATGCTACATTAGAACACATAGACGAGATAATATGTACGTACTGTGGCGCCTAAAGAAAGTTATAGTTATGGCCATAATGGGTTGATGATTGATCATTCTTTCTATCAAAGACGATGCCAGAATGACATTAGTAAATTTCGATTTTTATTCAGACTTCTTTTAAAGTTTCCTTTGCCAACGTCAACCGTATCAATAAGTTAAAAGAAATAACCATTCTACTAAGCCATTTGACACAAAGACATACTGCATGATAATAAATGTTATAGATTACATCAGTTGTTAAGGTGAGAAAGTAATTACTTTATCATCTTAACATGGTAAGAAATGAAGTTCGCTTCCCGTCCTTGCAAATATGTTTAGATCTTTCACCTACGTAACGGTATTTGGTACGACTTTCGTTAATAGAGAGAGTGATTCCAAGGGAAGGTTAATATGTATAATACATGCATATCATACTGGAAATACATAAGCATCACTAGGCCGCCATGATGTTGGTCACCATGCTGCATTGTTGCATTCGCAATGAGCATGATAACTATCACATTTGTACTCTGCTTATGTTTTCCAATAGGCTGAGTCAATTTGGCAGACCTATACACAAAAAAAGAAATATTCCAGTATTTCAAAGATTTACTGTTAGATATCATAAATTGCATTCTTGCGAAGCCAGGGCGAGCCGCTAGTTTATTTATAATTAGTTACCACTAACGCCATGAATGTGTTGAAAATTAATGTACGCATATTTAGTACTATACCCTCCCCTATAATTTATTCCTGTTCAATTGATAATTATACTGCGGTTATAATGTTTACGTATGTCTAGAACATGAAGATGACGCAGATATAGAAATACACTGGAATAGACTGTAGTCTCACAGTAAAGAACGGCATGGCGACCGTTCAAACCACTACGTCTATTTTCGCATTTCCTGTCTATTCTAGCTTAATCTCTTGCATTTTCTCATCTCTCACCTACATCGTCATCATCATAATCATCATCAGCCTATCGCAGTCCGTTGCTGGACATAGGCCTCTATAATTTCACGCCACTTAGTTCGATCCTCGGCTTCTCGCATCCAGCTCCTGCCAGCCGACTTACGCAGATCCTCACTCCACCTGGCCTGTGGACGTCCCACACTACGTTTGTCAAGACGCGGTCTCCACTCAAGAACCCGTTTACCCCAACAGTTTTGCGGCTAATATAGCCAGCCCACTGCCACTTCAGCTTACTTATTTATTTATTTATTTAAAACTTCATGCACATTTGTACATTGGCGGACTTAATGCCCAAGGCATGACACGCACACGTATATATACATATACATATATACACATACATATACATACACATACATATCCATATACATATATATATATATACTGATACAAATACATTACGTTCGTACACTATGATAACCCGAATATAAGGTAAAACAGCTATGGGTTGGAACTTTCTGCCGTTTCACTGAGAAGAAGATCTTGTAACTTCTTTTTGAAAGTAAAACGGTTTGTGGACACCCTGATTTCGAGTGGGAGGGCATTCCAGAGTAGTACCGCTTGGATAAAGAACGATGAGTTCATGAAATCGGAACGATGAGAAGGACATAAGAGCATCAGATTATTTTCTGACCGAAGGGTTCTGTCATGATTAGAGGACAGATAACGGAAGTATGAAGCAAGGTAAGTAGGAGAAAATGGTGAGTTAAGAAATGAAAATAGGAAGGTAAGTGCTCGCTGATTGCGACGTAGGCGAATAGGCAACCATTTTAGTTGGGAACGTAAGGCTGACATGTGGTCGTACTCCCGGAGATTAAAAATGAATCGAATGCAGTTATTAAGAAGGCTGTCTAGTTTATTGAGGAGATCTGCATTCAGGTCGAAGTAACATACATCACCATAGTCAATTATTGGGATTATTAAGGACTGCATGAGAACTATTTTGGTGTTAGGTGGTAGGAAATTCTTGAGACGATATAACGTTCTCATGTTTCCTGTTACCCTTTTGCTCAAGCCAGGTGTCCTCATGCTCAATATTGTGATGAGTGGCTAGTAGCGGTAGAACATGGAGATTGGTTGCTTGGATGGTATGACGCAGACTGCATGTTCTAGGAGAGTTTTGGTCTAGGAGGTTGGTGTTAAAATCTCCCATGATGATGTGATGCGAGTGTTCAGACCCTAAAGATTCCAGAACTGTTTCCAGACTGGAGAAGTAGTGAGAATTCCAGAATAATGTTAACTCCCTTGACACAAACCTGTAGGAAGAGATATTCCGCACTGGTAGTGAGATTACAAGAGGAAGAGTAGACAATTTTATAAGCTAAGGTGCTGCGAAGGTTGATAGCAACGCCACCACCTCTTCTATCTGTACGGTCATTGCGGATAAGAACAAAACCAGGAAGAGCATATGAGGTGGAAGGTAAGTGAGGTTTGAGCCAGGTCTCCGAAATCAGGATGGCATGAACGTTGTTATCAGAGAAGGTCTCAGTTAAATCATCAAAATGGCTAGGAACACTTTGAGCGTTTATGTGACAGACATTTAAATATGGACACGATTGAGAAAGAACTATTTGTCGCACTTGATCACCCAGAGTGTCTGTTAAGGAACTGAAACTGACATCTTCTGAAGAGTCATCGGCAGAAAAGTATACATGAATATCATCATCGAACATAGGTGTACTTAACTATAAAAAAAAACTAATAACCTATAAAATTATCACTAAAATCATTTAAATGTAATATGACTTTAAATTCAAACTAACCAAATCTTATTTCTACACCACCCGCCAGCAGGCACACATACAAAAACAAAAATTCTTTAATACTTTGGTGATAATGTGACAAAATATTGAAAACGTAAGTAAAGTAAAGTAATTAAAATGTAAGTGCAGTTTATTTTTGTGTTTGTAGAAAACAAACACAAAAATAAACTGCACTTACATTTTATATTATAATGCAAATATACAATTCGTTCTCGTGAATATAGTTATACTAATGAGAAACTAAAAGAAAAAATAAAAAACAACCAAAAAGAAAACAGAAATACTCTCACAATTACTACCAACATAAACAGAACTCGTGTTGAGCGTAACGAAACGTAAATAAAAAAACATCGTCAGCGTGACAGATGTCATAAGTAGTTGTCAGTTGTCTTTTAATAATGTAATTAAAAGTGAAGGTATCAATGTAAACAAAACAAAAACGAGATATAGGAAGGAGTGTTTACGTTTTGGGTGGACCAAAGTGATACCGTTAGCTCGACGTAATTGTGAGGAAGTTAATCAATAAAATTGGCGGAGTAGTAATCAGTAAATACAGCTTCCGTCAGAGTTAATGTCGCCGTGAACTTTTTGTGTTTGAGCTCGAACTTGCTTTGGGCGACGATGCTGCCTTGGGGTAAATACCAATTAATAAGAAGAAGAAGAAGAAGAAGAAGAAGAAGAAGAAGAAGAAGAAGACGCAGACGCAGACGCAGACGCAGACGCAGACGCAGACGCAGACGCAGACGCAGACGCAGACGCAGACGCAGACGCAGACGCAGACGCAGACGCAGACGGAGACGGAGACGGAGACGGAGNTTATGTTTTCAGGTTCTTCTTAAAATTTTTGAAAAAACTAAAAAAAAAAACTACCGCGGTGTGATAACAAGAACCATTTTTTTTCAATATGACCTCTCTTCGAATCACCGTCAAACACACCGATTTCTAGAAAAACTACCCTCCGCGAAAAACAAACGACTGGCTTTCCTTTTAAAGTAGAAACTTTAAAAGGAAAGCCAGTCGTTTGTAAATTTCGCTAAAATACATACTTTACCTCTTTCTAACGACACACTACAATCAAACAATATATAGAATAAAATGAAGTCGTTGCCGCTGTCTATTCATTCAGATCTTTACTAAACGGATTTTAATACAATTTTCAGGCGTAGATACAATGATTCAAGAGAGAGATGTATATGTGTCATACACGAGGAAATCCGGGAGTTCGCTCGCTAGTACGAGACGCTGTACTACGCTCCAGACACTTCCAGGTAACTCTATATCAATATGAGGGGTTGGTAATGATCTATGGGGACAGCTTCTAATCTTCTAATCATTTCGTTGTGTATAATTTGTGACATTGTACGCGTTATATTAATTAATAACTCTAGTGTAGATATTCCTTTAGAGCATTATGGAATATTTCATATTATGTTTAGTATACACATCTAGCTGACTCACGCAAACTCGTCTGTCTCCTATTTGGCCGTAGCGTGATGTTATAGTAGCGTGAACAAAGTTTACCATAAAATAGGTTATAATGAAACCTTAAAATAATTAAACATTTCGGACATCTATCATTTCAAGGTAAATCCCTACATATTATATATAGAAAACACCTAAACTCTGAAACAAATATTTGCAGATCATACAAACATTTGGTCCGACCCGGGAATCGAACCTGAGACCTCAAGCACCCCAGTCGTATAAGCTACCACTACGCCACCGTGGCAGTTAAGGGATAGATATATACTGTTGCGGACTTTTTTTTCGTACATTGCCTCGCAAAGGTCTCAATGGAAATGATTTTCTCTTGTTTTTGCAACATTTTTAATGATACTCCGCTTTTCCAATGAATTAAAAATAGTATATTTCATTAAAAATAAATACTGTTCTCGAAGCATCAGGGAATTTGTTTAAAAGCTTATTTATTTTTTCAATGCGTTCATATCACAGAACAAAGCACTTATGATATAATTCCTTTTCTGAGGTTCATATCCTCATGAATTGTCCTAAACTGCGGTCCCCGTTCTTTCATTAAAGCTAAAACCGCCAAAACTGAACTAGAAGTAGGTACATATTTAAATAAATAAAAATGTATCGCCAAAGTTAGTATACGCAAAACTTGAAAAACCCTCGACCGATTCGGTTATTTTTTTAAATATTTTCGTTAGGACACAATAAGGAAGGTTCTTCTGAGAAGAAAAAAAAAGAAAAAACGGGTAACGCCGCGGGGCTCAGCTCGTACCAAACAAAAAGAGAATTTAGGAAATCGATTCATGACTGCGTTTTGAGTGACAAATGCAAATCTCTAGTATAAACATTATAATCTATGCATAAATGTAATAGCTACTTACACTTCGCTCCTGTGTATATTTTACATTTGATAATTTTGTTATTTTTCGAAGTAGAAGAAACTCTATTTCTAAGAAAAGCAAGCCTAAGGCAAACGCTATAAATTAATTATAATGTACAATAGAACTGCCTAGTAGCGTGCAGCACGTTGACTACACCTTTTCTAATTACTTACCTTCGATATAAGACTTCTTTAAAGAGAAACTTGAATTCCAGGGAATATTATTACTACTTTTAATTCTAATAATAATGTTATTTTCCAACTGTTTTTTATTTTATATGTTTATTTATTTTTTTATTTTATGTCTTTTAACCAAAGACCTCGATTCGTCTGTAAATCTCCAGGTTGTGGTAACCGCTGGACGCAGGTAGCATAAGAAAGGTTGTTGTGGGAAGTCTTGGCGGGACTTGGCTATGTACAGCTGTGGACGTCTTTCGGCGAAATGATGATGATGATGGAGTCAATGACTACAGTCATGGCCACAAACAAAAAGATGTGGAGCAGTGCTTTTGAAGCAATTGATCGAATGAGGTTCCATTAGGCAGAAAATCTCGAGATTTGGGTCTGTGACGTAACCTTTCCCTTGCCTAAGAGATAATCTCTTATTCTAGCGGTAACCCAAAAAATTACAATGCAGTTTTGCCTTGTATTTGCGTTGGAGGTGTCCATTAGCCGCAGTCACCACTCAAAAAATGTTTTCGAAGTGAAATCTTTTTAAACCATTTGAGCGCTTTTTAGGTGAACAAAAATATTTTTTTTGTAGGGGGAAATCTTATGTGTTCGTGTCACAGCGTCACCGTCACCATCACCGACATACTGACGTCACAAAACTTCTTTGGCCGCGTTGAGTACTTTTTGGTAGGGGAAAATCTTATGAGCTCGCGTCACCGCTTCACCGATATGATGATATAAATTTAAACATGATAAAATTTGTAATTTTACACATTACTTAATAATAATTTTAATTCAAACAATAAAATTCAAATTTTAATACTAACAGTTATAAGTTTTCACTTCTTTCGGCAGTCCTTATGACTGCCAAGTTTTTTTGTGGTATAGGGGACAAACGCGCAAACGTATCGCCTGACGGTAAGCGACTACCACCGACTACCACATTCGCAACACCAGAGGCGTTACAAGTGCGTTGCCAGTGCGTAACCGGCCTTTGGGGGATCGGGAGGGGGATAGGGGGACGTGTTGTGGTATGGGCCTCCGTTAATTAGGAAATTTACTCGGTGAAATACAGCGCAAGCGCTGTTTCACCAGCTTTCTGTGAGGCTGTGGTATCACTCCGGTCGAGCCGCCCCAAGCATGGCACTCCCACAGTATCTCTCTGACCAAAACTCGAACGTCTTAACAACATGTTTCTGAGTCATGATTCCTGGGAGAGCAAAAAGTTGCTCCTGCGCCTGATCTCTTCCCTTTCGTGCCGGATAGCCTTCCCATACCATTGAGTGAGGGAAAAGAGAGTGCACAGGTGTTTGCACACACACTTCTGTACTATAATATCTCCTGTGTAGTTTCCTGGTCTCCTTTGAGACTGGCCACCCTGACCTACACTGGCAAGGAGTACATCAATTTGATCAATCAATTCATACAAGAAAAAAGTGTGAAATAAACACCCCTTAGCCTATTGCCGTCTACTGCTTAACGAAAGCCTCTAAAGAGCGCAAACCATCCCGGTCCTGGGCAGTCTACATCCATCCACCGCCAGTCACTTTCCTCAAGTCGTAGGTCCATCGTGCCGCAAGGCGCCTTACACTACGTTTGCCTAATCGTGGTCTCCACTCTAACACCTGTCGGCGCCAGGGACCATCAGTCCGCCTGGAGACATGACCAGCCCACTTCTACTTCAGCGTGCTGATCCTCAATATGAAATAAATTGGTTAATATTGAATACTCCTGTTCAAAAAAAAATCCGCAACAAAAACCATTCGTATCCAATACAGTTTTCATTAAAAGAAATAAAATTGTATTATTTTTATTTCAAATCAAATTTTCATGAAATCGTTGTTTTAACATGTGAATTAACGTATCGTAGGTATTTATAGTTTTAAAGACCAACAAGCACAGACCGGCAACAAAACACTTTACTTGATTTAGAAGTTAGTAAACTCCTCTGACGGATAAGACATAAAACTCAGATTACGAATTAAGTGTCAAACTAAGAACACGAACGGAGTGTCATGGGAAGGGCATCGTGGAGAACCACGCTTCGGCATTAATGAGTCGGCTTGACCGGAGTGATACCAGGGCCTCACAGAAAACTGGTGTGAAACAGCGCTGTGTTTCACCGAGTGAGTGAGGAAATAAGCGGATCATAACCCAACCCCTCTCCATCCTCCAAAGGCCGACAACGCACTTGTGACGCCTCTGATATTGCGGGTGTCCATGGGCGGCGGTAATCGTTTACCATCAGGCGAAACGTATGCTGGTTGGGCCCCAATTAAATAAAAAAAGGAGATAGAAATCTTGAAAGAGAGTAAATCAAACCGTCTAGCTAGTGTTATATAATGATCCAAAATCGCATTTTTAAGGAAAGGCCAATGGACTGTTAAAAACTGCTGATGAAATTATTTATAATTACGTCTAAAAATTTGAAGTTTAAAAAAACTATAACGTTTTACCAAAATATTATTCTTTTAAGTATTCGTTTATCGAAGGGGAGTACAAATTTGTGTACACTTGTACCTAACATAATTCATTTCCTTTCTTCGCCCTCGTACGAAAGTAACTTTGAATTGAAGTAATCGAAAATAACTGAATTTTTAGCCAAGTTTCATAAAGCTAATCAATATGATGCAGTTTCAAAATCTCTATTTTATAATTATCTAAGACGAATTATCAAAATGTCCACGGAACTACAGAAATAATGTAGGTACTATTTATATTCTATTCCGCATTTCATCAAAACTTATGTAGGTATGTGGGTATTTAAAACAACTTAGATTTCCTCTCAGATGGATACTGATATGATTCTTTGGCGAATTAAAGTTAACAGGCAAACTTTAAAATACGTATTTAAAAACAAACTTGCATCCTACTAATATTATAAATGTGAAAGTTTGTGAGGGCGTTTGTTACTCTTTCACGCAAAAATTACTGAACGGATTTGGACGAAAGTTTATAGTAATATAGCTTATACATCAGAATAACACATTTACAAATTACTGAACAGATTTTGATGAAACTTTACAGTAATATAGCTTATACATCAAAATAACACATAGGCTACTATTTGCCGCGATAACCGACATATACGCGGGCGGAGCCGCGGGCATAAACTAGTATAATAATAATAATAATAATAATAATATTTATTAACCATAAAGATACAGTTTAACAATTGTGGTTTAACAAAACTAAATCTTAAGCTAGAAAATTAATTGGATATCTGTGTCCGAACTAGATAGATTTATCTGTATTTCGGACATCAGCGCTCCTCTTTGAGATTAGACTTTACATAGAAACATGTTAAAACAGTTNAATCCAGATTCAAACTATTGCCAATTTTCAGAACCGCGTCACACAAATCCTCCCTGGATTCACTTTTCGATTTTGGTATGTTTCTTATCTCCACCTTACCAACACATGATTGTTTTTCAAAGTTCTCCAATCTATTTTCTAATACCCTAATGTAGGACACATGTTCTTTACTTTCTTGCCGTAAGCTTTCCAATTCTTTTTGTACTTCATCATATTTTGTCGATAAGGTGGATATAAAAAGATTTATGGTATCATTTTGAGTCTTTATGTCAGTTAATGATGACTCAAGATTCTCCAACTTTGCATTTTGTTTTTCGAACATAACACGAACCTCCTCCATAAAAACAGCAAGTTCACTTTCACGCTTTCGTTTCAAGCGTCCTGTTGCTGACGGTTTTTCCAACGCAGCACTTTCAATACTCTCCGTATCCGTCTCTGATACGATTGGTATTTTGGGAGGGGTGCGTTTTAGAGGCATAATTGTTCACGAAGGTTGTTCTGTGACACTAGGAGAGTAGGAGGTCGCAGCAGTGTGGAACCAGACGCAGCAGTGGAGGGATGCCGATTACGTACTTTTATCCTATTTTTGTACTCGTTGCATAGTAATTTTATGAAATAAATATTTATAAATTTAAATTAGTGCGGAGTATTAAGAGCACACCAACAAAGGCTCCAGTACAAAATGCTCCATGAAAATAAATCAATATTTTATTGCAAAAGCACACTAATAAATGCCCACTCCTAGCTTCGAGCTTCTTATGTCGTGTCCAAAAGGGCGTAAGTACGCCGTATAACGGGGCGCTTACGCGTTCGCCTCAAAACACTTTTAATAATTATTAGGTGGGTATGCAAACAAAACTTTTTTGTTCTTCGAAAGGATAATCTCCTCAAATTTGCCGTTTTAGCTTTCGCACTGAAATTATATTTAACTCACAGTTAGTGTATAAGATGTAAACAAGATTTAGCACTATTTCCACTGCACATGCCTCAAATAAGATCACTAAAAACTTTTTTCAATCACTGAGCTTGGTAAAAGCAACTCAACTTGAAAGGTGTACGAACACGAATGATTCATACAAAAAAGTCTTCACACAGAAATCGAGAGAATAAATTACAATATAAACTTATTATTCAAAATGTTTTCTTACATAATAGTTACATAGGTATTATAATGTCAAGCAAAGGTGTTAGATTTAGCATTTAAATAAATCTTTATACAAAACTGTACACTGCAAATATTAGTTTTTATAAATGAATATTGACTTTCGCTGGTTTTTTTTTCATAAAACTTTAATTAAACTACTTATTAATATATAGGACCCACATTACACAACTGATTTTAAGTTCATGAATTTAAGAGTGGCCCATTAAGGGATAATAATTAACTGTGTAAAGTGTTACCCATAACTAACTTGTAAAACTTATTAAATTAAAGGTATTAAAATTTTCACTTAAAGTGTTCAAGATAGTTGAGCGATACTGATGGCAGCATGAACGGACCGGCTCGACCAGAGCGGTGTTACCCTCTCACAGGAGACCAATCCGAAAAGACAACATATTTGCTGTCGTGTTTCATTGGTGATTCCCAGGCCCAATTATGCAGAAGGATCTCAAAGGTATGGGTTACCGTTCTGCATTATTGCATTGTCTGCATTCGCAATGAGTATGATAGCCACCGCTCTTGGATTCTGCTCATGTTTTCTATCAGAGAAAGATGAGTCACTTAAAAAGCTGGGCTTATTCTCGACTGACTACACGGCAGGATAAGCCGCCTCCTTTGTTCACACTTTAACTATAATTTAATTTGAACATTGTATATGGAAAGAAGGTAAATTTAGGTATCGACGTTGTGTCCCTACAAAGAATTTATGAGTAGCTTGAAGAAAGCCGGCAAGCCAGCTCTAATTTGTTTATGTATTTTACCCATAGGTATAGAGACCGGCACGTAACTTGGCCAGATTCGTTAGAAGCGCAGAAGTCGTTTTTAGGTCCCTTTGGTTGATAGAGGGACGCGGGGATTGTTGGGTCCGGATGGCGTAAGAAAGCGGTTCCCGGATCTCTCCCGTCTCAGGCGCAGAGTGGTACACGTGTGGTTTTATTCGGTTCGATTCCGACACACCACCCCGCCGCAAACCCCGGTGGGGTGAAGGTAAGAAAAAAAAGGGACGCGGGGATTGTAGTAGCACCGTACGGAGCAAACAATTGGAGCAGATCAGTCCACTACACTTCGATTTTGTTTATTTTGATTTGTTGCAATAGGTGTACTATGCGCGAACTCACCCCCACTACGCCGAAACCTGGCCATGTTACGTGCCGGCGCCTATACCTTGGGAAACATGGTCTTTTATCTACCAGGTTTTAATATTTAGTACAATGATAAGTAGTTAGTGTCAGTTATCACGTTAATTTGTCGATCAATTTATATTGAAATTCGGCTCATTCCTGAAGATGTTATTGTTATTTTAATCCTTTGTCACTTTTTGCGTTCAAAGGTCCATCTTAATATTCATAAAAGTTATTTAAATATTGGTTTAATATCTTTTCAACATTCAAATATCTATCAAAAAAATCTACAGTCACGTAACAGCATAATTTATGAATTTTCGTTATTGAATCTACTTCACTTAACAAAGGGATAGAAACTAATTACTAAAGGTGTAAAATTAAATAAATTCATTATTATCTGAATCGCTTATATACCATTAATATACCAATATACATATATACCAATAATGTAACAATTATATTTTTTACGGCTGAATCCCGTGGTGTTACCGGCGTTTGTCCTTGTAACCGCGGGCAATTTAGTCTAAAAATTGCCTAACTTACTCATATAATCAGCTATCTGCCAGTGAAAGTTTCTTCTAAATGGGTCTAGCCATTACAGAGATTACCCGCAACAAAAAGACTGACAGACGAAAATTGTAAAAATGTTATTTTGGTATATGTACTGTGTATTGTGTATACACGGTACATATACCAAAATAACATATGCGTTTAGTAAAAAGCTGTTATTTTAATGTTACAAACAGACAGTCAATTTTTATTTATTTGATGAATAATTTAAAATTATTTCAATTTTCATATTTTAATTCGACTTTTTTAAGCAATAGAATTTTTAATAGTAAACTGAAACTGATAATTGATTTTTTTGCATATCGAAGAAGGTGGGTTTTTAATTATTATTTTTTCAATTCAATAACAATAACAATATGATTTATTCAAAGGCACGCGTCAAAGAAAGGGCTTGAGTTTTAGTAATATTTTTGTTTTGTTTAAAAATTGTATAATAATAAAACAAAGTTAGGACATGGTTCAAAGTAGGATTACCATGGCTGTTACGTTGAATCCTAAATAAATATATAAAACCCATGTTACATACCGCAACAACCGCCGTTAACGCCGCATCTCAAAGCAAAAATTGTAAAAAGTAACCTATGACCGTCTAATGGTACTAAGCTACCTTCCTACCAATTTTCAGCCAAATTGATTCAGCCTTTCTTGAGTTATAAACAGTGTAAATAACACGACTTTCTTTTACATATATATTTTACATAAAACAGTATTATTAGCTATCACATCGTATTAGAATTGTCAAAACTAACCCTTTACCTTCTTAACAAAACTCAAGAGAACTCTGTAAATGTAACTTAAAAATCATAAATAAAAGAATAACAAGGAATAGACAAAAAACTGAACGAGCGAAATAAGCGTTTCTATTTGAAATAGATACTCTTGTGGCGCTCAAAGGGTAGAAACAAACAACTCGGAACGCTAGACGTCGTATTGGGGAAATCTGTTGTCATTATTTTGATATTATCCACCTACATAATAATGGTAGGTACAGTAAATAATATCTTGTTGCTGAACTACATACTGTCGACAAGATTAACGATCTACTCGGGGTACTATTGGCGATGTCAGCTTATGAACCCAACCTACCTTTGCCGTAGAAAGCCACGCTTCGGCATGAATGGGCCGGCTCGACCAGGGTGATATCACGGCCTCACAGAAAACCGGTGTGAAGAGCGCTTGCGCTGTGTTTTACCGAGTGAGTGAGGATACCGGAGGATCATACCTTAACCCTTCTCCCCCTCCCCCCCTTCTTAAAGTGACAGCATTATAAACATACACATTCACACACACACTCACACACACACATACACACACATTCATACAATTTATAACTAATATTTGGATATTTTGTCATCATCATCATCATCATCAGCCTATCGCAGTCCACTGCTGGACATAGGCCTCTCCAATTTCACGCCACTTAGTTCGATCTATGGCTTCTCGCATCCAGCTCCTGCCAGCCTTCTTGCGCAAATCATCGCTCCACCTCGCCTGTGGACGTCCTACACTACGTTTGCCGAGACGCGGTCTCCACTCAAGAACTCGTTTACCCCAACGGTTATCGGTTCTTCGGCAAATGTGGCCAGCCTACAGTCACTTCAGCTTGCTAATCCTGTGGGCTACGTCGATGACCCTGGTTCTTTGTCGGATCACCTCGTTTCTGATGCGATCCCTTTGCATATTTTGTACATACGATAATCTTATATTATAATCAACTCAGTGCCTATATTGTCTCAAGGCCCAACGAAAATCACTATTGGGAAAACTTATAACTGAATATCGTCTCTTAAGATACAGGCATTGCCTAGTTTAAGGGACAAGGTTAAAATTTTTGGGATTCCAATTTCGTAAAACCAACAAAACTTTAACTAACAATATTGTAAAATATCATTGGGTTTATTATGTTTTAGTGTTGTAAATATTTTTTATCAATAAATAATTATTGTTATTAAATTCTTTCCCTCACTGCTTTGATACGTACGATTTTCGTACGAACACTACTTGGAGGGCCAGATCTTTTTCTGTCACAAAGGAGGTTTTATTGTACCTACTACGTACCAATAGCCCGGTACACAAACATTTGACAATATATTGGCGCGAAAATAAGAAAACGTAAAGTAGGTAATATTTCGTTTATTTCTAATGGTAACAGTATTTACAGCTAGACTAAGTAAATTTGTATTCGAAATTCAAAGATCAAGACTATAATTACAATACAATGTTAACAACGAAAATTAATACAACCCCTAATTAATTCAAGACGACGTCGAACAAAACTATTATGAAGCATAAACCTTCAACAAGCAGACAGTATTGTTACTGTTTGCTGATTGAAGATTCATTGTGTTGTCACAAGGTACCTAAAATATCGGCAGTCTATACCATTATGTATTAAAAAATAGACCTATCGTAACTTTTTCAAAGATAACTTACTTAACAAACACACATGAAATGAACTTAAAGAACACCCAAACGTAGTACAACATTTTGTGGATCACACAAAGTATTGTCTTGTGCGAGGGTCGAACCTACAACTCTCAACGTAGAAGTAACAGCGATGTGACCTCTTAACCTATCAAAGTACAAAAGTAAAAGTCCAAAAGTACCCACTTACTTAATTATTCGTTTCCAGAACATTTATCTCATGACAGAACTCAGAACATTCAAACACTTATTGAACACGATAACAAAAAATGTAATAACGCCCAGTTTCAATTTCTATATTTTTTATGATATTTTTGTCTTATATATGTATGTCGCCGAAACATTATAAATACCGTTGAATATAATCTACTTAGCGAGATTGTAAACTGTCGAAAGATTATCATCTGTGATATACTACTTACATTTTAAGGTACCTACTATTTTTCGTTACATTAAAATATTTTTCTTCTTCTTTTGATGAAATGGCAACCAGCTAATCAGCTATTTCTGCCAATATCAAGTGTTAAAAGTCTTCAAACCTTAAGTCTTCGAGTCTTCAAGTCTTAGTCGTGATGAAAATAATTATAAAAACTATAAAATAATTAAAAAAAGCATTGAAATGTTTCGAAGTAAAACCGTTAAATCACAATCTGTCGCACGTCTAATTATCAACGGTCTCTGATTGGTCGGTCTTACAGTAGGCTGTTACATGGCCATAGAGTTAAGTTAGGTTAGAAGAAGTTAGATTTTTAAGGGAAAGAAGATTATCAATTAAAGACGAATCGGAGGATTCCAGTAACATTGTCAGATGGACAAACCTAGGCTTGGCACAGGGAGACCCTCTGTCTCCTTTACTATTCAATATTGTTACCCATAACATTTGTAAGTCAAGCAGCACAGAAATATGTCAATATGCTGATGATTTCGTATTCTTTGTTAGCTGTAAAAATCTAAATGATAGTGTCAATAAAATGCAAAACTCCTTAGACAATACCGTTGCAATATTATCAAATTTAGGTCTAGAAATATCAACCACCAAATCATTATTATGCTTATTTAGTAGAGGTAACAGAAATTCATCGGTCCAGTTATTTATAAATAATGTACCTCTAGTAGCAACGCAAAATGTCAAATATTTAGGTATGTGGTTGGACTCCTCGCTGCGGTGGGGAATGCATTTAAATGAGTTATCTCAAAAATGTCAGAAAATGCTTAACATCATTAAGGTTTTGTCTGGATCTGGATGGGGTACGCATCCTATGCATTTACGACATTTGTACTTATCTTTGGTTAGAAGTCGTATGGATTACGGATGCTTTCTATACGGCAGTAGTTTTAAATCTCAATTGTATAAGTTAGATAAAGTTCAGAATCAAGCCATGAGGATTATAGGTGGGTTTATAAGAACTACACCCATCCATGTCATGGAGAGTGAATTATGTATACCTCCATTACATCTTCGGAGAAAGTATTTAGCGATCAAATATTGTCTTAAAGTTAAGTCGTGGACTAGCTGTACGACGAGTACATTGCTGTCAGAACTCTGTTCTCTTTCGGCAAATACATACTGGAAGAACAAAAAGAAACCTATTTTAATGGATACATTTAATATTATTGGAAATATAAAAATTTATTCCACTAACCCTTTGGACATGTTTAAATTGAGTACTTGGTGTAGTAATATAGCTATTAAAAACGTCATTAAAATTAGTTTGGAAAATATCAAAAAGCCAAAAATATCTTATGAAATTAATTGTCTAAGAAATGATGTATTGCTAGAACTAAATCAAGTGTATAAAGGGTGGTAAATAAGCTGTTTACAGACGGCTCAAAGAGTACCGAGACAGGTGCAGCCTTTTATGATCCTGTAACTAAAAGTAACAGCTGTTATAAAATAGTGTCTGAAGTGTCGATTATGACAGCAGAACTATTTGCTATTTCAGAAGCTCTTTCTTACGCAAATAATTTACAGCAGACTAACGTTGTAATTATTACGGATAGCAAAAGCGCTCTCCAGCATTTGGCTCGATGCGCCTCCGGACACAGAGGTGTATCGATAGCCTTTGCTGTGCTGAGTAAAATATACTTTCTGTTAAGGAACAATGTACATATTGTATTGCAATGGGTACCCTCACATATCGGACTAAAGGGAAACGAAGAGGCAGACAGACTAGCGAAAAGAGCTGCAATTTCGGGTCTTCAAATTTATATTTTACCTATCTATTCGGAAATATTATCACAATTCAAAAAACATTGTTACGATGAGTGGAAAACTCACTTTGATGATATATGTAAATGTAAAGGCATTTGGTATAAAATTATACAAAATGAACCTCCTCGCTTCCCATGGTTTAATAATTATGATTTAAATCGTAATGTTTTGGTTACTGCCCACCGGCTTCGATCTGGACATATGCCACTCAACGGCTTCGCTTTCTTAATGAAAAAAGTCAACTCGCCTAACTGCCAAGTTTGTAATATGGTTGAGGATGTACATCACCGTTTAATGGAATGTGTCAGAAACGAAGCTGAAAGAAATATAATTATTAAGAAATTAAATGTAAATAAATTAGATCTAGGTGCATTTACTAACGTCTTATCAAGACCTACGTCACGTGAGGCTAAAATGTTGTATGCACTCGTAAAAATACCGACATAATGTTGATATTCTTACGATTATATAATAGGTTAAAATAGTTACTTAAGCAGTAGTAGATATAAGCTCGGTTAAAAAAAATGTTCCTTGTTTGTTGTTGTTAAATATTTATATGTTTAGGTTAAGATGGAACTGGCATGAACTGTGTTCAAAAGTTCCTTAAAAATAATAAAAGATTGAAAAAAAAAAAAAAAGTTAGGTTAGAACTTCTTTAATGAATCACAATTTCATTTTACTGCCACAACAGTTTCATGTAACTAATTCTCTATGAGATATTTTTAACATGAAATCAATTTACAATCACACAAATAGTTTACATTCGGCAACTAACGAATTAGCAATATATATGCTGTTCTACTAATCAGTGCGCGAGATGCAGTCCGTCGTATAACTCGCACACAATTTGACGGTTTCACTTCAATAGATTATACTGTAACAAAAATTAATACGTTAAATTGTAAGCAGTATGTTACAGTTCAAAATCTTTCAACATTTTACAATCTCACGAGATAGATTACAAGATTAACAATCTTACGGTAAATTAGATATAAAACATCTTAAACCTTAGAGTATGTACCTACAGAAGAACGAGCGTGGTCGGTCTCAAAACTGAAGTAAATCGTGCAAAAAATGCAACACCAACTCGGAAGTTCTAGCAATTTAACTGCTAATAATTTCACTGTTCTAAAAGCATTATATTAGATTGACTTAATTGATAATATCTAATGGAATACCCTGGTTGCGAATTTATGATATTTCGTATGAACGTAAATATAATATTTATTTTCATTTATATTTATAGTTGTTATGTTTATATTTTTTTTGCCTAAGATGCTTTTGATGTGTAAACTATACAAGGAAGACTAGATTCTTCTGACAATATTAGGTAATATCAGGTATTTTCAAAATCAAATCTGCTTATATCGAAAAAACAGATTTGATTCGGCACTTTATTGGTAAAAACCAGTCTGAAAAGGTTGGTTTCTGAATAAAAGGTATCTTTGAATGACGTGATATTATGTATTTTGGAGATGAATAAGAATTATTACTACTACAACAAAAGAAAGATGTTTTGAGCAACACACTCATAAAACTTGTTTTTTTTTAAATCCCAGTTTTAGCTCCAATAAAATAAACTAGTGAGAAGTGTGGATAGAAATGACATCTAAAATATACATTATTATCTCTTTTATTTATTTTCATGTTTCACTGTGACGAGAAAGACTGATAACCTAAGGTCTTATTTTATATTATAAATTAAAAATATTCAAAACAATCGATGTTATGAATAAATCACAAGTGTGCTCAACAGTTTTTTATTTATTAGTACAAAAACAGTTGATTTTTCTACTTCGATTCTTGGTCTTATATCCATCAGATATTACAAATATTTAGAGGTACATTACATTTTGTAGTGTAATGTACAAACTCTTGGTACAAAACCTTATTAATCTTCTAGTTAGTCAGAAAAATTGTCATATGAGTCCTAAGTAACTGATGACTAAATTGCCGTTTATCATTCCGTAATAATCTTTTTAGTTTTAATTTTATTTAGTTTTAATAAATACATTTTGATTTCATATTTTTAATCAAAGTAAAAACAGCTACATATATTTTTTGTCGTATGTTTTACTTGTATCTAAAATTCTAAACACCAACTAAGACAGAGATTGTTTTTTCCTCATTTAGTATTAGTATTCTGTAGTTATTTCCAGAGCGCAACACTATTTTTTTGCTCATTCGGTCATTCATTTCTCAATGAATAAGTCCATTCCATTTAATTCATTGTTCACTCCGCAACGTGAACGGAACGCGGTTCAGTGGAATGGAAACATGTCCGCCGTTTGTGTTATTTGATGTAAATATTGACGAAAATCAATTTTCTGTTTCGTTTGCGTAGTGATTATTGGTGCTATTTCGTTTTATAATGTGTGTGGATGTGCAGTGATCCGTTCATATGAGGCTGCTATATAAAACTGGCCCAATGGAGTCACTAAGAAAGTGGTTCTACAAACCGAAGGTACGTCAACACTCTATTTCAGCAATATTCTTTCTCAAAAGGTAAATAAACAGTATTATTTTGGTTAAGACTATTATTCTGGATGTATAACTGTAAGCAGATAGTCTGAAAACGTTTCACAAGTGTGCTATTTTACAATCACGATTCACAAGTTGCAATTCTTTGTTAGTTGGAATTAGTATGATTCAGGCGATGTTTCTGTGTGATTTACCTACTACCTACCATTGTTCTGATTGTTAAATGTGCTCAGTACAATTTGATATTACTATAAAAGTCATTGAATTGCTAGGCTACCGTTGGATCATAGTTTCTTACGTCATAAGTTTAATTTTGTGCAAATTCAACACAGTGAGTAAGTATGTAAATGAGTGTTGGATAAAGCATAACGCGTGCGGTTGCTTAAATTACAGAAACAGTAATAAGTACTACAGTTTTGTGCTACGGTTAGTCTGATAAGAATCTTGTTTACAAGTTTGTTTACTTGAATGTTTAGGTAGCATCAAAAATTTATTTTATGAGTACAGTTTTTTTCAAGATTGTTAAATATTGGCCATTATTCTTTGAGTTATTCTATTTATTTCTCTTTGTCTGTTATTTTGCGTTGGTTTTCTTTTGCTTTATTTTGGCCGCAATATCTGTGTTATTCAGAGAAACTTTATTGTAACTTTACAAACAGCTGAGTTATGTGTCAGCGGGGTGAGTGCCTGGTGATCTGAGCTACAGACTCACGTCTAATTCGGACACCAGTCCTCTTATAATTGCTGTATTGGTGTATTTTTTTTGTGTAGTTTGTGATAAACATGTAAGTGTATGACAATTTCCATTCTTTTTTAAGTCATAGATTACACACAGATGTAGCGCAAATGACAATTAAATGTTCCCTAAGTAATAATTCTGTTACAATGTCCTACTTTCATAATATATGTGTAGTAAGTTTTCATAAATCTAAGACTGTGTCACAAGGAAACCCAACATAAAACCAGATCCCATTGAGTTTGGTTGCTTATAAGTTTTTCCAAATGCTATGTGTAGGAACAAAACATATTTAGGAATGTATTAAGGGAATATTCTGTTTTATTTCTAAACACAGATCATAAATAACAAGTAACACAATGGGATGACCAATTAGATTCTTTTATTTGCTTAGTAAAGGTAAATATAAGAATTTTCTAGTCACGTCTAGTAATAGTGCTTCTCAGTGGAAGTAGGTGAATCAACTTGAGTTAAAGCTTTCTTCTTAATTTACAAGAAGGGAATGTGATCAAACAGGTGGTAAAAAAATCGAGCCAGTTCTCTGTTCCCAAAAATATATATATTATAATCTCGAATTAAAATGGTTTATATTTGCTATTAATGTCAAGGTGAACAAAATTTATAAATAATAAATAAATAAATAAATATTTCAGAAATCTAAAACACCATGGCATCTAGTCCCAAACTTAGAGCAGAGTTTGTATTATGGGTAGTAGACAACTGATATAAATATATAAATACTTTTCTTTTTGTACATACATATTAAACATAGAAAACACCCTAACTACAAAAAAAAATATTTTCAGATCATACAAACATTTGGTCTGACCCTGGATTCATACCCAAAACCCAAGCACAGCAGCTGCATACACTAACACTATGCCAATGAGGCAATCAATCTCTGTTGTCTGTTATTTCTGTACTGAATTTTATCAAAACTTGTTCAGTTATTTCAATGTGAAAAAGTAAAAACACTGAAAAGGTAGAATATATATGTATAACTATGATAAAAGAAATGAACAAGTATTATAAAGATCAAAATATGCATTATCATTACATTAATGGAGTATTTTTATTTACATATTGATATTTTATGTATACAATGTCTTTGCCTGCCTTTACAGTGCCAATAGCATCTATAATTATACAGTTATTGAATATGCTAATGTACCTAGGAAGTATTATTTAGAATAATGTACTGAAAATAATAGATACACATTTATATAGAATTTACATTCTGACCTTTGCAACTTTGTATCTCTTTTTAATCATGCTCAACACCTATTCTTCCAAGTGTTATGGTAATTTATTTTTTGAGACTGCCATTGTGACTGTCCACGAGTAGAATCAAAGAGAGGCAGTAACCAAACTCACTATGAATTCAGACACTGCAGAATCATCATATTTTCCATCATAGGCACATCAGTAACACAAAAAAGAAACATTTGATATTGGGTGACAAGACAATTATGTGTACCTAATAGATTTCTAAACAATTTATCATCAATAAAATTGTTAAAATAAAATTGTCATCTCTATAGCTCCTTCATAATTACTTGAAACTTAGCAGTTTCATAAAAGCTGTATTTGTGAGAATTTAATGACATAACCTGCCCAAAAAAAAAGTACGAGTACTCAGTGCTCTACAAATGTTATGTGTTTAAGGTAGAATTCCTAATCAATCAACAAATTTTGGAATTTTGACTATTGCTTTGCACAATCTTGATTGCCTGGGTAACAATTTGTTATTAGCTTGATTTTTAAGCAAGTATGTAAACAATCTGTATGACCTTCTTTAATTGTAAATGTAACTTTGCATGAATCTATATATGTATATATATATAAAATAGGAAGGTGACTGACTAAAATACCCAGAGATCAATGCACAAGCCAAACCACTGATCCTAGAATTCAGAATTTTTGCATGTACATTCTTTATATAACGTAAATTGGTTTGTAAAGTTTTCATTTGAAAATTACTTAACCAATCATCATGAAACTTTGTATACATATTTTTGGAGGACACTAGAAGTAACATACAATACTTTTTTTTATTTGCGAGCGAAGCCGCTGATGAATGCTAATGGTAGTATAAATTACTAGTATTCAGCAGGTACAATATACATTAATACGATTTATATTTATTTACGGTTCGATTCCCGGGTCGTATCAAAAGTTTATATAATCTGCAAATATTTGTTTCGGAGTTTGGATAGTTTCTGTGTATAATATGTACGTACTTACAAAAAAAATTTATATAGATATTTTTATCATTGCCTTGTGCCCACAGTATGAGCTTTGCTTAGTTTAAACCTAGATGGCGGTGTGTAAATAAATATTTCGGCCTTCTACGAAATATTTATTTATTTATTTAATAAAAGGGAGATGACTAAGAGATAATTAAATAAATACATTTTGACTATATCGAGTAATGAAGGCAAACAAAGTCAAAATAAGATGAATGGTTCATCACAAGAAATTGTTACGCATCCAGTATTTTACAGTTTATGCATTATCTGAATACTGCCTAGCACTGTTCTAAAATAGCCTCATCAGTAACACATTTCCGCTTGCGCTTTTCCATGAACTTTCTGCATCACACAACAAAACTGTGGAATGAACTTCGCCTGCGGTATACCAATACGACCTTCCAACCTTCAAGAAAAGAGCGTACTCCTTCTTAAAAGGCCGACAACGCACTTGTGACGCCTCTGGTGTTGCAGGTGTCCATGGGCGGCGGTAATCGCTTACCATCAGGCGATACGTCTGCTCGTTTGCCTCCTATACCATAAAAAAATTTACTTGTTACCCTAATTGGCAACTTGTCGAACTATCTTAAAGTAAATAAAAAGACGTGTGTGAAGTATAAAACTAAATAACAGCCTTCACTAATCCACTGCTAAATTCTTCTAGACTTCTCCTTGGGAGGTTTTAGCCTACTATACAATATTGGTATAACTGTTCTTTGAAGTTTGTTACCTTATATATTACGATTCTCATAGAAGGGATAAGTCCTAACACTCTTTATTCTTACTTCGTCACCAATGGTCACTAATTAAATAATTCTAGGTCGCCATCGTCCTACGCGACAGCAGGTTCATCCGCATCATTTATATAGTAGTCCACAAATTTGCGCTTTTGCACAAGTTTTCTGCCTCGCACAACAAAACTATGGAATGAACTGTCGCCTACGTATTCCTGGACCAATACGAACTTTAAACCTTCAAGAGAAGAGCGTTCTCCTTTTATAAAGGCCCTCAACCCACTTGTGATGACTCTGGTATTCCGTCCGTTTCTTAATAATTAAGCAATACAAAGTTAGTCACATACAACAGATAATAGTTTACTAAAAATGTTGTCATATGACTTATTTGTACTCTACACATATATGTTTAAGCATTTAGATTTTAATTCCAAACTAAAATCACGTGTCTAGCCACTGTAGGTCAGTTGTGTAATGTACGTGTCAGTCTCGTTTGTATTGCGCTGAAAACTATGTCAGGTTTAGCGGTTGTAACTAAATGTTCCAATCAAATAAATGGGTCATGATTCTTTTGTTATAATGAACAGACTACAGATAGATAGAATTTATTCTGTTGAATAAATGATGGAATAGTCATTTGAAAGAGTTTCAATAACTATTATAACCCGACCACGTACAAAATTTTGATACATATTTATAGCCTACTAGCTGCCCTACGGTGTTACCCGCGGTTATTGTTGTTGCTTTATAACCGCGAGTAACATAACACAAGCTAAAGTTAAAATATTTAGAAACCCCCTACACAAGCACTAAGTTGAGTAATCATACGCCGTAAATGTCTAGCATCATTTAAGAAAAAGCCGATACTCTTACACTGCTAGACCGATACCTCACATAGCTAAGAAACATCGTAGGGAAACTGGCTGTCCAATGAAAAAACCGCATTGAAATCGGTTCATCGTTTTGAGAGCTACGATGCCACACATCGACGTCAAACTCATAACAGCTCTTTTTTGCGTCGGAGGTTAAAAGTAGCCTAAGTTACTACTTATGTCTTTGGCTATATGCCGGTGAGCCCCGTTAACATTGGTCTGGTCGTTCCAGAGACTAATCTCTGGAACATACAAACATTCTTAGCCTGCAAAAACTATTACCCTTCAAAGATCATCAAAACAAAGTCCTCCGACGCGTCTGTCTGTCTGTTGGCGATAAACTCAAAATCTACATCACGGATTTTTATATAATTTTTACAAATGGATAGAGTGATTCTTGAGGAAGGTTTTCGTATATAATTTGTAAAATTTTTGAGTATATTGACTAAAATATAACGGCATTTGTTGAAGACGTCTGAAGTAATTAAGCCGCACATGGTCTAAGATTAGCGTAGGCTATACTATAATTTCTGTAAAGAGCCCTTGCGAAGCCGAGGCGAGTTGCTAGTAATAAAATAAAAATAACTAAAGTAAATAAACGGTATGGTTGTTCTCTTCTAAATTGTTAGCCATATGGTTCGCATTGATTTCAAAACTGTGAGATTCTTGTGTGATTATGCCAATGAAAGAAAAATAATACGTGTATACTATTTTACAACTTAGATTTTTACCCGACTGCGAAAGAAAGAGAGTTTAGTATTTCGAGTGTACGTATGTGGGTATATAGAGCCTAAACAGCATGTCGTATTTTTATGTGAGTGATGTCAATAGATTCGTCCTAGTCGTGAGTGGTACATAAAAAAAACCAATAAAAAAAATACGCAGTTGCTTTTTTTAAAATAATTCATTTCTTTTTATATTTTCTCCGCATAAAATATCTACGACAATTTATTCATAATGGTATTACGAGTTGATATCAATTTGAAATGATGATATTGTTAATGATACTCTTTGAGGTACTATACCGTTGTTTTGGATTTTATGGATTTTAGAAACATATCGAAAGTTTGCAAAACCTGACAATTAACTCTTAACTTAAATTCTGCTAAAAACACTTCTTTAATCACTTAGTTTACTTAAATTCGTGTCATATAGTAGAAATTATTAATAACAATATGTTTATCAGAGAGTCAAATCACGTGAAATGACATTGCGCACTAATTTTATCATGACATTCGCAATTATTGTCTGTTTCATGTGCGAAAGATTTCTCAATAAATCCTTTAAACACGTTATCGGATTCTGACGTCACTTATTCAGGTCAGCTGAGGCTATTGTAATCCGATATTGGCGTCTCGCTTGCGCACTTTCACTTTTTTTCACCGCTTTCCCAATAGCGAAACTCAGTTGTGTTTGCTAAATATTTGCGACGACGCTGTCTGGTCATACAACAAAACTTTGTGGGTGTCTCGAGCTTATTATATACGGATTTCTTTTTGTATTGTTTTGGTTTTTTTTATGCCCATTGTTTGAGTTTCGTTTCACCGTTAACCCGCGATTGTGATGTTGGTAAACGGTTATTTTTCGGAGTTAGTTTTTACAACAGCTTCGTTTCGCACCCATTGTTTTTAGTCTGATCTCGTATTTATATAATTGTTTCCTGTTATAATTACGTAAACTCATGGCGGCAGTATAAATGAATGAAACCCATACTGGAGCCTTGAGATTTTTTTCCTTAAGATATAATAGAGTTCGAAATATCACTAAACGTAAGAGAGTGAGGAAATGACGCCACCGGTCAGGAGTGCAATATTGCTATCGTTACTTTTTTTTTTTAATTTATTTAAAATAGAATAACAACATACAATAACAGACATAAAACACCCATCAAACCTGTAGTGGTTTATCTTGGGTGTGAGTGTACAATCCTCATTTCATTTTTATCATAGATGATTGTTATTTAGTATTTATTAATGCTGATAACATACATGCCCACTTAATAGTTATTATAACAATGGGGAACAAATGACAATATATGTTTGAGTAGCTTTTACCAGCGCTACTACGTCTGCGTCTCTCACAGTAATAAATTTACCCGGTTTTTGCAATATTTATCATTGCTGCTCGGCCTATTTGGTCTTAGCGTGATTATACATGTACGAGTAAATATTTTGTAAGTTAACTATACGCTTAACTTAAGTGCTAAATAATTAAAATGTTCACGTGACCGCGTTGTAATATGTTAGTGTATATTTTATAAACACAATATATGTCATTCTAATGTCAATGTCATATTGGTTATTTTTCATCTATGATGTGTGGCAACACTGCTCTTGTACGCTGTTCTGTGTGTGTCGAATGTTATCTCCACTTGTTATCAAAATACATCTCGGTTTATACTAATAATTAGTTTTCCTTTATGCCCAAAACCCATCATAATAATTCATATTTTCTATAATACATACTAATATTTATACACAGATAAACATAGTTCTAGAAATTTGACGGTAAGTCGGTCTATCTTTTACGCTACATACAAGCGGACGGAGCCGCGATCCCAAGCTAGTATGATATACAAGCTTGGGTTAAAATAAAAGTGTTATTCATGACTAGTTCATCGAAGTACACTACGGGTTGCTTCAAAATTACAATATTCTCATGCTTAACCACTTTGTTATCAGCTTCGCGATGATAATAATTATTAATCAACATGATCATAATGACTGCGATCTGTTCTGAAATGGTCACAGCGGTTATCATTAATAGATAACGAATGACGTAAACACCACGCCTCGACCATTATATATTATTTACTAATCATCATATTCATTCTGCAAGCCATTTTCCAAAATAGGTTTGAGTTGACTTAAAAAAAAGCATCCCTACTACGGAGAGTCCTATGCCCAGCAGTGGACTGTTAAGTGCTGTAGACGATGACGTACAACGTTGTTAAATACGTGCCGTCGACAGACTGGCAATTTGAATTTGTTAGCGAAATTTAAAGAAACGTGTTTTGATCTAATCCATTAGGCATGTATATCTGGTGAAACCTGCAAGGCAACCTGCAATTATGTACGGTATATTTTAGTCCATATAATACATTTTTATTCATACATGTTTAAATAATAATCAAATCAATTTTAACCTATACATAACCATTTGTCATTAAAATTGTTCCTAAGTGTTTTTGCACTCCAGTACCACACAAAATATATAAGAAGGTTTTTTTAAACTTCTTCCACGATTGTTGTAGCAAGTAAAACTCTAAATAAGTATAAAGTAACTGAAATGCTGAATATTAAACAAACATCAGACACGGTTAACGACGTCATTGGTCTCGTCAAAAGCGCGCGCAAAATGGTGGCGTTTAAACTGTTCAAATTTAGTTAGAGTTCTTAATTTCACTATTAAAAATAGTTTAACTGTTTTCAAACCTATTTATATAATTTTCTATGTTATAAAGACGTAAGTAAATTACAAATAAAAAAAGTCATGCATATTGCCTATTAAAGTATTTTTCTTTCTTTCTTCTTTAATGTACCTACATAAAGTATTCAAGCAGTCAATTGAGTCTATGCTTAAATATATAGGTCGTGGTTTCATTGGCAAACGAAACGTGGTATTGACAACTAATACACAAAGTATTTGTAGAGTTGTAACCGTATACTTCCGCTCTGCGATAAGATAACAATAATGGTTCTGACAAGGAATATAACATTGAAAATACAAATATTTTGGAACTATTTCACAAAGAGGACATATATTTGTAGCAATAAGGTAGATTCCTAGGTTTAAAACAAATTATTCCACCTGTGTTATGTAATGTAACAATTTAAGACTGCTTGAACTATCCTTCAATATCAATTTGAGGTTAATTTGATGACTTTCAAATCAACGATAAACATAAATGAATTGACAATAGCCACGCGTGACGTAGTATTTTCGTATTCATCATCTGCCTATAGAGGTACCAAACTTTTGAAATCTTATTCGTTAAAAACGGATTAATAATGTAGGCGCTACAGTGAGCAAACAAACATGAATAGACTGACAGAAATATTACCCTTCATACAAGCGGACATTGTTGACTTCACCGTAGTCAGGTAAAAAGATACTAGTTACACTAGTACACAGTTATAGTGAAAAATACCTAAATGCTATAAAACTAATAAAAAATAAATTTAAGTTTCTCACGCGGTTTATAAAATGTCAACTTTTAGGCAGATTAAACATCTTAAACGATAGACTTATCGTCTTGGCGACAATGTTATGCCTTATCAAAAACTACAAAAAAAAATAACAATTATCTTATTGGTTTAGCAAAACATTACGTTTTTGTTATTATGAAATAAAATCTTACAAGGTAAAACCAACCATGCTATACCTATTTAAATTTAAACTGAAAATTTTCTCGATCGAATTTCTGTCGTAATAAATAAACGAACCATAAAATTAGCTTTAAACTTTAGCTTTTTTATCATGACCAATGTAACATGCAACTCTCATTGAGTCTTTCTGTACCAGGACCGGGGTCAACTTATATACTTACTGGAAGCGTGTGTGACACATATTATTTAAACATGCTGCACTTTTTCCATGTATGGGTACTGTAGTATATAAATGGGAGAGGCCTATGTCCAGCAGTGGACGGCTATAGGCTGATGCTTAGGGTGATAGGTTATACAGTTTTTATAATACCGGGTCTTTTATCACTTATGATCCCGGGTCCCTTAAGCGGGGCGTGAAAAAGCATCTCACCAAGCCGCTACCACCATGCTTTTTTTTTCTATTCTAAACTGGTACTCAAACCCGTTTTCTACAATATTTCAAGGACACACAGGTTGCAATGGTGACACAAAGTAAACAAAATCCTAACTGGGGACCTGATAAATATGCTACTGCCATCGGTAAAGATCATTGTAGACGATATGGAACAGGAGGGATGGAGCTTACTTTGAATACTATTGGAATGAAAGTTAATGCTAAGCAGTATTTTCGCTTGTTTAGTAGGAATTTACATTAAGAATATACATCTGTAAAGTTGGAGAGTTAAGAAACATACATAAAACGGTCATAAAAACACCCAGACTCAAAACAACAATTTGTGAATCATTGTCCCGTGTAGGATTTGAATCGACAACACTTGGCGCAGTAGAATACGGCGTGGCGATCACTTAACCGTGGGGTATTTTTAGTTTTATCGAGTAATTTGGAACATAGATCATTTGTTAGTATTTGTTGTTCTATAATATTTGCTTACAGAATTAAAACAGTGGTACATTTTGGGTTGATGATGCATTATAGTTAAGCACGTATCACTATAAATTACAAAACAAACAGTCAATATTATCTTCTTAAATTAGTTTTTTATTGTCATCAAATTATTTTGCTAATAGTTTTCCAAGACTACCCTCCTTACTGAGGTTAAAAATTTTTGACGACTTCGTTTTTACAATTACCTCTGTCATACTATTCAAAATCTATAAGTGTTGTTGTATGTAAAAGTAAGCTCAATGACGTCACCAAACCAAAACTCACACAGATAAACAGTTCTAGAAATTTCGGTTCATCGTCCTACTAGTATTATAAACGCGAAAGTTTGTCAGTATGGATGGATGTTTGTTACTCTCGCCTATAATGGATTGAATGGATTTTAATGAAACTAAAATAATATAGCTTATACATCAGAAAATAACACATAGGTTGCAATTTATAAAGATAAAATTCACACAATATCTTTGTACCGCGCTTAACACCGCGGGCTCAGCTAGTTAGTTCTATAAAAATCGCATATAACAAGTAAATGACTGGTGTTTGTTTTTGAAGTGTTATACTCATTTGGATATCAATCAAAGCTACCTACGTAATGAGTTGACAAACTGAGCTGAGCTTACAAATCTTTAGGTACGAAGAGGTCATGGCTAAATGGTTTTGGTAAAACATCGAAGGTAGATAACCCCTGGAGTTGGATGTATTTTTAATTTGATCTTTAAACAAGTTCAAAATGGTGACATTAAAAGCGTTTTTTACGTTCTCAGGTCATACACCTGTGTGGTAAACTTTGTTTATCCCGCATACAAAGTTTACACTGCATACATATTTACGTGAATGTTAAGTTCTAGTCACTCGCACGCGAAGGATAACTTATTATACTACAAAATCCAACTACTGAACCGATTTCAATCAATGAGGTGTCAATAGATTCTTATTAAAACCCGAGTGACAGGCTGTACAAAATTTATCAAAAGTAGCCGAGCAAAAGTTTTTTAAACTTTTTCTGGTTTAAGATGTGATGTACACTCAACTCACTACGCTCACTACTGTCACTACGCGCTTCTGTAGGGACTACCAATAGTTTGCAAGAATTTTTGGGTGCCAGCAACCAAAATTCAAACTGAAACATCTACTGGCGTTGATTTTTTATGTAAAATAATAGGGGACAAGCGATTACTGTTGCCCATGGAGATATGTTTTATATAAAACGCTGATTTGATTTATTTGTTAATATTTTTGTATGTTTTCTCAGTAAGTGAATTTTGTAAATTCTTTTGAGAAATAAAGTTTCTTTAACCGTAGATAGCCGCAACATCAGAAAGGCGTCACAAGTGCGTTGCTGGCCTTTTAAGGAATACGCTCTTTTCTTGAAGGTTTAAAGGTCGTATTGGTCCGGGAATACCACAGACGCCAGATCATTCCACAGTTAGTCGGAAGACAAGTCTAATAAATAAAACGCTCATTAAACTAGTTATCTGCGACATAATATATAAATATATTACATTGTTTTACGTAAATTTTATTCAAAAATGTTATGTATCATGTAATAAAAACCTCATAATTTTATTCATTATAAAAATTTGTAGAGAAAGTGTAACAAAATAATTGTGTTTAATAACTTCCGGAATTCGTACTTAGTACAGTTGTAGCACTATTGTCATGATTTTAAGGACATAGCAAGTTTTTTTAACATTTCCATCAATTTTTACATATTACTAGCTAACCCGGCGAACGTTATTTGCCATAAAAAAAGTAAAGGGTGTGTCACCCTTGCCATTTAGGGGTATGAAAAATAGATGTTGACCGATTCTCAGACCTACTCGATATGCACACAAAATTTCATAAAAATCGGTCTAATCGTTTCGGATAAATTTGATTTCAAACTTCGAATTTTATATATTAGATAAAGCACAAGCAATGCTACTATAAACCAATGCCTCTATACCGAAAACTGTTAACAAAGCCGTTTTAATAGCTACAAGAAAAAAAATAACATGTTTCGATCTCACATTCGATATACATACACCTCTCAATATGTAGAAACGTAAGAAGTAGGTATAAAAGCAATGGAAAGTGGCTTTAATTCTTATTGCTTTTATTTAGTCCGCTTAATGTCATACCGGCACACGATGTGGTCCAGATTTTTTTTTAAACTCCTGATTCCTGATAAATGTCGTCTTAAGGATTCTACGAATTATAGCGTAAAGAATTATGTAAACTGCATTGACTGAGATGTGGATTTAAAAAAGTAGGTAGGTTATAAGTTTGAAAAAGTAAAACTCATACATTAAAATCGGTTCAGTAGCGTATGAGATATGGGTGGAACATACAAACATACATACATCATCATCCTATCGCAGTTCACTGCTGGACATAGGCCTCTCCTACCTCTCCTACACAACATACAAAGACTGCCAAAATTATTTCCTTTCCTTCCTTCCTTTTGGCTTCCCCGTAATCGGTTGAATAAGAATCGAATTTTATGTGTGTACGTTTTAATTAATAGGCATGATGACAAATTATGTATTTATATATATATATATATATATAGAGTATAAAAAGCATTTTTTATTTTCACATTTAGAGCGAGATTAACAGTTAAATAACAAAAATAAAACTACAAAATACAGCAATCCGCCATATTAAGTTGTACAGCATTTGGAGCGAGTTAAGTCACTTATGTATAAAGTTCACTTTATTCGGATGTAATGGACGAACACTTTACTGTTTTTAAGAGCTATAATTGACACTGATTGACAAATTGTGACGTCACGTCTTACACAAACAGACACCATGACACCACTGAGCGTTTCCTCGTGATTTCTAAACATAACGTTTAAATCGCAATTTTTCCCCACTAAATCTTTATTTTTTGTAGAAATATAGCTGTTTTTGTTTGTTTGTTTTGTTTTTTAAAATTAGTCATCATGCCATAAAATCAACCAAAATCGGTACATAAATGACAAAGTTTTGATGGAAACAAGTCAACCCAAATTGAGAATCTTCTACTTTTTAGGTCGGTTTAACGAATCTTGACTAAAATTCAATTAATATGACGAAAATAACGATCGATAATAATTTGAAAGCCGATGGTAGGTATTTGATTACCAATTGAATTGACGTAAGGTCATTATCAATAAGGCATAATATAGGAGTCTCTTAGACAAAATTCTTAATAGTAGCCTATAGTCCATAACAATTATAAGTATAGCCACAAGTCTTTAACTTTCCATTTCCCTCGGCACACACGGCGATATATTCCTAGTACGAGAGTAGTCTTAAAAAAGATAGTCTATACTGACAATGATATCATTCCGAAATTATTTCTTAGGAATCCCCTCATATCGATATCTCTTAAAACAACTAGAGATTAATGTGCATTCTACGTACGTTGTGTCAGCAGACCGTATTCATGAACAAATATTTTTCTACTACGGTGTTATAGGCAAACTATTTTTTACTAGTAATTGTAGAGATGATCATGCCGAGATCATTATTGAATATACCGAGGTTATGTCATCATCTGTTTAAATAACCAAACATCTACCGTTTTGAAGTGTGTTTAATTTATGCATTACGACGGCTTAGGTGATTGTAGCTCAGTTTTTGCTTATTTAATATTTTTTTACTTGTTTCGTGTCTTAATGTTATAGGTATTTATAGTTTATAAAAGGGAAGAGTTTGTTTTGTTACGTTATAATCTCAGAAAGTACTAGTTCAAATTAAAATATCTCATTCCTGCAAAAGAATTGTAAAAAATTGTGTTCCTTTTGAGAAACAGGGCAGAAGTCGCGCGGGTTACCTAGTCAAATCACATATCTTGTCCTTCTTTGAATGACCTTAGACGGTTTGTTGATCCGTATGTTTTTCCACTGCCGATATTTTGATCTGTACGCGCTTAATTGACGCTTTGGGTTTTAATTGACGATAAATTTGATTATTAACCAAACACTTCCTAGTTATTCCACATATAAACAACGTACGGTCAAGATTTTTTAATGGGTCTACTTTACATTCGCTGGTAATATATGAGTGATGATGCATCCCAAAAAACATACATCAAAATTGTTACAGGTACAAACATTTATATAAGTTACCCGATACCCTTTCGCTATACAAACAGTAGATAGATAAGTTTCCAATCAAAAGTTACTTGATTAAAACCAGGCACCGTTAAAGAAGTAACAAGTTTTTGTGCGATTATAATTTACTTCTTTTTCCGAACCTCTTCCCATAGCCGCAGAACGCTATGTTTGACTTCTCTGTGTATTCAATTCTCTTGCTCTGCATATTTCACCACTTGTTGACCGGCAGTCTTCGTTTCCTTGTAGGCGTGAAGGACGTTTAGCTCTCTAATGGTGTGATCGTAATTTCATCTTACTAAAAAATAATTGAACAGTGAAAGATCGTCTGTTAAAAAAACATCAGCAATTTGAGCATTAACTCACCGTAACACAAAAGGTTATTATGTCAGTAGGCAAATGTCATCATAGGTTTTTTTTCTCTCTCACAACAGTAATAACATTTGAAATATCTACCTGGAAGCGAATGTATGTAAATGTCGAGGCATGCAACCTTGATTTCGTGAATAAACCATTGCTAGGCAACGTAGAATACACCAAAACTGAATACGTAAACTGATTTTAAAAGTAGTTGAACTGGTAAAACTAATTTTATAACAGGGTAACAACTTTTAGATTCTTATCGACGCTTAGTTAGGGTTTATTGAGCTCACGAACATCTTTCTCACTATAACACGTAATGTGGAGAAAAAATAGTATCAAAAGCACCGTAATTGAATGGGTTCAAAGCATTTATATATAATCTTAACCAAGTACAAAGTTAGTAATGTTTTTTTTATTTGTGTGCCTGCCAAAGTAATGCCATGAGTTCAAAGCTCTTTCTGACCACATCAACATAATTCTACCATAGGGATATGGTTAATGGTTAAGCGTATTTGTTAAATGCTAATAATTGTTAGATTTCATCGAATTGGGTCATTAGACTCGGTTACATTTCTACAAAGTTTAACATAAGATTATAAACCTGGGGGTATCGATGAAAAACGTTACCCGAGAAGGCCTGAGACGGTAGAGCGACGTATTCGGAAGGAGGACATGGCCTCTTTGAAGTCAGTGGTGTGGGTGCCTACGGCGAAAGCCTGTCAGTGTTCTCATCGATTTGGATATCTCATTTAGATTCCTACCGTAACCGAAATTATTCCAATATTTTATTTTACATTCGGTTACGTTCGTAGATAATTAAGTAACATCTTATCTGCCTGTCTTGTTCTGGTATAACGAGTGTTCATAATTTTGTATTACCATAATCCATACTTAATATTACAAATTCAAAAGAAACTCTATTTGTAAACCGATTTGGATGAGATTTACAATAGAGGTCCTTTGATTTTTGAGTAAGGATGATTGATTCACCACGATAACCGATATAGATGCCGGCGGGGCCTGCAGCAAGTCTAGTATATTTGATTTCTGAATTAGTTACAAATTTGTATGTTGTATGTTGCATTTGATGATAAAAGAAGGCTCGAGGCTATTTAAAATAACGTTTCAATCTTTTTGAAGAGTTTCTCACCACTTTGCCTCTGCTTGTAAACGCTGTTGAATTTTTTTTAATGTTATAGGTACAATTACAGTACAGTACAATTGCTGTGTGTTATACCTACCTACTTAAAATATGTTTACTTTATTGTCAATGAAATTTTATGAATCATACTCAAACCGCTTATGCTGCCTACTAATATGAAAATGTTAAACCAAATGTATTGTAAGGCTAATGTTGAAGCTACTTAGTTCTAATAGGTACGTCTTTTATTTATAGTTGAATAGCTTCTTACGTGACTAAGTCCTCACTTTATAATACAATTGTTTATGCAACTGGGGCTGTGTCTCTTTTTAAACAGGCGGTCTACGTCTTTTATGATCAAAATGTAAATACCGTTTTTTTTTCTTGTGGAAATCTCCTCGGGTAACACCTCGTGGCATATTGGGCTAGAATCTACTAAAACGGAACGCCGTTTCGGGTATTAGGAGCCGGGGAACCAGGTGCACTCTAGAAAGAAAAATCCTGGAACGGTGACTGTATTAGAATTCTTATAACGAAAACAAAATGTAAGTACAGAATGTATTAAATACTTTGACTAACCACCGTAACAGAGACAGGTTTTACTTACATGGGTTTGTGGAGACGCCCTACCAGTTTCTTAGAGCCTCTAGCAAGGGGTAGAACAGAAGTATTAGGTAGGTAATACAGGCGGTTACTAAAATCCGGTCAAGCTGGTCAAATGCCAAGCTGATAACGGGTGACACGTCATATAATGACAGTAATTAGAAACATTTTGATAAGAAAAAAGGCAATGATGATAAATTTAAAATGTAACGCAAAGTTTCTAGTGATATTGGGTGACAAACGATTAAGAGCATGTTTAAAGTGATGTTTGCACGTTACACATGTTTATCTAAAATTTGGGGCAGTCCTGTCATACTATCATATCATCGTATATCATTTCTATTAGTAATAACAAAACATAAAACTCTGATGAAATGATAAGAATTGGCCTTTTTGTTTTACACTAAAGTGCCCAAGAGGCACAAACCTCGCTTGATTCATATAATATAACTATTGTTGATTAAATTGTGCTACCAACTTTGTGTTGATCGTATCTAATAATTGAAGTAGGTTTATAAAAGAATAAGTATCTATTTAAGTATAGTTAGAAAAACTAAAAAAAACACGTTTAAAAAGTCGGTTACAGACCAACTAATGAACATTCAGTTTAATTTAAAAAAAATGTAATTCCGTTTGATCAACTAAAAACTACTGTTACGGTTTTATTTTAATTATACGAGATCGACTGATTATAGTTTTTTATTTTTACACCTTCATGCACTTGTGTATATCGGCCGACTTAACGCCCAAAGCATTCTCGACCAGCCAACCTTCGGGGGCTGGTTTCAAGGTAGGTGCAGCGACGTTACAGTTGTACTCAGTTGACATTAAATAAAAAATACAAACTTACATATATACGCAAATAAGGAGGGCTACTGCTGATTAAGTAAATCCGCCATCAGAAGAAGGTAATTAGTAATTATGCACTTTCTTTTTAAATGTGTGACGGTTAGTCGACATCCTGATTTCAAGTGGGCGCGCATTCTATAGCAACACCGCTTGTACAATGAGGGTATTACGAAATCGGAGTTGTGGGAAGGACACAGGAGAAGTAGATTATTCGTTGAACGAAGATTTCGGTCGTGATTAGAGGACAGGAAACGCAGTTCGAGGTCAAGGTAAGTAGGTGAGGAGGGGAGATTAGAAATGAAAAGAGAGAGGCCAACTCTTGCTGATTACGGCGCAGACGAATTAAGAACGCAAATATCTTCGTAACTATGATCACGTATCTAACGTGACCATAATTAAGAAAATTAAACATGTATCGAATTGAGTTTTTGAGAAAAACGGTCTAGTTTATTTGGGAGGTCTGTATTCAGATCGAATTAACAGACATCACCATAGTCAACTATAGGAATGATTAGGGATTTCATAAGAGAGATTTTCGTTTTGAGAGGCTGGAAATTCTTTAGACTGTATAGGGTTCGCAGGATTAACCAGTCACTTTTGGATTCATATGAATAACTTGAACTCACCAATTATGTGTTGAGTCGATTGTTAGGCCTAGGTCTTTGACAACATTGCTCCGAGGTATAATTGAGCCGTAGAGCACGACTGGAGGTATTGAAGCTGTGTCCTCTCTGCGCATAATATTTTTGCTGTCTACTACGATTCTCTGTCATTTGGTGGAGTTTAATGTCAATCCGAAAGTCTGCGATCACGATTTTATGCAATCTAGTGGTGTGCAATTGGAGAGCCCTATGTCCAGCTGTGGACTGTGATAGGATTATGATGTAATGTGATATGTTGATACTATATGGATATTTTTTCCTATCTATAAAAATTCAAAGTGTGGTTAAGAATGATCTTAAGAAAATATGTTACAATGAAATCAATGTGGTCGCATAGCTTATGTTGGAGCCAATTAAATCTCAAAGTCATATTCAAGTCTATCCAATTTTTCGTATCAGCTCTCGTAACTCAATTTTATATGCTAAAAAGCTTTTACCAGCCATTCGCTCATGTAATATTTTTTTTTCTGAAATCATTTACAAGTCTGTATCTGTAACATTTTTTACTGTTCGTATGAACAGTATGGCAGCGCATTAACTAAGGCCACTTACTAACTTGACTAATATCAAAAATATTAATATGTAAAACAAAAACTTTTTACCCCATTTACCAAAATTATGCGATTAGATGAATATGAAATTTGGCACGGTTAACATTTGTATTATATGGAGAGGAAGTGCAGGAAGCTTTTTTTAAAGACGACTCTTGCATTAGAAATATATGCATCCTGTGCCGCGGGGGACTTTTAAAAACATATAGATATGAAAAAGACACTAAGAACAACCTGACTCAAAACAACAATTTGTGAATCACACAAAGTGTTGTTTCATGTGAAATTTGAACCCACAACACTTGATCCAGTGGTAAAAACGGCGTGGCGACCGTATGAAAAATCACTGTTTTTTTTATTTTTAGAATCTTCTGTTATACAATAAATATTATGATGTTTTTATCTTGTTTTTCGCTTCAGTTTGTTCCCAATTTTGTCATTAATACAACCACAATGTGACACAGCAAACTGTGACTGCGTATAATTAGTATTGAATAAAATATTGTGGTTCCTTCAGAAACCTGAATGTTGTCGAGTATGGGGAATACCATTAATTTTACTCTTTGTTGATGAATAAGTCGTATAACGTATAGTTAGGCAGTTAACGAGTACTGAGATAAACGGTACACCTGTGTCGTAGGAGGTTAATTTTATATATATGAATATAATTACTCGTTTGACTTATTGTGATTTTTTACTACACTTGGTTTTCGTAAATACTAGCTTGCGATATGAGTCAATGTACAAGGAGAATGCAATGACAAAAATAAGCCGCGCGTTTGCGAAAAGAAGCCGATTGTTACATTCGTATGCTACATGTAACTAACCTTGTTACATATACGTAAACTGTGTGCAATGAAGATATAAGAAATTAAAAAAAAGATTTTTTTTCGATTCTCAACTGTACCTACTTATCCCCAATTGGAGCACTGAATCCTATATATCTAATATATCTATCTCATTCTTCACCCAAGTGGAGAACCTAGCTTTGAACGGGTTCGCTATCCCCATTAACAGTGGCTGTAACAGTTTATACTAGATATCATAGACGTTGATTCTATGAAATTTCTTATATGTATCACTGAGATAGATAACAAAAATTGTATAGCTTTTTGTAAATAAACTGTTTAAATTATTATTTAAGTAATATTAAAAAGGTTATTACCAAAATAATATTATTATGAATATAATAATATTATTTTATACTATTCCAATTCTTAAAAAGTACACATTGCAGAGGCCTCAGGTCATCGGAGAATTTAAAACTAAAAATGCTAGCACATACCACTCAGTTTGCAGACAAGTCTATTACTGTGCAAGCGGTAAGGCTTTGGAACAATTTGCCAGATAATATCCGAAGAGCGAAAACCTTGAATATGTTCAAATAGCTAGTGAAGAATTACTACTTATCATTGTGAATATTTTTGATTTAATTTTGTTTTATGTATATTAGTCTGTAATTGTATGCATACATATGTATATTTCAGTGTGTAGGTATAAGTATGTGTGTGTAATATGAATAGTGTATAACATTTGTATATGGATCGCTACTATTTCTTTTTGTTTTTTTTTGTATGATTTATGTGTTGCCCGTATGTAAGCTACCCTAAATTTTTTAAATTTTGAAGCACATTTCCGTGTTATGGTTGTTTGGAAGAAATCGCTGAGAGCGATAAGACCGCCAATTGTTATACATACTGTGTGATTGTCCCTGTTGGACCATTTCTTACTATGTATATACAATAAAGGTAAATAAATAAAAAATAAGTATTGTGAAGTTTTAAATATATCAATTATGCAGACTACACGGTTGGCCTAGTGGTTTCAGTGGTCGCCACACCGCTTCCTACTGCGCCAAGTGTTGTGGGTTCAAATGCTACATGGGACAATACTTTGTGTGATCCATAAATTGTTGTTCTAAGTCTGGGTGTACTTTGTGTCCGTTTCATGTATGTTTGTAAAGAACCCCGTGACACAGGAATGTATATTCCTAATGCGGGAGCTGCAAAAAAAAAGTAAATATATTTCGTGATATTTCGGTATGTATTCTTTATATTTACACACGAGTACCTTATCGAGTATCTTACCGTTTTAGCTCGCGATTTCCTTTATCTATTCAATAGCGAATCTCATCTCTAGAGGCTCGTCATAAATGGATAAACTGCAATGAATATAATTGACACAAATCACAATAGAGCTATTGCTATATATTGGACTGACGTTTTCAAGGTGTCGGCTGCATACCGGAAAACTCGGCTGTCCGGCAATTGTTTCATCAATTACTTATTTCAACACGTTTTGACTCCATAATTGGCCATGCTTAATACTGTTTGTATTTCTTCGTAATAATTATGTCGAGATCTCGTATTAGCCACAGGAAAAGCGACAGAGCTTTGCAACTATATCTTTCTCATATTTTTACCTATATTATGAATCAGAACGTGGGTATGGGTAAGCCTCCACTACATTAGATGGTCTGGCAACCGATAAAGGTTGCGACAACCTTAAGGCGGTTCAAAGAAATAGTTGGATGGGTGAAGCACAGGACAATAGTTTAACGCCAGTTCTGTTGGTGTTTTTGCGTATGTGATGTTTTTTTAATGCACGCACATATTAAAACCAATTTTTTAATATGTGTGTGCATTGAAATTTCACACACCCACAAAAGGGTTAGGATGAAGAAATAGGACGGTTATTGGCGTGCTGTTTGTCGTCTATCGATATACATACATCTCGATGGCTATTTGCACACCAATAACCGTTAACCTTGCAGCGGGACTGCATTTATGTTCATTCTTCAAATGATGACAACGATTAATACAATATGTTGATTGTAACAAAAAACACATAAATTACTTAGTGTTATCGCAAGCCTCTGTAAATACTGAATGTTATGACAAGATACTCTTTGGTGTTGAGTGTTGAGTGAAATAAAAACTAAGAAAGATTTTTTCGTAATATCCTTCACAATTAGCTGTGCTCACAAAACTGAATGATAATCCCAACACAGTAGATTACAACTTTCGATCTGGAACTTTAAGGTTTTTGATTTACATTTTTATTAAGTAGCCAACTACACATAAAACTCAATAAAGTTAATTATTATTATGCGGACATCTATTTCAAGCCCTCATAGCCCAGTTGCACTCGGTGATTAGAAACAATCATCGAGGGTAAGCAACGATGGCGCGGTCAGTACCTGGATGGGTGACCGCTGGTGGCATGTTACCATGAGCGTCTCCGTGATTCGGAGGTCACGTTAAGCAGTCGGTCCCGGTTGTTATCATACGATAACAGTCGTGAAGCTTAGTTGGGGGCCTTCGGGCGGCTTAAAAACATCCAACGGCAAGATTTACGTAGCCACAACGTATTCTTGCGAGTCCCCAACCCGCACTTGGCCAGCGTGGGGACGTATGGCCTTAACCCTCTCCTGAGAGGAGACCCGAGCCCAGCAGTGGGACATTATGGGTTGTTGTTTATCTATTTCAACACTAAGAAGTTTGAACCGATGTATGTTTTCTCCGAAATTAGCTCATCATTTTTTCGTTGTTTAACCAAGCTTGTTAACGCACAGCATGTCTTGACCCATTTATGTCTATCGAATAAATAGTATCATCAATTGATTCCGGGAAAATGAAACGCAACATGTCTATCCTTGTTCGCTTTTATTTTAGTGTTTATTTAGCTATATCAAAATATAACAGGGTTCTGATAAACTTACAATAATAGACTAGGCGACTCAGTTATTTTATTATTGTGCATTCTTCAATTCATATTATTGTAGGGTTTTGGCGGCTCGAGCAGACAAATAGCCAAAACAGTGAGAATAGTCGATTCTTTCAGGACTAATTCAACTATTACACAATTAACTACACATTTCCGTCAGCATCAATAGTCTTTAACAGTTCACAGCTCGATATAAATCCTCCTTAGAAGAAGAAGAGGTTTTGACCTTATAGACTGAGATCCCAGTCATCCCAGACTTCATTCTAGGAAAGAAGAAATCTTTAGGCAGGCAAGTATCATTCTGGCATCATTCATTCATTATTCATTCTGGCATGGTCATTTTGGCATGGTCGTACATAAAAAAAAACAATAATTATTTCTGAGTTAAATCCATATTGTGTGACTATAATATGGCTTTGTTATATTTCTATAAATAACCCTAACAATGTTTACACATATGCCATATTCGACAATTTACCTTAATTGCAACATTTCACACAGTTTAACAAACAAATATGGTGTAAGTTTCCTCGTTTAGAAACCAATGTGTTTACGTATTTTATGCGTGATAATTACATCCATATAATATTATAAGTTTGAAATTAACTCTGTTTCTCTGACTTTTTGTAACAGTTTCACGGCTAAATAGCTGGGCCGATTTTAATGAAATTTGGCATGGATATACTTTCACTGACTTTTTCTGATTCTTGAGAAAAGACATAGGTTACTTTTTACCGTGATAACCGACATAAACAGGGGCGAAGCCAAGGTCTAAAACTAATTATTTATATTAATAAATGTTCCCCTGCCGATTTCGGCTATGATGACTGATTAAGTTTGAGCATCTCTTCGGGCGTGCGCTCTGGTGTGATTTATGTACCCTATTTTTGCACTGAAGGCACGTGTACAGTGAGAGCAAGTGAGCACCCCATTAATGTAATTTAGTTAACATTGACGGGCGGTTTGCTTTTGAGATGGTCTCGCTTCGCATCGAGGCTAAATCTCCTTTGTTCCTCAAAGTTGCATATGTTCTGGTGAACCATCCGCCGCCAACCAGGTCTAGTATTATTATTGTTATTTATATTATGTTTGTATTAGTTTAGTACTTAAGTATTTTTGTTAGTTTACTCAAAGGTACTCATTAGATAGTTCTTAAAGTGCGACAATAACACATCCGGATCTTCAAAATAAGGCTTTTTTACCTATGGGAATCCTTCGGGCCTTCACCCCTTGCGGCGGGGCGGTGTGTCGGAATCGAACCGACTAAAACCACACGATGTACCACTCTGCGCCTGTGACGGGAGGCATTTTAATAATTGAGCGAGATGACAATAGATTCGTCATATTACCTCGGGTGATATGATTTTTTGTGGTGGCCGGGCTATAACTTTTGACACTTATTATTTTTATTTGTCTTTAAGCTAAGCCTGTATCGATGTATATGTGTAAGGCTATAACATAGAAATATGTACATATGGAATATTATCCCTAAAGATTCAAGTATTAGTGTAAAAAAAAAATAAACCGTATATAATCGGTTCAATGCAATCAGGTTAAACATTAATTATTATGTTCCGATTTAATGTGTGATTAGTGTGTTAATTAGGATGCGCGGTGCAAAATAATTATAATATGTGTATTCGTAGATTACAGGGCTAATGTCACATTATGTTGGATATGACTAAAGTAGTTTAGGTTAAAAGGTTCAACACATTCAAATTATGTGTTACGGTAAGCTAAGCTTGTTATCGCTTCGGTACTTCCTTCCTGTGCCGAGCGGTCAAAATCTGGAACTCACTACCTGCGCACGTGTTTTCTTCCCACTATGATCCCGGGTCCTTTAAGCGGGGCGTGAAAAAGCATCTCACCAGGCCGCCATAGTGTGGGTCACCATGCTGCATTGTTCTTTTTCGCATTGAGGATGGTGACCACCACTCTTGGATTCTGCTTATGCTTTCCATCAGGCAGGGCAGAGTCATTTTGACAGCTTATACATAAAAGAAAATATAAATGTAGCTTGACTATGTAAACAAGTCTTTGAAGTAGGAGGAGAGCCACACTTCGGCATGAATAGGCAACCTCGACCGGAGTGATACCACGCCCTAATAGAAAACCGGTATGAAACAGCGCTTGCGCTGTGTTTCATCGAGTGAGTATGATAACGGAGACCCTAGTCCAAACGCTCCCCCATCCCTCTCCTCATCCCCCAAAGGCCGGCAACGCATTTGTGAAACCTCTGGTGTTGTGGGTGTCCATAAGTTGAACTACATGACACAGAATTGTAACTTTATAAGTATGTGTAGTATGTACTCCGAGCTTTAGAGAGTACGTCAAATTGTCGATCCCGATTGTCGTACTAATATCTGTGGCAATCGTTACGGATAGTTGGAGCTTTAAACTTAATAACTTCAATGATAACAGTTGCATGATGTGACATTCGCTCTGTTTGGGAAGAAGACTAACTAGTAGGAAAAGCAACTTACTTTTTAATAGGACCTATCTGTCAATAGGTTTTTTTCTGATTTCTCCCCGGTCGTGTGTGTTGTTGTCTCATAGGATTGTGGAGTGAGGGAACAGAGAGGACACTTGTGTTTGCGCACACACTTGTGCACTAAAATATCTTGGTTAGTTGTAGGGCCTCTAATGACACTGACCACTGTGACAGAATTCAGTTAGAGGTACATCATCGTAATACACAAGCTTCGGAGCTTTTCCACATAATTATAGTACTCAATTCATTTGGTACTTTTAGTGTTAAAATACTCGAGTATACCTACATGTTTTGTCAACTAATCTATTGAATAAATTATTATCCGCGATGTTCATGAACCAATACGACCTTCAAACTTTAAATAAATGAGGGGACTTTCACGGGAGAGGCCCAAAAACGATGTTGGTAATTATTTTTAATTTACTTTTAAACCAATTAAATGTTAAAATCTTATACGTGTTATTTGGTCATAGAAATTTGTTTCCGCGAAAGGGGATTGTCAGCATAGGGCAACATATAGCAAAATAGGGCAACATTTGCGTGACCCAGGTATTCATTATTCCCAGTACAGTTAATCCAAATTTCCACGCGTGGGTGGGTATATTTTTATTCGTCTGCTTGTAATATATTTAGCGAAGGACAATTTTACTTTTTTCTTCTTTGTTTATTTTATTTTCTATAACAGCATTTGCACATTCATTTACAACTTATGTATCTTTGTGTTTTTTATTATATTCTCTATGGCAAATGGCGACTGGCTTATTGTCTTTCGGCCAAGCTTTATGGCCGTGGCACTTTGATTTTGATTCCTATATCTTCCGTTTCTCAAAAAGGATGACACAATTACTGTTGATATTCATTACTGTATTAAAACTGTATTTTTTTATCGTCCTCTTGCTAAATTCTTAATATCAAATGGATCGGTCTGATTCTTTTATCAATTTGAATATTAAAATCCATTGTAACCCTACTTAACTAAAGACCCCACTTTTCATACATCTTAGTTACGTAATCAGTAAACCTTTTAACTTATTTGACTTTGCTGAAGTAAATGGACAACAACAGTTGTCTAAATACATAAACATTTTTTATTTGTACCACTTCTTATAATTAAGTTAATTTACATGTGCGTTGCTCAACAGACTTTAAGTCAAAGTGTTATGGACTAAATCCGCTTAACCACGGTTATGTGAAATAGCTTTGAAAGTGACAAATTCAAGCGTGTGACGTCTGTCGCCTTGATCTCGCTCCGTTCACTTAATCCTAGTCTTTATTTATATAATATCAAATCTTTTTACTTATACATAACAGTTTTAATTGAATAAGATTATACTGGTATTGCGTAAGTGGTTCACAAAAAATAAGAAACGATTCTAAGTGTTACTTTATTTGACAATTGCAGTGTCGTTTATTTATGTAATGTTGAGATAAAATTGTTGCTCTTTGCCCTTGTGATAACATTAATTAAATACGAAATACTTGTGTTATTTATATTTTAACTTGAATACTAGGTCGGTTGACACTTCTAAAGATACTGCTTTTTGCTTCTGTTTTTGACAATGGTTTATTGTCCTATGCTTCCAGAACTTTCTGATAGTCCTGGGCGTTGTAACAATCAAATAGCTACCTCGATAAATTGTAGTAAGTAAGCGACTGACTGCAATTTCTTCTTAGATCGAGTGAGTTAAAATTTTAATGCTTAGATGCATTTTTTCTTAAAGATAATCTTATCAATCTTTTGTCCAATATTGCCTTCTTAGACGGAGTCCTGTGAAGGTTTAGCCCGTTTTACGCGTTTGTTTGTAGAGGAAATCTGCGATGCCAAGGACTGCAACTAATAACAAATATCAGAGTGACCTTATCAAGTAGTCTTTGATTTAATAACCTGCTTTTGTGATTAGTGTAAATTCGTGTAAACTTTCTAGTTCTTTTTTATTGGAGTTAGACCTCGTGTTACGGAAAATTTTGACAGTAAAAATTAGTGCTAAATCTGTTGTTGACCTCACTAAACTAAAAATCACTAAAATTGTTTGTTAGCTTATATACTTTATTTTCATTTAGTTACGATAGTTGTATAGTAGAATAAGAAGAAGACCCAATTGTGAGTTCTCAGAGTGGAAGGCGCTGGCAGCTATAGCATAGTTCCATACTGTTATGGCTGCCGACGTTAACCTACCTACACATGTAAGGATTTGTATGAAATTAGAAATTAGGTATGTGTGTAAAATTGTTCGTCACAAATAATTAAATAAACTATCATATTAGTCCTAGAGCGAGCAATGTTTTTGGAATAGGGATCAATTTTAGATAGATGTTTCTTAAGGGTTTTTAACTAATAAACATTCGTGTGTCACCGATCAGCATTTATTTGGTACTGAGCTGAATATGCATGCGTACAGTGAAAGCTAAGATTTGAGATACCAAAAACTGGACCGTAAGTGAATTAAATTAAAGTATATAATCCAACAACAAAAATCAGTTTAGTGATGTCAGCAACAAAATTTGTAGCATTATCAGCCAGATTATCTTCTGACCAATTAATTTGATCAAGTATAGTTTTTTAAATTGTTGATATATATTGTTCCTCATCTTATGAGTTTTTCATCAGTGTATTATTTCTTTAAAACTCTGAGTCTTTAATAACACTCCGCAAAGAGTAAAATAAATGTCAAGAGAGATTTGTTCATTAAACACGACAAATAATCTTATCATGTCTACTATAATAATATAGTATAATAATAATATAATACTGTTATCACCATCAGGGTAATCTCTCAGAAGATTCTGATATCATATTGTTGTAAAATCTTCTTTAAATAGGTCTGTTTTGCAACAAATTAGTATGCACAACTGCCCTGTTCTTTACCAATAAATAACAATGACAAGTGTATACGTTAGTTATTCCATTAACAGAATAGTTATCCTAAGTTTTGGAACACGTCTCGTTTATGTTTTATCGACCGAGGTCGATGAAACTATACATTTCTTTAGACTTGGTCAAATACGTTATGAAAAAAGTAAATACTTAAGCTTCTTCAATAAAAAAAAATCTCGACTGAGTGCGAATGTAAGTAAACGTTACGAACCGGCGATTTTAAAATGTACATATTCACAGTGTCAGTCTGTTTTTTTGCGGTAATTACTCCAGGAAAACCTACTAAACGCACGCTGTCTCGGGTACTATAAACCGGGGGATCAGGTGCCCTCTAAAGAAAATCCTTAATACCCCGACTTACCTCCGGCCCCCTACGATTTGTAGATGGTTCCCTCCTGTGCAGTAACCGCGGTGTTCATTCTCTGCACAGAAACAAGCGCGCCACCTCAACCTGTTTCTGCTAGGGTAACAGATGGCCTCACCTGTAGTGAAAAATCTGCCATAAATCTGGTTAATTTTAGGTTTTTTTAACACACTTTTGTTACTTACAAGTGATTAATTTTAAAAGATTTTTTTAAAAATTAATTTATATTTTATTTTTTATTTATTTATATTTTATAGGCGCTCATAGCCCAGTTGCACTCGGTGATTAGAAACAATCATCGAGGGTAAGCAACGATGGCGCGGTCAGTACCTGGATGGGTGACCGCTGGTGGCATGTTACCATGAGCGTCTCCGTGATTCGGAGGTCACGTTAAGATTTACGTAGCCACAACGTATTCTTACCAGTCCCCAACCCGCACTTGGCCAGCGTGGGGACGTATGGCCTTAACCCTCTCCTGAGAGGAGACCCGAGCCCAGCAGTGGGACATCATGGGTTGTTGTTTTGTTTGTTTTTAATTTATATTACTTGTTATTAAAAACATACCTTTTAGCCCTTGCATTTGATACCCATTGGGTGGGTAGTTCAGACATATGTACGTCGCCATTTTGTTTACGGCCCATGTCAAAAAAAACGCGACGAGTTGGATCTTCGCCACAAAAAAAATGTACTGGTTTTTGGGTAAACACTCACTGTCCGTACGTAATAAGATACTGTTTTGTATAAACAAGTCCTTATGCCTGTATGGACTTTTGTCATCCAGTTCCATCCAGAATCCAATACACTGATGGTACAACGTTTTCAAAATAAAGTTCTCAGGAGTATTGTAAATTTCGGGGTTCCAGGGATCTCCTTCCGAGGGTACACCTGGTTCCCCGGCTTCTAGTACCCGAGATGGTGTGCGGTTTTTAGTCGGATCGACATAACCACCGGTCGGTGGTATCAGAGGGGATTTCCGCACAAAAAGAAAAAAAAAGCGGGTATTGTAAATACCTTGAACCTCCATCTGGACCTCAAAGTAGAATTCGTCACAGGCATTGTATCGAAATATGCCGAAGCTAATGAACACCGCCTTCATTATCATCGCGTGAATTTTGAGGCTATCCAGCTTGTGAAAAATATGGACGTTACAAGGAGGTTTAAACGGATAAAAACCTTCGAGTAATTTAAGTGACAGTGCGAAATGAACAAAATACTAACATAATAGTGCAGTGTATTTTAAGAACACATGAACAGAGTTTCCTCAATTAATGAGAGACAATAAGAAGAGTCACAAGACAGAATGGACACAATCTTTTTAAAGTTATGTTTTGTTAATTTAGGCCAAATTAAAATTACTCATTAGTCAGTAGAATAGATTGTAATGGCAATGTCATACTTGTATTAGTATGGCATTTACAGAAAAAGAAAATTTGTTACGGCGGCCATTTTGGATAAATAACAATACCGATTATAAATAATTGCGTTGTCATCAGAACTAAAAGCATATTTCAAATTTAAGCTCAATCGGGAATCGGGAAGTGGTTTAAATTTAACTTACAAGATTTGATTACAAATAAACATCTCGACAGGTGAAACTAAATAAAATAGCTGCAATATGACAAGCAGAGATTGATGTATCGTCTTGCAGATAATTGTCGTTTTAAATTAGACTCAGTCCGTACTTCATGACATTAATGCGGTATGAAGGTACGCTTTGGCATTATTTGTTCCAAAATAACTTATGCCATTATGTCTGGTTCACTGGAACATACTCGAACTTGAATTTATTGTGCGTCAAATGTCCTATCTTCGTCCTGCTCAAGGTCTTCGTCTCACACTTTAGTAACAGCCATATTTATGTCTGGTTTTGTCATTTGTAATATATTATCTGTTTTATTAGTATTGCCTTCAATAAATAAATTTATGTTCAAAGAGACGCTTTTACTTTTCGATTCTTATCATTGTTACTTCTAAAGTAAAGGGCATTTCAATATATATCTGCCTTAACAGTACAGCATTGTTAAACGAAAGTATTCGTAGCATGACTTCATGTTTGGAGCTATTGTTAGCATTTCTAACATAAATTTATTTTTAATGTTATAGTTATCGAACTATTTGTTGTAGACAAATGTTGTTACTCAGGTAATGAATATTAAAATTTGACATTTGACGTTGAATATATAATTACATGTTAAACTAGCTTAAATTATCCTTGTCTAATTCTAGGTATTTAACGGCATGTGTGAAATTTAAGATGGTAAATTTAAAACAATCTGCGTATATTCCATTTGCCACGGCATTTTCTGTATACCTCCCAAAAATGTAAAACATGGTCATTAATTTATTTCATGCGCTTAACTATACTTAAGATGTTTGTACCACGAAATTTAATGATTTGTTTAACTATTGCCATTTTATTTAAGTGTATTGGGCATCAGCTAATGTGTACTAGAGATAACCAAAAGGCCTTATTTTAAACGTTTTGAATGTCTTATTCAATTGACAAGTAGGATTTGAAATGTCATAGCATATACTTTTGTTCCATTATAGGAGATCAAATGTATACTGGACTGTTATAGTTGTTTGTAGGCGTTTTAAAAATATGTATATTTTTATCTTTAAAGCACATTAGCACCAATTGTATACATGAATTAAGCTTTCGGAATTCTACATGTTAACGTCAATTTTAGGCTTCACTATTTTCTTAATTCGAATGGAATATATTATATACTTATAATACTATACTATGTACTACTATATGATGATGAGTACAAGAAAAAGTTTCAAAAACAACAACAACAATTTAAAACAATTTAGCCTATGTCACCCGAGCCATTATTACGAATCTTTTGCCACCTTTTCCTATAAAATCGGTTCAGTGCTCTGATATTAAGACTGAAGACAAAAAATATTACCATTTCTTTTTGGCTTTCCGGTCGTGCCGGCCCGTTCATTCTGAAGTAAGCTTGGCTCTACTAACTTAAATTGATACAGCATCACAAACGTTGCCAGTACTTACGACCCAAGAAAGTATATTATTTCGGTTACGTTATATACGCACACATAGCATAATGAATTTGCCGAGTTAAATATTTTAAACATATGATTCTAAAAGGGCAAGTAAAAGTAAACATAAGGGTTACTCAAAATACTAAAATTTTCGAGTTGAATTGAAAATCGAATGGCAATACAAATTTAAATTGTACGTTTGTAAAATTGTGTTATTTAGTAAACACGGATTCTGCTACTTCAAAATTTGTACCACTTCTTTAATGGAACAGTGAAGAAGCTATGCCCTCGATATATTGATATACTAGCGAAAGTTCTATTAATATATACCATTTTTATCTTCTTCATTATAACTATTATTCTTTGGCGTAATTCAGCACGTGGCAAAGAGCTTTGGTTGCTTACTTTTAAGCTGCCTGTCTGACAGAGATACTCCTCGGGAATGTAACTGTTTTCAGGGGGGCCATAGAAAAAGATTGGAAAAGAGGTAGTGCGAGGGAAATAGGGTTAACTGATAATAATTATGAGTTTAAATACTGCTTAAAGGACTATAAGAACCTTGAAGGCATATAAACTTTTTAATATATATGTATGTGTAACATTTAAACTGAAATGTAAACACCATCGTCACCACTCGGACTGTTTAATAAATTTATATGTATATTAATATATTTAAACTAATTTATGTTTTATTCTTGTTACAGAGGGACGACCGGTCATTGCTAGCGCAGTTCTTCTTCGCCGACGACGCTCTGAATATGGTCGCGGCGGAGTTGGACTCGTTTGATGGCCGAAAAGACCCCGAGAGATGCTCCACTCTCGTCAACCAGCTTAGACACGCGCAGGTGGGGAAAAATTTAATCTTGAAATAAGGAAATTGTAAACAACTTCAATAAATGTCTACAACATCCGGTGTGTAGACATCTTTGTGTGATTATCTGTATTAGAAATGGTAATCATATCCTGTCTACTTACTATTTTAGTAAATAAATATTTTTTGTTAGAATTGACCTTTATTCGTTAGTTTATTTATGAATATTTATTCGGTATTTATCATGCGTATAAAATATTCTAGTGAAAGTAGAGTGTAATAACCAATACATTATTTAAACATAGTTTTGTAACATTTAAATAAGCTGGAATATTTATACTACCTACGTTTATTAACACCAAATGCAGCAAAAAAAGTTAAGATTGAATTAAATAAAATCTAGAGAGATCTGTCTCTATATTACTATTAGATCTCTACTTTAATATCGACATTTTTAATGTTTGTCGAAGACAAACTATAGGAAATGTTGATCTTGAATTTCGCACCCGAACACGCATCTCTAACTTGATTGAATTGTAGATTTCTGTTTTAAAACCACCTGTAAATCTTTACATTACTATTACCTCCATGGCGCACTGAAATGAAACCATATATTCTGCAATTAGGTTCCGTGAACACTCTTGCAAGTAAACATTTTTTTGGAACTGAGAAGAAAAGACGAAACAAACTCAGGGATCATCTTCTTCATCATTCATCAAGGTCGCTTAAAGTCCAGATCCATTCATTTAGTTCCAATAGCTCATAGGCCACACATATTGCCTGGCCTGTCTTTCTTATTTCTTCCAGGGTCAGCTCATGACTAATCAGTGTGTCGGTCGACTGTCTGAATTTTTGTCAGTCTGTTTGTTTCGGCTAATCTCTGGTACGGCCGTATTGATTTTGACAGGACTTTTGGCAGATATCTGATGATGTAAGGAATAACTTAAGACTAATTTTATTTTAGACTAGCTTCGCCCAACAGTGTGACCCGCAGATGTTGTACCTTTACAACAATGACCGCGCGTAACACTGCGGGACGCAGCTAATAAGTATATTAAATACCTATATATTATAATTGTGATATAAACCTGTCCGTTATTTGGATAGTTGACGTTATTAGGGACACAGCTTGTACTGGTTTGTAGACACTCCTCAGTCACAACTTGTATGATACACGCTGCGGGATGTCCACGCATAATCCATAACAGTTGTCCTTGAAACGCACATCAAAATTATGTGCAAAATAGAGTTGTGTGACGTAATGTGTGGCTCTATTTAGTTTATCAGTGAACTTTACCATTCTATAATAATACAGTAAGTACTATTGTTGTGTCACTAAAAATGTACGTAACAAAATCACAAAACAGTACTCCCAGAAATCGTGATTAGATCAATCACAATGTTGTTTATATGATATTATGTATGTATTATATGGGCTTACACATATAGTCTGTTTGTTGTTGTGGTTGGTATCGAGTAATTTAGTAAACGGCAATAAGTCTATTATTTGTGACTAATCACTCTTTTAGTCTTGCATAACGTGAGGACACTGAAATACGAGTATGGGTGTTTTCGCTTGAACGGGGAATTACCGAATAGTGTTTCTTTACAAAAGTTCGTAACATTCGCAACTTATACGTCCTCATAGAAAACCAATTTCCTTTTCATAGAGTGAGTGAGGTAACTAGAACCTTAACCCCCTTTTTTTGTGCGAAAATCTCTCCGGATACCACCGGCTGGTGGCTATATGGGACTCGAACCAACTAGAAACTGCACACCGTCTCGGGTACTAGAAGCCGAGGAACCAGCTACAACCACGAAAGGAAATCCCTGGAACTGCTTCAATCCCCCTGACCCTATGAAGACTCCCGAAAGAAGGACCATGACTCTTGAATTGCAGGTCTTCATTGGCGTCAGTAGTTGATTGCTATCTTGTGCATTCTTTGGATTACAGTTATATCATCCCAGTGCTAGTAATTGTAGAAACGAAAGTTTTTATGTATGGATGTACTGTTTCAAGCAAAAATTACTAAATAGATTTAGATGACACTTTATATTAATTTGGCGACTACTACATACAGAGGCAACAAAAATATATGACAACGCCATCTATCGAAGATACATTGAACTACGGAGTAACTAAGGAAACTAAGAAACCACTAATCCTGAATTGTGCAATAAATGTTCTTGCGCCGATTAACATCTATACAATAACCCAACATCAACCGTTGGGCATTGGCCCGCCAGACATGATCACCTCGCCTGGTCGGAGGATCGGTCGGATCCTCCCTTTGTGTTGGAGAGACATGACACCCGTTCCTCCACAATTAACACAGGTTATACATCAGAATAACACATAGGCTACTATTTATCGTGATAATTAATTCTTCGCAAAGTAATAACAATGCTTGGTAGTATAACTTGCACCAACGCCTATTATGATAACTAACTCATGTAAGTAGCTTGGGTTATCGTATATTATCAAGACGTGCGTCTAGTTTAATTTAATATGTATTCGATAACATTATAGGATATGCTTTAGAATTTTTATCACGTATTCTCAATTGTTATTGATAACGATATCTATACCTTATAGAAATTGCGATAAGATTCAAATAACAACATTACATTGATTAAATTTAGCGACTTGGGCGTTCCCAAGTCAAATACTCTAAAAGACATACTTCTCCAAACTAAAGCGACTTAGACTTAGAGAAGTATGTCTTCTCTTATTTTATTTAAGATATAGCTTTCCATTGTTTTACTAGCTACTACTGTTCCAAAAAGGTAATGCCATGAAATCGGTTATACTGCAGATAGGTAACAAGAACATATTTCAATTTCTATCTGGAGATTCTCGAGTAACGAAACGGCTAGAATCACATTTTGACTAACGTGTAGGGTATGCAGAGAGTGAACTTATAACTAGAATTTACGCTATGATAAAATTTAGTGTTGGGTTAGGAAGTGGCTCTGTTTATCCACAAACCATAATGTCCCACTGCTGGGCTCGGGTCTCCTCTCAGGAGAGGGTTAAGGCCATACGCCCCCACGCTGGCCAAGTGCGGGTTGGATCTGTTTAAGATCTGCTGTATTTTTACAATTCAAGCAAAATGTTTCGGTGTTACTTTACACTAAAATGTTCTTTCTTCGCGCCCTTTTCCCAAACTAGGTTCATTTCGCGGAACTTCGTTTGACAGTAATAGACACTGCGGACCCGTATGGAGACGAAATGTATATCATTATTGAAAACTGGGACTGTATATTACTAACTTTTTTTTATTTCTTATTAAAATAACAGTTATTACATTATCACTATTATCATATAATTTATATTTTTTCTGATTAAATGCGTGTGCGAAGCAGTCAGCCTCGGATGTTATCGTAGGATAACAGTCGTGAAGCTTTTTTAGAGGCCTTTGGGTGGCTTGAAAACATCCAACGTCAGGAACCAACGACAGGAATTTGGGATTAGCAAGCATATTAAGGGAACATTTAGGAATCTATAACAATACGCATAGCCTTATATATGCTTCCTTATATATATACTTATATATTAATTACATTTATATATATGCTTCCTTAAGAAGCCTATCGTTTTCTGATTTCAGATAGATACTACTTCTCATTTCTTCACGTCATTTTATAGACGAGAACGTTATAACTTAGGCTGACTTGTATATGTCACAAGTTACAGTAAGATAAACTGATATTTTTATTAAAGTGAATTAATTACTCAGTATTATTATAGAGGGTAAGCAACGACGGCGCGGTCAGTACCTGGATAGGTGACCGCTGGTGGCATGTAACCATGAGCGTCTCCGTGATTCGGAGGTCACGTTAAGCAGTCGGTCCTAGTTGTTATCATACGATAACAGTCGTGAAGCTTAGTTGGAGGCCTTCGGGCGGCTTAAAAACATCTATCGGCAAATCACGTAGCCACAACGTTGTCTTGCCAGTCCCCAAACCGCACTTGGCCAGCGTGGGGACGTATGGCCTTCACCCTTTCCTGAGAGGAGACCCGAGCACAGCAATGGGACGTTATGTGTTATTGATTGATTGAAGGGTTTCAGAGGTCTCTATAGTTACATGTACTGAGAATATAAAAATAATTTACTTTATTATACTCTTCTATCATTGAACATAGGTAAACTGTTACTAGCTGTCTAGCCAGCCTGGTATAGTAGGCCAAAACCTCCTCAAGGAGAGGTCTATGACCTGCAATGGCAAACAATTTTCATCGACAATCTTTAACAAATTAAAGATAGTTGATGAACCAGAATTTAACCACATGATTAACCAGCGTTTGTGCTAAATAACCGACCTTAATATGTGCCTGATTTTGATAAGCAAATAATTGCAATTATTGGTTTCATATCAAAAACAATGTGTTGTGTTTATCTTTTCTGTTCTTTCGAGTCGTATTTTAGTGATACTCAAGTATTAAAAAGTAGCGAGTGTTGTGAACGACATCTAATAGTGACAATAGGAGCGAAAAGTACGGTCATTTTCACAAATATTTAAAACGGTAAAATGCCATTCAACTATCCCATTTGGTTTTGTATGGCGACTTATTAAAGTATGTGTGATAAGTTTGACACTTTTCTGTTTATGTCAGTCAGTTCCAAAGTTGGTTTAGCTGACCTTGCAGGGTCTGTAACCAAGTAAGCAAGGCACCCCAAAGTAACTTATTTTTTAAATATTAATATAATTGCTGTCCATGTTTTAATATACAGTGAAACTGTAGAGAAACCATCATCTGCCTGCCCTTATCCAAAAAATTTTTCTACTTTGATGCGTGATTTCACTGCTTACTCTTTTCATAGTAATATCTTCTCTCCTTAGTCCATCCATCTTTTCTGTGGTCCTCCATTTCTCTTGTACCTTCAACTTACATACCTAACGCTATCCCTGTCACATTTTCTTACTATGCGTCCATCGTACCCAATACATATTATCGCTGAAATAAGTATTATTAATTTATAACATCATCTTTATAATCTTCATAGCATTTTTTATTTCCAAGATTATTTGTGGTCGGCTACTAGTTCAACCGGTTTAAACCGCATATCAGTTTTTCCACGGAGAGACGGGTATCTGACCTCCGTAATCCTGAGGGTGAACTGAGTTTGAAGATTGAACTAGTTGTCAGTATATTTAAGTTTAAATGTTCATGACAACTAGGACCGACGGCTTACCGTGCTCTCCAAGGCACGGACAGGAAATACCGTATTATTGAATTGTAATTATCATCTATAAATAGACCGGACTATTTCTAGATATGCGTAATGAGCAAAACTTTAAAAACAAAAACCAGTTTTATTTTTATTAACATAATACACCTTTCAGAAAATAATATGCTTACTCTGAACGATGCGAGTCGAGTTACGCTCAATGTTTAGTGAACTTATGACTCATGCGCTTGATGTGTTCGAAGGCCGTAACTTGGCCCCGCGTCATAGTACGCAACACCAACACATTGAAAACTTGCTTTTATGGTTTTTGACTTGAACATAAAGTTGTATGATAATTCCCGAATGCGAAAAACTATTCTATAGTACTCAAGAATTTCTATGATAGTACTATATTCATCTTGTAACTATATACAAGCTTGGAACGTTTACTGCCTTTTGAATGGGAAACATGAGTATCTTTCATTTAATTCCGTTCTCAAATAGAAGTATTGCTTATGGACTTGAAAACATAGCTCGATCTCTGTGACAGTTGTCACCATTGTCCTTTTACAACTTGCCGAATTTAAATTTAGGTAAGATTTTTTAGATATGACGCTTTGCACTTCATTTGCAATAAAACTGTCACGTTAAGAAGGAACATATATGTGATACAAAATAAAATCGCTTGTTTAAAGTTACTTCGTTGGTTTCATAGCAATCTGCCAGATCAAAAGGGACTGTAGAATTCAAGTTAGTAAAAATAAATTACCTTGTTGAACGGTCATAAAGTTGTTAAATTTTAAACATTTATATGTCCACTCCACCATCTATTTATGCCTTTACACTAACCGGTGTTAGAGAGATTTAAGCAAAACAATTCTTCTAAGTTCATTTTTCAGTGATAGGTCATCATCTATAGGGATATCATCTGATTTCACAGTTTGTTGATCCCTTATCTATTGTATGACAAATGCTTGATTGCTTATTAGCGTTCAAAAGTATTTTCAAACAGTCGATTACCATTGCAATTTCTATTTCGTTCATATCATGAGAATGTCAAAGGAACATGTCTTGCAGACTCTTAAGTCTACCTGAAGGCAAAAGAAGCCGTAGATGGCATCATGGTGGACCAGTATGAGCAAGCTACTGAAGAATGAGAATTTACTCAACCCGATAACCCTTGACATGATGTCTTGGGATCATGAAAACAAGAAGAGCCAACCCCTAATGGTAAAAGGCTAGAAAGAACATGAACACATTGTACAGAATATTAATTATGACCGTGAGGAATCCGTCTCAATCGGAGCGAAAACACGAGGTCACAGAAAACTGGTGTTGGCAATTCTTTCATTGCATTTCACTGAACGAGGTTACCGGTGTTATGTTTATTAGATTGCTATTCAAATATCAAAGAATTATGAACACAGAATAATATCATCAGCTGTTACATTTGTAATGGTAAAACACATCATACTAATTTCAAGATTTATTTACATATATAGAAAGTAAGTTCAAAAAAAAAACAACAAAAACTCAAATGGAGGATAATACTTACAAACTATAAACTGTGATGTATATTTATTTGACAATAGATTCACAGAATGTTCATAGCAGCCGTGAGTGCACTTGCCGTGTTTGTATGATGAAATAAATACGTTATAAAAAGTGGTTAGATTGCCAGTTTAAAGGAATAAACTCATTAGATAGATATTCTTATAGGTCGTAATATTAAATTGGTAGATTACAGTTTCATTATGCTGTTAACAATATGCGTATTGTAATACATTTAATTGCTTCATAATCTTTATAAAAGGTATGATTCACTAGTACAGGTAAACAACTCCATATGTTCGTGTGTTGACCTAAATTTGTCTGTTATTTAAAGAACGATATCCATTTGAGATGCATCTTGTCAAATAATGTACCTAGCTGTAACTTTTATAAGATATTTGTAGCTTTGAATCCGTAACTATAAAAGTTATCTGTAAGGAATTGCAAATAGCATTGAGGTAATTTTTTTTATTTCTAAGCTGTTTCAATAAGTCAATAAACTCATTTTCAAGTGTACCTAAAATAAAATCATCATCATCATCATTAACAACCCATAATGTCCCAGTGCTGGGCTCGGGTCTCCTCTCAGGAGAGGGTTAAGGCCATACGTCCCCACGCTGGCCAAGTGCGGGTTGGGGACTGGCAAGAATACGTTGTGGCTACGTAATCTTGCCGATAGATGATTTAAGCCGCCTGAAGGCCTCGAACTAAGCTTCACGACTGTTATCGTATGATAACAACCGGGACCGACTGCTTAACGTGACCTCCGAATCACTGAGACGCTCATGATTACATACCACCAGCGGTCACCTATCCGGGTACTGACCGCGCCGTCGTTGCTTACCTTCTGTAATAATACTGAGTAATTAATTCACTTTAATAAAAATATTAATTTATCTTACTGTAACTTGTAACATATACAATGTCAGCCCAAGTTAAAGAGACATTATATCAGAAAATGATAGGCTTCTTAAGGAAGCACATATATATTCTTAAGGCTATGCGTACTGTTATAGATTCCTAAATGTTCCCTAAATATGCTTGCTAATCCCAAATTCCTGTCATCGCAATCATAATCCCTCTGCTTCCCTAAAGTGCCATATCAGTACTTTAGGGCATAACCACTACTCAGTCGGTTACTGTCTCCCAATCTAGACGGTAGTCTTTCTTAGAAATCGTAATTTCCATTTCTTGTAAATTCTAGTTAATAATGAAAGTGTATAATTTCTAATTCGATTTATAGTTTGTTTTATTTTTTAAACTCCAAATTAGGTAACCTGTGTAACAGTACGCAACTGTTTTTGTTATTGGTTAAATCTCCATTTTATGCCTATGTCCAGTAGCGGTCTATTGAAGACGGTTGATGATGCAACAAAAGCAAGGGAGAATATAACGAGTTTAGTGCAAAAGCAGTCAAATTAGTATTTTTTCCGACACTGCTCATTATAATAATAAACACGAGGAAAAAAAGCAATGATATTCAATGGTATTCAAAGTCACCGTTTTACTTGTTTATAAGATATTAGGGGCTCAATTATAAAACCTGTTTCTTGAATCATAAGTTTGAACAAATATTCTCGAAGCTTCGGAGGAAGGACATTATGTTAAGAACCTTACCTGTGGAAAGTTACTTTATTAGAAGTAGAAGTCTCCCGTTAAGCTTTTAAATGTTAAATTAGATGTGCTAAAATCTTCTTGTTGGGCAAAAAAAGTACTTAACCAGTGTGGTGTCTGTTTAAGAATACAGAGAGTCACCATGGGTGTCGTAGGAGGCAACTGAAAGAAGGAAAACTTGTAATATACCTTATGTCTATAAGTATAGTATGCCAAAACTTCCTTACGAAGCAGAGGATTAGGTATCTTTGTCCGTTAGTAGAAAAGCTGTTGATCTCATGTGATGCTCAAAAACCCTAAGTCGATTCAAATACGATATCTCAGAAAAGTTAAAGTACATTCATTATTATCCATATTATGTTATGAGATAAATCAGAGAAATATGGTTTCCTCTCATTGGAATATAATATCTGGTATCGTAAAGATGTCACAAACATATATTACTGATATTCAAGGGTATTTGTTGACGTCATAATAATAGCGTGTGACGCAGTTTACATTTTATATAGTGTCACCGCCTTGTCATACGTCTGTTTACGAGGAAAAGTTATTTTTAGGGAATTATTAGGAAGGGAACATGTTTATTCTATCAAGCAGTTGGTGTAATGTTGTAAACAAAGAATGTTGTTTGCATGCATCTGAGGATACTCGAATTGCGTCACTAGATTTACCCGTTCGCAAAAATAAATTGTTAGATGCACTTATGTCCTGATACAGGAAAACGTTGGATTCATTATACATTATTCATATGTGTTTTACTGCGCAATTTAGTGTCTAGGATATTGAGATTTATGAGTTCACAGTTTAAAACTTTCGTCCTCATAAAAATTGATAATTTTTTTCCGTGGCCAAGTGATAGTACATATGCTATATGTATGTAAGGAAATAATTGGTTGAGTATAACTTGTGCCCAACCGGTTATCGGTATGCAGGTGCCACTTAATTTACCGCTTCTTACCGTGCACTCGCTGTTGGCATTTAGAAATAGCTTAATAAACATTAGCTTGGGCACGTTGAATCGTTAACTGGCCTGTTCTGGTCTAGTTGTTTGTTTTTCTGACTGTCTGGTTGTTCCGGCTGATCTCCAGTTACATCTTAACTTCTAGTTTTCTTTCTGTATCCAGTGAAGTTGCACTGTGTGGAAATAACAAATAATATGAATGACTGACTATTATGTAATCTATACTCTCGATTGACGGCACTTGACGGAACTAGATGCAATACATTCTAGAATTAAACTCTCTTGCACTTATTCCACTATTTTATTTATTTCTTTTAAACCTGTCCCCTTTCGCCTTCTGACACCATCAAAGGTTAGAATAAAATTAATTAATTGATTGTGGCATAAGTGCAAGTGAGTTTAATTCTAGAATGGACTGTCTATTAATTTCGATTTGACGTAAAGTTTTCACTCATACTACGGCAGGAACTGTAAACAACGAGATTGTAGATGAATAATCTATCTGCCTATCTATATAAATAAAAATGAAAAACGCGACAAGGTTTGTATAGAAAAAAATAAAAGCAAACCGGAGGTGTTAAATTTTCTTAGTCCGCTTAGTCGTATACAATGCGACCCTGAGGGAAGATAATACAGGATTACTAAAATAAGTATTCGGTAATCCAGAAAATTTTCACGAAAATGAATATGGCGGTACGGAGTTCGCTGGGTCAACTAGTTTATTTTTATCCCCTGGCTAATTCTGTTTAGAGAATAAGATTTCCTTATGAAAACGCAACCGGTACAGTCAGAAAAGATTTTTTTTTCAACATTCATCGCATAACATAATGCTGCTACGGGCTCTGCAAATTATTGGTATATTATTTTTAAATATACGGGTATTATTATCTAGACGTTCTTTAGCATAATTACCCTGCTTATTTCCATTGTATACTTTAGAATCATTGTACTGTTTGACGTAAACTAAGAATATATAATATGTATGTCTCAACAACCTTTAGAAGTCCATTACTGGATACAGGCCGCCGTAGATAAGAGGCTTAGGCCTACTATACTACGTTTGCGATGACGAGTTGGTTTAGCGTTTGTTTTTAGTTTTTCCTCTCTGTGCGGGAAGTTGCCCTGCGACAAATAACAAATAATATTAATAAGTGTCTTTTAATTTCGATTTGACGTAATGTCTACTCTTATACTACAGTAGAAACTGTTAACAACGATATTGTCGATGGATAATTGTGTTAAATCAATGAAACAGTGATAACAAATAAGAAAATTCATGTTATCTACGTACACACAACCACTATAGTTAAGTATTTGATTCTTGTAACTGCCGATCAGTAGCTACGATTATCAGTATATTCTTCAAGAGTACCGCCCTCAATACGTACATCATTATTATCAGAATTTATCGCTATGTCACCTAGCCTATCTGTATAGTCCACTGCTGGACTTGGCCTCTCTGTATATGCTGAGGATCGAACCAAGTGACGTGCAGTTCCAGAGGTCTAATACATAGTTGTCAAATTAATAAATCCCAGTTACTAGTAATAAATGGATATAAAGTACACCTGCATTTTACACTCATGCTTCGATATGTGACTAAGAGTATTACAATCGTAAATGTTCCTTGTAAATTGCGTGGTAATTCGCAATTAAAGTTTTCAAGCCCAGTGAAGTAATTTGCGTGTTCACTGGTTATTATTTAGTGGAACGATCGCTCACCTCTAACGTTCTTTCTAGACGACCCGTTTTTCGAAATATTTTTAGGAGATTATAAAATCTGTTAATTTGTTTAGTTATGTTCACATAATGAGCATGTGTGTGTGCGTGCAATGAAAACTTTAAAACAATTTTCGAAGTATGGCACTGATGTTATAGAAATTTCAATATGTCTGACATGTTGAAATTTCATGCGTGCGACACGAGAACCTGGCTAATTAAGGCACGGCCTAATGTGCTATATAACATCCGCTGCGCTTTGTTTCATCGAGTGAGTGATGATACCGGAGGCCCATAATCCAACCCTTCCCCTCATCCCCCTCCATATCCTCCAAGGCCAGCAACGCACTTGTGACGCCTATTGAGTTGCGGGTGTCCATGGGCGGTGGTAATCGCTTACCATCAGGCGATACGTCTGTTCGGTTGCCCCTGATTTCTTAAAGAAAAAGTCGTGGCCTGTGTTGTTTAATAGGTCATAGGTCTAGCAGTGAATTATTATAAGCTGTTGACTATATAAGCCTTTTCATTGATGATGGCTGGTTTCCATTCCCTGTGTATGTCAATCAATCAATCAATCACTCCAGTCATATATCAATCCAGTTGGCGTTCACAAGCCAGATTTAGGGGCAAGTTTTATCTTCTATATCACTATTTGAAAGTGATGAATGCAATTTATAATGTTATATCATCTAGAAAATACAAACTCGTTAATGTGGCCCTACTTCAGACCAATTTCGTTTTAAGTATAAAACACCTTTTTAATGTAAAACACCGTTCTAACAAAAAAACTACCTTTTAAAAACTAGTTCTAATTTGCATTTCATGTTATGTAAAAGTTACACAGATTTCAATGCGCAGCTAATGAATGGGTGATAAGTTTATTTTAAATGTTCTATTGTTGTTCTTAATGTACATTGTACATAAATCCATGTCAACTGGCCTTAAAACCTATTAAATATTATAATTGTGTTCCTTATTTGTTTGTTGCCGAATATCTAGCTTGTAATATTGGTGGTTTTCGCCTTTAAAATGAGAAATATAATAAAAGCAAGTAAAAGAAATATACTTTTAGGTACTACTTAACAGTAACCAATAAAAACAACGAATAACGCCGCAGTGCGAAGCAAGTTTAAAAAGTGTAGCCTAAGTTATTTCTTAGAGCATCAGTTATCTGTCATTGACAGTTCCCTGAAAATCGGCACAGCCGTAGAGAATAGCTGAAATAAACAGACAAAAAATTTAAACATTGATTTTTTATTGTATGTACCGTATATACTATTAAACATACATATATCCATTTAGTTATTTGGAAATTACAAACATGCGCTTAACAGTTATTTTATTTATTTGCATGTACATCTGCAATATACCACTAATTATTGATATTGTATAGAGTAACGCACGCCGGCAACGTACTTGTCTCGCCTCTGGTGTTGCGGAGGTTCCCAGGGCTTATTGCCCTCTATTCGATTAAAAAGAAGTAAGGGCTACTGAAACGTTACCAATTATGGCCCGAAATCATTTATTCAGTAATAGTTATTATTTCAGCCACAAATCCTAGCCATATTTAGTCGTATATGTCATTGAGTATCGCGTGTAGTATCACATTGCTTATATTTGTAACTGTGTTTCTATCTCTTTGTGTTCTAATTGACCGAGTTCTCGTGGAACATGACTAAATGATAAATATATATTTTAAATTGTTTGTTCGTTCTGATTGTATATTTGTATGTAAGTACGTTCTTTGTATTCTTAATTAATTCAAACGAAACTCGACCATAGGTATTTATTGTATTTGTTTTGCCTTTATGAACTCCTCCTCCATATTAATGTTAACAGTGCCAAATTTCAAACTATTCCGTTCGCATAAAATGGGGTAGGCACAAAGTTTTGGCTTTGGCTTCAAGTATTAACACATAAAAATATGTTGATAAATACAATCAATATGGCAGAGTTTCTCGTCCGTGCCTCAGAGAGCACGTTAAGCCGTTGGTTCCGGTTGTCATGAACATCTATGGCAATCGTTACTGGGAAGTCAGTGCCCTCAAATATACTTACGACTTTTTTTTTTACGTGGGGAAACCCCCTCGGGCCTTCACCCCAGCGGTGTTTGCGGCGGGGCGGTGTATCGGAATCGAACCGACTAAAGCCACACGGTGTGCCACTCTGCGCCTGAGACGCGAGAGATCCGGGAACCGCTTTCTCACGCCATCCGGACCCCTCCCAGAAATATACTGACGAATAGTTCAACCTTCGCATTCAGTTCACCGGGTTGCGGTCTGATGCCAGTCGCTCCATGTAAAAACTGATATTCAGGTAAAACCGGTTGAACTAGTAGCCAACCCCAAATCTTGAGAATAATAAAGACTAGGAAGATGAAGATGACATGCAATCTGGGTTTGTTTGATGTTCGATAACTTGACCATTTGTATGAAAATAAGACAGAGAGTTGAGTTACAAGCAAATAATATATCAGATAAAGGTATTGCATTTAATATTTGCAGAACTATTAAACCAATAAGGATGTTTTTACCCGACTGCGAAAGAAGGAGGGTTATGTTTTTTGAGTGAGTAACATAAAAATACGACAAGCCGATTAAGCTCTAGGGAGTTGGCACTCCCTAGAGCTTAATCGGCTTGTCGTATTTTTATGTTAGTGGTGTCAATAGATTCGTCTTGGTTGTGAGATGGCATGGGCTACATAAAAAATGCTTTCTTTTCAGTTCTTTTTATCTTTTAAACTCTACAATGAATTTAATAAGGATGGCATATATTGACGCAATAGGTTAAATAATTCGTTACTTGTTCTTCTACGCTGAATTTACTTATATCTCTTACGTCTTTTGATGATTTCGACAAACTCGACAAGTTTATAAATCGTTTAAGTTATTGGCCTCTCCACGCATTAAGAATATATATAGAGAAAATGTTCACGGTATTAACAAGCAAGCAATTCCTTTAAATAATCTAACATATAAAACACTAAATAATATAACATTTAATAACCTAAAATACCTTTGTGGACATCGCATTCTCCATAGATACATGTGGTGACAACTGCCTGATTTCCTTTTCTACGCACGCTAAAAGAATCATTCCCTAAATACCCATAACATTATTTATTACTAGCGGACCCGTGCCCACTTCGTAGGGCGTCAACCGCCCGCTTTTCTTCGACTTGATTTACAAATACTGTTATTTTTAACTGAATTTATTGTTCAATCATAATAAAATATGGCCTACGTCGCTCCTGAATAGTGTCGCTTTCTGTTAGTTAAATAATTTTCAGGATCGGACTAAGACTTCCGTTGATTACCCCATACAACCATACAAACAAAGTTAGAAACTTAACCTCTTTATAATATTAGTATAGATTATTTTGTTACAAATGATCTGAATAAGTAACTTAACTTTACCAAATTGAGTTATAAGAAATAACTTTTTACTTCATAAGCGTTTGCTTGCGACAAACTTGTTCAAACAGACCCGATCACTAACAGTCCTATAACGATATAGATCTTGTATAGCATTTGTAGTCGTTTACATACATAAATTTTTAGGTGATTTGTTCACGTGTATACCTCATGTATGTTTAAACACGAAGCGTATAAGACCTCTTTACATCACGGTGACGCGTGTTCCTTACGAATGAATCTATACGTTTTAAAGTTTCGAAAATAGTTTACCTATTCCTAAGTAACAAATGGCTTTGCCCTCAAACTGAGGCTTCGCCTTCACGTTATTCACTACTCCCCTGTTCACTTAAAAGGGTCGTTGGAAGAAAATTCAGGTTTGGAGTAAGCTCGTCTTTGTACATGTTATTAATCTGCATGGTCGGCTTATTGGTTTAAACGATCGCCACGTCACATTTTACTGCGCTGAGTGTTGTGGGTTCAAAGCTCACATGGTAGAATCCTGTGCGATCTATAAATTGTTGTCTGAGTCTAAGTATTATTTTTGTCCGTTTCATGTATGTGTGTAAAGTCCCACGCGACACAGGGTGTATATTCCAAATGCGGAAGTTTTTTTTTCAATAGAAGAATCATGGCTTATAAATCTTTTAGTTGTCACAACCAATTGTGCTTGAAAGCGATTGTGCTTATCGCATTAGTGTCTGGTTAGTATTGAGAAATATATATAGTATTGAACAGATTATTTATCGGGGAAGTTAGACTGTATAAATATCACGTTAGGAACAATCAGAGTCGAGCATGGATGAAAAGTGTTATAGAAACGGGGAAACTTAAACCATTGCTTTTGGAGGACTCAGATGCGTGGATCAGCTTGTCCTTTATATTAGGTTGTGTAATTTTGTGCTAGAATATTGTCTGTAAGTATTGCTATGAATGATATTGACTTTAGTAGTTGGTCTAATTCCGTGTCAAGGAACTGGAGTTTTTGTAAATAAAACGTTTATCCTGTTCTTAATATTGTAACAAATATTATATATAATACGTTTAGAAAACCTTCTACTGGCATATGTTCAGTCAGAGGGTTGGCAGCTATTCAATATTGTTGCTTTATCATCTTGTTGACGATATACTTGTCATCGAGGAGTTCACTGGAGCAATGACCAGCATATTTGTGCCAAATGTGGTTTTCATTAGCGGACCTGTTTGATTTGTTTTCTGATTGTTTTATAAACCACTAGTTTTTATCCGCGGCTCCGCCCACGTGTTTGTCGGTTATTCAGGTTAAGGGTAGCCTATGTTCGCCTGGAGTATCTCTTCTCAATTCTCATTGTAATCGGGTTAGCAGTTCAACCGACAAAGCAATACCTACAGACAGAGTTACTTTCGAATTGACAATGTTAGTATAGATTAACTGACCATAAAATAAATAAAATCGAGATTACAATATGAGGTAGGGTTGGAGAGTTAATAGTATAACTTATTGTAATACTTGCCACTTATATAAAAATAATATTAAACTCGGTCAAGCCAGGGGTATGTAAGATATACATGTATTTATTAGAATCATCTGCAGCCATGTGACTCACTTTTATATTTGATTACTGGTACCGGTACACATGTGCATGATTACGCAATTAACTCATTCAATTTGCTTCATAGCAGCACCACAAGTTGTCAGATTGAAAATTGAATGTTGTAAATTGTAATGGATTTCTCCTTAAGTCTGTTTATAAACGGTCTTGTGTAGTAAATCAAGTTCATAACCGGATTTGACCTTTAATAATAATTACTTCTAAGCTATTTTTTTTAACTGTACTGTACCCAACATACGTTGCATGACGTAAAATGGAAAGTAATCGAATATTTGATTGGGTAGCAATCAAAGTACAATACTTGAATATTTCAGACAATTATCTGTACAAGTAAAGTATAAAGAATAACAAAACATTATATTAAGTTAGATTTTTGCGCCAAGAGCTAGTGCTCTTTGGTGCTGCTTTGGTAGTCCAAAGTTTTATACACATATTACAATCTGATCAATGCATAAAGGACAAACATACTCGTACTAGTTAATCTTTAAATAAGTTTTAAATACATAGCTAATATATTAAGAGAAAAGAACCAGAAATACAAGCCTTTTGCTCATTCAATTTGTTTACAATTACCAAACAAAGTTAGTCTTCTTATTTCTATAACCAAAATCATAATACCGATGTTTGAAGTTAAGACCTACTAAACTTTGAACCTGAAACTGAGCCTTAGGCTGAATATCATCAAAAACATCTTAATCAACAGAATTTGTTACCGGTCGACTTTAAATTAATAATGTGCTAGTAAAATTATTAGAAATAAAATCCGACTGCGTCAATATCCGTTATCTTTATTAAATTCATTTTTTTTGTAATAAAACATATAAGTTTTATATATATTCGTAATCAGTAATCACCGTTAATAATTCTTTACCACACTCGATGTATATTGAAAACAAAATATTTTTTTGAGAATAGTTTTTGGCGCCAAAAATCCGTGATTTAACTTTTTTAAATTTTGATGTACACGGGGTCACTCTCACGACTGAGACGAGTCTATTGACACCACTCAATAAAAATACGACAAGCCGTTTAGGCTCTAGGGCGTGCCAAAATACATACTCTCGAAAATATAACCCTCTTTCTTTCGAAGTCGGGTAAAAATTGTACGATAACCTAATCGTCTTTGTTTTAGCATTTGTTATATTAGTCATACAAAATTTACATTAACTCTGTTTTTTCTAGGATCGCGTTCTGAACATCACCAGCCAGATTATGGACCAGCTACTAGGAGATGAACGGGTGGCGCGTGGTTTCCGAGTAAAATTCCCTGAGGACGTGTTACAAGACAATCTTGCAGGACAGCTTTGGTTCGGTGCTGAGGTTCGTATCTTTTATCAAATGCTTATGTTTGAATATAGTTGATCTGAAAAAAAAAATGGAGGCTAAATATTGATATGTATATATATCAACTTGTATTATTTAGACCTGACATTTTTAAAGGAACTGGTGAAATTGGCCCCGTAATAATATATCCTGTGTCGCGTGGGACTTTACAAACATCCATGTGACGGACTTAAAACACCACTCGGACTTCGAACAACAGTTTGTAGATCACAGAAAATGTTGTTCTATATTAGGATTGTACCAACAACACCCAGCGTGTAGTAAAAAAGCAGTGAAGTGGCCACAAACCAGTGCTTAAAATGCTTAATGTGATTATACATCGTGAAAGCGTGTCGTTAACGATCTTTATGCCGTTAATGGATGAATCACGAATTTTTATGTGTTCTTAATGATCAATCAGTATATGACAGTCTTAACCAGTTTACTTTGACACTTATTTGACTCTTACTGGTGCCGGTAGTGGATAAATAATGAAGTTGTTTCTAAGCTGGTTGAACTTTAGATGTTCTGATTTCGTATTTTTTTTTAGAAATACATCTTTGAAAGATGTGTCTAATTAGACTGTACCCATGTTTTACTGTGATTTCTGTATGACGGCAATAGGTTGATGACAAGGAGTATTTCCATGATCATGTCACTTTCTCACTTTTAGGTTATTAAAATATATACCTTTAATGATATTTGGTGTGAAAATAATAGACAACTGATAACATAATATAAAGAAAACAGAACTTATGATGATAGTATATGATAAATTTATGTTTGTCATGTACTTTAGTTTAAAATTTTCCGAAAGAGTGTGTTTTCAGAAGTCCACTGAGTGAATTTGTTTGCCTTTTCGCCCAGAGGTGTGTAAATATTAAGATCTTAAGTCAGAACAGGGATTTGTTATTTACCTCTAAATATTAATTAGATTCTATAATGTGAAATTGAAAATCTTACCTTATTAGATTCTTGGGAAGTAAGCATTGGTTAGCTAGCACTCTTATAGGCTACCAATATTTATATACTAGGCGGATTATAGATTATTTTCAAGTTAAAAATCTTTCGATTAATTTAATCGTTTTTCTGTTGTTTTACTCTTTTTGATCGTCCACTATCTGCTGAAACTGTCGCATTTTAAAATGTTATGTTAATTTAATTTCACGATTGCAGTGTCTAGCCGCCGGTTCGTCAATAATGAACCGCGAAGAAGAATCAGCAGCGATGCGACCGCTCGCGAAGGCTCTCACTCGTAGTCTAGAGACCGTGCGCTCTTTACTCCGGGAGCAGTGTCTGAGACCCCGAGGCATGGCGCTGTCGCAACACGACGACATGTTGCACGAGAGCTTGAGGATATTTGACAGGTTAGTCTAAATTTGTTCTTATAAAATCAATAGCAATTAGTAATTGTGAACTGTGTGTAGTTTGCAGAGTCGTTTCTAGCCCGTGAAGCGCCCGTGTGCAATTATTCTTCTAGAGCCGTTTAGTAAGCCTAGCGCCCTTCTGTGACCACGAGATTAATTTAAAGGACACTAACACTGCTATATGCATTACCCTGCACTGCAGATAAAGACACCCCTGGTAGCGTGCATTTTATTTTTGACGAAATTCCCAACAAGTTTTTTTTTTGCTTTTAAATATATTATGAGGATCTGCAGAGGGTCGTTCGTTTGTTATAATTGTCTAAATTTTGTGGAAATTGCCCACTCAAAATTAAACATAAAATAGTTTTTATTTGTTGTTAATATTGTTCATAACTTCGTTGTATATTTCAATTGTTTTCCCGGCATCAATCAGTTCGCCTGGGAGACTTACAGGAATTGTTCCTATGCATATCTGTATAAACGATGTCCATTGCATATATATAATTGACTTCTTTACTTTATATTTCTTTTGAAACAATTTTCCTCGTCGTTAAAACGTTTTTTTAGAAAACTGTAATAATGTATCTATTCGCGTCCTAAAATGATTTTTAGGTAATATGCATGTAAAATACATTTTTTATTACATGATTTCAGGCTGTTTGCGGAGTTCGAGCTGTGTTATGTTAGCGCCATGGTAAACGTGAAAACACCGCATGAGTTTGAAGCTCAACAACTCATTTGCGTGCTCTTCTCAGAGAGTCTACGTAGAGCGCTCAAACAAAATCTACTCACTCAGGAACAGGTTAGTATTCAACAACAACAAATGCTTAATAAATTATAACAACACTACAGTTTTTGATAATACTGTGTTGGAAAGAAATTATAACTTTATTAGTAATAAAGTTATAGTATAAAGTAAAATTGTGAATTAATTATAGTAAATGTGGCTTGTAATTTTTGTGTATTTGTAATATATATATTTTTCTAGATTTATTTTTACGAAATCGTAAACTTTATATGTTAGGTCTGTATTGACTGTGTGACTGAGAATTAAAGTTATTATTATTAAAACCAAACATTAAAGAGTATCAATTAAAAAAAAATTAATTCAATCATCTAAAGTAAAAAGTATATTTTTGTGTATATAGTATAATGAATAAGTCCATCAGATGGTTATCAACAGACATTTCAGTTGTAACTATACATAATTTGTTGTATTCTTGAACTTTATATATCACAAGGTTGTAGGCATGTAGTGTGAAAATACCTTTTGTTATACTACCATTTATTTTTTAAAAACTCTTGTATCATATGTTTATAGGTGGATTCGTACGACCCCGCTTTGATGTTCGCCGTCCCGCGCCTGGCTATTGTCAGTGGACTTCTGATATATTCAAGCGGACCCCTCAGCATCGATAAGCCTCCAGGTATCATTGTTAACATGAATTTTACATGGCAAACAATCTTCTTCTAAGTATAAATATTTCGGACATCCGACACAAAACACTATCTTGCTTCAAACTAAACAGAGCTCGTACTATAAAAAATAGATTGACTGAAGGAATTGTTATATACTTTTTTACTGTACATGTATATTATACATAGAAAACACTCAAACTTCGGAACAAATATTAGAAAATTATTAGATCCGAATCGAACCTGTCTCAAAGCAGTCGCATACGATACCAATGCGCCACCGAGATATAAATTTATATTTTAAGAACTGTAATTTAAGTATTTTTGCATAATTACAAAAGGCTGTTTGTTATTACAGAGGAGATGTCGGACATGTTCCGTCCGTTCCGCACGTTGCTGCACAAGATCCGCTCGCTGCTGTGGACCCTGGACAGGCGCGAGCTCGTGGCCTTGGAGCGCCTGCTGTGTACCAACGAAGACATCTCCAACCTCGCTGCACTGGACCTGCCTGTTGGTATGTATAATAGATACTGAATCTTTTATTTGGAATGTCACTGATTTCATTTTTTTATGGGATAGGTTCGCCTGATGGTAAGCGATTACCGCCGCGATTATGGATATAGACACCGGCAACACCAATTTCGTTAAATTAAGTAATAATATTTGTTAAATAAGAATAATAATATTGTAACGAAATGTGAAAATATATGTTAACTTATTAATAATATGCCTATCAATATAACTTGTGGCATTTTATCATGGGAGAGCCACGCTTCGGGATGAATGAGCCGGCTCGACCGAAGTGCTACCTCGGTCTCACAGAAAACAGCGTGTGGTGGTGTAAAACAGCGCTTGCCCTGTTTTTTTACCGAGTGAGTGAGGATACCCGAGGCCCATATCCTCCTTCTCCCATCCCCCTCCCAATCCCCCTAAGGCCGGCAACACGTTGCGGATGTCCAAAGGCAGCAGTAATGGCTTACCATCAGGCGATACGAGTGCTCGTTTGCCTCATTACATAAAAAAAGAAAAAAAATCTTTAATTGTTGAGAAAGAACGTACTAGATTACTTTTACGACATATAGGCAGGCGGAGTCACGGCCAAAGCCTGGTAAAAAATATAACGGTAACACTTATGTTTGTAGATCCAGAAACCTCAAACGACTGGTCATGTCCGTACCCGGACATAGGAGAGTTCGTGTCGAGGTTCTATGCCGATAATGCGCATTGCCGAGAACTGTACTCACAACAAAGGTAACTTATTATGAAGCTAATATTATAAAGTTTGTTTATTACGCCCTTACACGAAAACTACTTAACCGGTCATCATGAAACTTTGTACATGTATTCTTGGAGATATTAGAAGTAACATAGGATACTTATTATTATATGCACATTGAGAGTCGATGATAACACATTTATAGTATAATACATATTATTTACAGTATAATCCTTTTACAATTTTTTGACGTACCTGCCATAGGCGATTGCTGTGCTTTATTTTGATGTCTAAGGTTTCGATTCCCGACCAAATGTTTGTATGATCTGCAAATATTTGTTTCGGAGTTTGGGTGTTTTCTATGTATAATTTGTATGTATTAATAAAAAAAGATATATATGTATTTATATCAGTTGTCTAGTACGCATAACACAAGTCTGCTTAGCTTGGGACAATAAGGCGTTTTGTGAAAAAAACTTGCACTGACTGAATAGTTGGCCTTGTAGTTTAAGCGGTCGCATCGCTGCTTTCTACTGCGTTAAGTGTTGTGGGTTCAAAAACAAACCACATGGGAAAACACTTTGTGTAATACACAAATTGCCGTACTGCGTCTGGTTGGTCTGGAAGCATATTTACAAACCTTTGTTTCGGAGTTTGGGTGTTTTTTAAGTATGATGTATATGTATTTCCAAAAAAATATATATCAGTTGTCTAGTACTTATAATACAAGCTCTGCTTATTTTTGGATTAGATGGCCTTGTGTGTTAGATGTCCGAAATATTTAATATTATTATTAATTTATTATATTTATTTTACAGTTCGAGTGAACCAGTAATAACAGACAGCGATTACCTTCCTGATAACATCGAAGTGATGACTCCAATAATCGACGGCCTACGGCGTCTGAGCGAAGGCATCGAAGACACCGACGCTCACGACTCGGAACATGAAACTATCAAAACGTCATCACGCCACTATTCCGACACTACAAGCACAGACACATTCCAAACCAACGACAGTAGAGATTACATCGAAAGATCTCGAAAAACAAGTAAAACTGAAACTAATAACGACCTGTCATCCCTTAGAAATCTATCTACAAACGGTCTCATGATGTTCGATCCTTTAGTCATCAACGCTGTGCCATCGACCGACGCTAACAGGCAGCTCCCTGATCACGATCTAGTGACGTCACTCAACGAACAGGTCACAGAAATCGCCGATCGTTTATCTTCCATCGCCGCTAGTGATGTTGAAATCATTGATCATAACCAAATGCACTCTTTCTCCACCAACGATGTACCATCATTAATAGCGACTGATGAAACTGAAGCGTTTGGGTTCACAGGCCCAAGAAACGAACAACTAAGCTGTATGCCATCAACTAGCCATGGGTATTTAATACCTAACGCTATAAGTCATGAGCCTGTAGTCTTGTCGTCCCTATCACACAACAGCTCAGCCGTATTCAATCAAGACGAGGAATCCGGCAACGATGTAAACGGTGCAATATTAAATGCTGATCTCCCACTTATAATTCCAGATAATATTGATGCTGATATTGTTAATACGAATATATCTATTGCTAACGCTAACTTAAGTTCTCTCCTGCTGACCAATGAGGAGTATAGTAATTATGTAGGTAACGAAAACGCCGATGGCGACGACACTAGTTTCCATTCGGCTAAAATGACCATTGAAAGAGAAGACGAAAGGGTTAAGTTTATGTTAGGGTATGAAAGTGACCACGAATCCCCGGTAGACTCAGGCGTCAGTACTGAAAATACTAGTTTAGATAGATCGCCCGACACCGAGGGTAAAGACATTAAAGAATTAAAAGACAATCATTTCATGCAACAAAACAGGGTATTAAAAAGTCCAGAGTCCGAAGTAGATGTCACTAAACACACCAAAAATACTTTAGAGAGTTCCTTTTCCGATGTAAATAATGAAACTGTAAATATTTCTTATGTAGAAGATGAGAGTAGCAAAAATGAGGCGGGATCATCTTCAAGTATAATGGAGAAAGTTTTAAATAGGTTAAGTTCTGACGAGGAAGGGTTGAACGAAGCTTCTAATGAGCAAGAAGCAAGGCGGGTGTTGCAAGACTGGGGTGCGAATGTGGGAGATGATGAATTTAGAACGATAGATGAAGTTATTACAGAGTTAAGAAGGCATAGAGAAGCAGATAAGAAGATTAGTACGCTAGTAGAAGAAGACAATAATGTTAGTTCTAATGCCGATGTTGGGCCGAGCACACAGAGTAGTAGCCGACCGAAGAAGTCTAGGAAATCTTCTACTAAAAGCAAAAAGAAGAAAACTAAAATTTGGTCGCCCAGTATGGTGATATTGGATAATCGTTCGACACAGAACCAGAATAGTCCACTTCGATTGAACTTGGACCATTTCGTTGATGAAGGGTAAGTTTATATTATTATTATTATAGTTTTTGACTCCTATGATTGTCATTGTGGTAACTATCCGTGTGGTTTCGTTACATTACGTGTATATAGCCCAGTTGCACTCGGTGATTAGAAACAATCAGCGAGGGCAAGCAACGACGGCGCGGTCAGTACCTGGATGGGTGACCGCTGGTGGCATGTTACCGTGAGCGTCTCCGTGGTTCGGAGGTCACGTTAAGCAGTCGGTCCCGGTTGTTATCATACGATAACAGTCGTGAAGCTTAGTTGGAGGCCTTCGGGCGGCTTAAAAACATCCAACGGTAAGATTACGTAGCCACAACGTTGTCTTGCCAGTCCCCAACCCGCACTTGGCCAGCGTGGGGACGTATGGCCTTAACCCTCTCCTGAGAGGGAGACCCGAGCCCAGCAGTGGGACATTATGGGTTGTTGAATGAAAAAAAAAAACGTGTATACGTCGAAGGGGTACCGCAAGAGGGACCGACTAAGGGAGCAAACTACCTACAACAAAATCACTTCAAATAGAAGGAAAATTTGAAATAAGCTGTTTACCAATCCGTCTGATGTCAGAGTGTTGTAGCAGGTACCTTGTTTCGGAGAGGCCTATGTACAACAGTGGACTTTTAAAGGGATTTTCCTATAAGTGTGATGTGAGCACCATCAATACATCTATACAAATAAATAAAATTATAGTGTCTGTTTGTAATATTGAATTAACCGGTTTTTAATAAATACGTACTTATATATATACGCTACATATACCAAAATGTCATGTCCTTCTGTCTGTCTGTTTATTCCAACTAATCTCTGGAACGGCTGGACCGATTTGATGGGAATTTCGCTGGCAAATAGCTGATGTTATAAGAGGAGTAACTGAGGCTTTTTTTTAAATTAGCTTTGCCCCGTGGCTATATCCGCTGTTATTGTTGTACTGGGGATAACATCGCGGGGCTCAGCTGGTTAGATTATATAAAAATAACAGTGTAGCTTAAAATATATAAATACATTACTGCTATGGTACCTCACTCTTCGGTTTTGATGTGTAATTATATGAGGAAAAATTATGTTATTAGAAGTAGCAGATGTAGTACGTCGGAATGTGCAGATGACGAACAAATTGCATTAGCGTTGCAAGCGCAAGAGCTTGCGGCCAGGAACCGTGCTCGGGGAAAGTTCAAGTGAGTACAATAACAAGGGATTCATCTTGTTTCCATTCTCATCTACGAAATTTCTATATTTTTTTTTATTTTTTTTTATATTTAAGCTGCCAAAATGACTCTGCCCTGCCTGATGGAAAGCATGAGCAGAATCCAAGAGTGGTGGTCACCATCTTCAATGCTAAAAAGAACAATTCAGCATGGTGACCCACACTATGGCGGCCTAGGGGGTAGGGGGATGGTGAGGGGGATAGGGGGCGTTGGATTGGGGTATGGGCCTCCGGTATCCTCACTCACTCGATGAAACACAGCGTAAGCGCTGTTTCACACCGGTTTTCTGTGAGGCCGTGGTTTCACTCCGGTCGAGCCGGCCCATTCATGCCGAAGCGTGGCTCTAGTATCTATAACAGTATTCATACATGATTGCAGTAAAACCTAATAAGAACTACGACTCTTCGACTCTACTATATAAATCTATAAATATATTAGAAGTTTCCTAAAACTAACATCCATTTTTAAAATTGTAAGATGGGACCAGTTTTTATTTAATGGCCTTCGCTCCGCAAGCTCAATGATCTTGATGAGTTATATAAAGAGTAATGCCAAAGTATAAATAAGTATATTTTAAACAAAGAAAAATATACATCGATTCAATTAGTGTCCGACTCATCCGTCTTGCCCTAAACAACCATTTTAAGTTGTCTCGGTGGCGCAGTGGTAGCGTATGCGACTGCTGTATTGGAGGTGTCGGGTTCGATTCACGGATCGGACCAAATGTTTTTATGATCTGCAAATATTTGTATTTGAGTTTGGGTGTTTTCTATGTATAACATTTATTTACAAAAAAAAGCTCAGCTTAGCTTGTGACCTGATGGCATTGTGTGTTACATGACCAAAAAATATTTATAAATGTATTTTTATTTGTTATTTTACAGGTCAAGTCAAGACCTGATCCATCGTCTGTTCGTATGTATCGCGGGAGTTGCCGACCAGTTGCAAACGAACTTCGCAGCGGATTTACGAAACATTCTGAAGTCGGTTTTCCTCATGAACCAGTCGTGCGATCCGGAACCGGAACTAGAACCCCAGCCCGAGAAAGCTCCGGCCACGATTGAGTATGAACCCACTGAAGATCAGGTTATACAGAACGGTATGTATACCTTCTTAAATACCTCTATTAGATTTACTTATGTAGAGTATACAATTATTTTGGATAACTATGTCGGTGATTTGTTATCTTTAACTGATGTTAAGGCGCTCATAGCCCAGTTACACTCGGTGATTAGAAACAATCACCGAGGGTAAGCAACGATGGCGCGGTCAGTACCTGGATGGGTGACCGCTGGTGGCATGTTACCATGAGCGTCTCCGTGATTCGGAGGTCACGTTAAGCAGTCGGTCCCGGTTGTTATCATACGATAACAGTCGTGAACCTTAGTTGGAGGCCTTCGGGCGGCTTAAAAACATCCAATGACAAGATTTACGTAGCCACAACGTATTCTTGCCAGTCCCCAACCCGCACTTGGCCAGCGTGGGGATGTATGGCCTTAACCCTCTCCTGAGAGGAGACCCGAGCCCAGCAATGGGACATTATGGGTTGTTGATTGAACTGATGTTACGAGTTTCGTAACTCATTTATGTATTCATTTGTTTGTTTTAAATGGTAGGTTTTATTGTTTTTAGTTACGTAGTTCTTGTTATGACGTCACATCAACAGCCTGTATTAATCCACTGCTGGACATAGACCTCTCTGTAGAAACAACAACACTAACTTCTCAGCTGCCTTATATGTCTTTATATATAATACCTATGAAATCTATTTTCTTTTCTTATTTAAAATTTGAATTGTGGTCTTAGACTAGATTTAAATATTTTTTTTTTATGTTTTTGTTTATGACTAGTTTTTGCCCGTGCCTCTGCTTGCATATTTGTCGGTTATAGCGGTAAAGGGTACCCTATGTCCTCTCCATGCTAAATTTCGTTGAAATTAATGCAGTGCTCTGGCCTTGAACTCATGACAGAGATACTTTTGCATATATACTAATACATAAACCCCAAGAGTCTGTTTGTTTGCTTGAACACTCTAATCTCGGGAATTATTGGTCCTATATTTATAAAATTCTTTCAGTGTTAGATTGCCCATTTATCGAGGAAGGCTGTAGGCTATATCATCACCCTAAGACCAATACGAGCGGAGCACCAATGAAAAAATATTTGGGGAAAATCACGCTGCGGATAATAGGAAAAGCAAATGAGGTTGCGTGGGTCACCTAGTATACAATATTAGTATGGATTGTGTTCTCGCTTGGTTGCAGGCAGCTCATTCGACAGCGTTTATTCAGCAGAGGAAGTGTACGCGGATAGCACTTCGGACTCCACGTCGAACGAGAGCGGTCGCGTTGCTCGTCGGAACACCGTCAACGCGACCGACCGACCCGACCGGCCCGAAGCACCTGACAACGATGAACGGAGAAAGTCCATTGACACCTCGGTCAACATACAGGCGTCTGTGTCCACAGGGGACCTCACTTACAGGTACTGCAATTTATATTATTATAGCGTAGATGAGACCATAATCAAGTTGGTTACTATATCCACACCCATGCTATAAATCTTCTTTTAACAGTTTCTAAAACGGCTAGCTAATTGGCAACATTAAAAGATCCTGTGTCATAGTAACACCATATAAATCATAATATCATCCAAACGAGTGTTGTAATGTACTAAATGTCATAATGCAACTTGTTTTTCAAAAAAAGAACATTGTCAGGAACGCGCTTTTCACTACCACAGCGCCGTATCTAAAAAAAGAACTGTTATTAGAATGTGAATTCGAATCATATCCTGCTATTTTTGTACGCCATTTAGCTAACAGTTTCAGAACTTTTTAATAAAGAGGATTCGCATCATAGGTGTAGATAGTCTTGTATGCAACTGTATATAATTAGGTATTAAAACATTCATGTGATACTATTATCATACTCATTGTCATAACTATTTTATCATCTGTCAAAACGATAACTTTGTATGGAAAATGTACCTAACTACAAACTTGTGACGTCACCGTTTTAGACTACTCAATTGAGCAATATATTTCAATGTCTATTTGTATATTATTTTTTACAGAAATGAAAATCTGTAATAAGTATAATTGCCGAGATGTTGTAATATTCGTTTTAATGATGGAGACATCGGTATTTATTTACCATACAATCATCTACCCTATTTCATCGTTAATCATCATCAAAATGCTTTATGAGTCCAATACTAGACACAGGTCTCTCTTCAGAAAGGAGGTTATGGCCTACTCATATGCTGACTGCGATTTTCCTTCTCATTGTAGTGTTATTATCTTGCATAATGTTGCTATATCAATATTAGCTCTTAAGATTAATAAAGAATGGTGACACTGCGTATTCTTAACCAGTTAATACACAAACAATTTGGTTGCTTAAAATGCAAGTTTAATACGAAACGAATCTGTGTTAAAATGATTATTATTAATTTTAACGTCTTATCCATAAGTTTATATAAGGTGAGTATTGTTGTGTACTAAAACATGAATCGTATGTTCAGAGAGGCTGAGCGGTCTGAGCGATCTGAGCGGTCTGAGCGAGCTGAGCGGCCGGAGCGCCTGCCCGAGTGGGTGCCGGACATCGCCGCGCCGGCCTGCATGCGCTGTACCGCGCCCTTCACCGCCTTCCGTCGGCGCCACCACTGCCGCAACTGTGGTATGGCGCTCCCTACTTACTCCTGCTACTCTGTTCCTCTAGTGGTTCGAAGCCCTCACTGCTTGATGCACGGTTACTCCGTTAGTGGTCGCCACGCCGATCGCAAGAGATAGCACTTTGTTTGATCCACAAATTGTTGTTCATAGCCTGGGTGTTCTTTATGTTTGGAAAGTCACGACATATTCATAATGCGGGGGCGTTGTGTTAAATAAAAGAAGAAAAATCCTAGCAATTGCATGACAAGCGTGATAATTGATTTTGTGTCTGGATGCTATATATGTTTGATAATATAAATGTATTTAAATTATATAAGTATCATCAGTCTGGTTGCCTCATTTAGAATCAGACGATCAAGTGTGAGATGGGTCAAATATTATTTTTTGAACATACAACGCTGATGGTTTTTGGTGTCCGAAAGCTTGGTGTTAAGCTATTAGTGCAAAAATTGCTTTCGACGCTCAAGTTGTACTATTTTAACTTTTAAAGAAGGAAACCAAATAATACTAATGTATATGTATTTTTAATTTAGAATTTACGTGAAATAAATAAAAGATACGCATCTATATTACGTATAATTTGTTTAATAAAACAAAGTTTCTAAAATAGAACCAAAAATATAAGATTTCATTTCCATTCATTCGAAATTATAAAACCGTTATCGACTTTTACCACATACTTTCAAACATGGTTACATCAAAATACGTTTATTTTACAGGCAAAGTATTCTGTGCGTCCTGCAGTTCTAACTCCATACCGCTGCCTCGCTACGGCCAGCTGAAACCCGTCCGGGTGTGCGACGAATGTTTTCGCTCCATCGCCAGCAACTGCCGAAGACCGCAAACATCTCAACAACACCGGTGAAACATTAAACCGTGTCGGAAATATTCTATACCTGTTGTGATATTGACTATTTTGTTACCTATTAAGAATTATAAGATATCATTTATACCTATATTGAGTTCGAATTTGGAGTAGTCATTTTTAAAACGAACTAAAATTGTGTAATATGATTGTGTTGTGGCTAAAACTTTTGTTGTTATTAAGTTCATTCAAATATATATAATATTTTACAAAAATAAAAGAGTACGGTATATATACTTAGTTCTACGGATTTGTTAAGAAATACTCTTTGAGTGTGAGAGGTTTCGATATTAAATATTGGTACTTCGAATGATTACAAGTAATTAGGGTTTTATGACATCACAATGCGATTGAAATAATATTTAGGCCACCAACAAAATCTGTCAATGATTCATAAGGGAAGCCTTTGTTTAACTACAATGCTTTAGTATATAATGTAATCAAAATAAGAATGTAAATAGATCATATTCACTACTTGACGAAGTGTCTTTAGTGTAACATATTTTATTACAATTCTTGAGATATTCATATTGACTAAAAATATACGGTTTTAGTCACGTGTGTTAGGTTGTTTACAATTTATCAGCAAAGGTTTTTTGTTTTCCACAGCTAAACAGAAAATGCGTATGTCAAACAGTGGGCTATTTAAAGTTAAGGTCTAAGTAAGTCTTATTTTACTGATCTAAGATATCAACCTTTTTTTATAAATCCACCTATAATTTTTGGATATAAAAAAAATTAATCTTGTCTCTGCATGACCTTGCCGAAATGTGTTCTACATTCAAATTTCCCTTATATTCGATTTATGAACGTCCATTACGGTGTCCTTAGAAAATACCCACGTGATATTGAAATATTCCATACTCTTTTTATGCTAAATTAGACGCAACATTGTCGAAACAGTGTAAGTAATATATAAAAAAAAGTTTATTTCATAATGACTGATAAAGTTTTGTGTAAGGAGTTTCCATGTTTTGGTAGGTAGCTCTCTAAATAAAAGTGTTGTTGCCGCGTAACATTGAGACTAAAATAGTGTTGTTTGCATACGTTAATAGTAATACTAATATGTGTACATATAAATAATTTAGTGCACATATATATGCACAGTCAAGGACAGTACCACCGTTACTTTCATATTTGTACACTGGTTCGTTTAAAAAATTCAGACTAATATGTGCAATAAAACATTATAAATAGGTTTATGAACAGAACTGGCGTACAATAAATATAAAAATGACACTGGGATTGTACTTATGACCGTTGAACCACTTTAATTATAGTCAAGTCTCTTGCATGTTTAAGAGCCTCGTTAGGCACAAATTAGCTTTGTTCTTCTTGGTTCTTTAAAGGTACATATTGATTTTAAAAAAAAGAACAGGATACGTCAGTTTTATTAATCAATGTGTAAGTATAAGTAGTTAAGTGCTTTTTTACAAATTCTTTCAGTTTTTGCTGTCAAATATAGAATTTAATTGTTCTTAAATATTTATATGATAAAACTGTGTAGTGTTATTTTTTAATTCATAAATAATTGCCAGCGTTTCTATTTCTGTGAGTTTTGTTTCACGATGTCGAACGTGCTCGCCATTGAGAGTAAGCTTATGTGAGATAAAATCGCACTAGGCCCTCGGAGCTAGTGGCGAAGAAGAAAGATGGAATGCCAAAAGGATATTGTAGTGCCGACCCACAATATACAAAATTCTAAACAGTTATATTCATTTAATCGCAATCTAAATTGGTTTCTATTATTATAGTAATACAGGTCATTTTATCAAAAATATTTGCAAGAGAACAGTCAAAGTTATTTTTCATTAGCGTCTGCAAACAACCTATTGCCGCCCCAAAATAAATATTTATTTTTCCCTTGTTATATAATAGTTAGGAATATTCGAGAAGTATATACAGTGTGTTACTGAACGGTGCGTCAAGATTTAGGTCTGTGATTTGTAGCTGAAAAATATAACCATTAACGTAGAACTCAAAAAATATGCAACTACAACAGAATTATGTATTCTTGATGAATTTTTACGCAATTACTTTTAGAAAACAAAAAACATTCAAATATAAATATTTCGAAATTGAGTAAATATACTTTTATTAAAATGCTTTCACTCAATTGTTAACTTCGGAAAAAGATTGTAGTTTCCTAAATTTTCACCCAAGTAATTTTACATAACCCTAATATATAGCTACACCTTTCCGTAACATTCTGTATTATGAATTTACATCATTACTTTATACGACGAAATATAGCCACTGACAAATATAGATTATGATATTGTTTAATATTTCGTTTTATAGTTACATTACAAAAAAAGTCGGTCACTATATTTTGTTGTAACATATAACAATTAATCTATGACTATAATAATAATAAAAAAAATGTTAAAAAGATTCCATAATTTTTATATCCAACACATTAGATTTTAAGAATTATCATAATTATTAAGAATAATGTTGAATGTCTGTAAATTTTGTAAAGGTAATGAGTGTACCGTCTTACCCTATAGAGTTTTGTATATTTTAAAAATAATATTTTCAAAAATAAATGTTTTAAGTGATAGCTTAGTTATAAAGATTTTAATGTGTAAATAAATTCGTTATTAGCTAATAAGTTTTATTATTAGACCGACCCTAATGGATATATATAAATATATTTTTTATTTTTACATAAACAAACTCATCTTCTCATCATCGATCCCACAGTGCCTAAAGACGACAGTCTTCAATGCGTGCGTCCTACCCGTAATGACTTACGGAGCCGAAACGTGGACACTTACGGTTCGACTGGTCCATAAGTTTAAAGTCGCTCAGCGTGCAATGGAGAGGTATATGCTCGGCGTTTCTCTAAGGGATCGCATTAGAAACGAGGTGATCCGACAAAGAACCAGGGTCATCGACGTAGCCCACAGGATTAGCAAGCTGAAGTGGCAGTGGGCTGGCCACATTTGCCGAAGAACCGATAACCGTTGGGGTAAACGAGTTCTTGAGTGGAGCCCTCGTCTCGGCAAACATAGTGTAGGACGTCCACAAGCCAGGTGGAGCGATGATTTGCGCAAGACGGCTGGCAGGAGCTGGATGCGAGAAGCCATAGATCGAACTAAGTGGCGTGAAATTGAAGAGGCCTATGTCCAGCAGTGGACTGCGATAGGCTGATGATGATGATGATGACATAAACAAAAACATTTTACACACGACGATAAATTTAATACTCGCCAAGCTTGTAAGGTTGTTGGCGAGATTGAGAGAGAGGCTTATCTGCATATATAAATATCTCTAAATGCTTTACTACATTATAAAAAGTCCATTTCTTCACACATCACTAAACCCGGTCCTCTCTAACAAACGAGCTCTAACAAAATATGAAAGTGGCATTACATTTGATGAGGTTGTAAGAGCCGGCGGAGACTGGATGTGAACAGTAAGTTAAGAAAAAAAGGAAAAAAAAATAGACTGGGCTCTGTGATGTGCCTTGGAGAGCTCACATGTCACTGCAACAGTTCTCTGTGTAATTCTGTGACAGGATCGTTTTTTGTTTTTGCGAAAGACGGTCCCCATTTCATGTCATCCACATTTTTTATATTTTTTATCATTAATTCCATCACGGCGAAGACTTGAAGACTCGAAGACTTAGAATTGAAGACTTGAAACACTTGACATTGGCAGAAATAGCTGATCCGGCTGATTGCCATATCATCAAAAGAAGAAGAATTCTGTGACAGATAATGTCGTTACCATGGAAATGCATAATTACGCGAATGTCGACCTAATTGCATTTGAATGTCTATAAGAAAGTAAACTTATGGTAGGTCATGATTCAAATTTGTTGATAGTATCACTGACTATATATATATAATATATATATATAATCTGTTCTTATAGTATCTAGTCACAAAGGGTTGCTTGATTAGTGAATTGATAAATTGTGATGTCTCACTCTTTATAATTGTAGGTAGGTACTATACTTTATCTTTTTAGCAGTGTTTTATCGAACTGATAAGTTCACAACAGTTTTATATCCGAATATTGTATATAAAAGTCATTTACAAAGTGTAACAAAGTAATAATGCCACTAATTATTCATAAATCCGACGTCAGTCCACCATCTCGGGCTGTTTTGATGGTCGTGGACAAACTTGGATTGGAAGCTGAAACTCGCGAAGTAAATCTACCGACCCGAGACCAGTTCAAGCCCGACTATCTAAAAAAGAATCCTTTACATACAGTGCCTTTGTTGGAAGACGGTGACCTTGTATTAGCTGATAGTCATGCAATAAATGCCTATCTGGTATCCGCGTACGGGACCGGTGAGCAAACAAAACTGTATCCTACTGATGTGGTTTCAAGGGCGATAGTTGATCAACGTTTGTATTTCGATGCTACCATACTATTTCCGCGTCTGCGAAGTGTTATTTACGGTGTTGTAAAAAACAGAAAGCGCCTTACAGAAGATCAAGAAAATGATATTTATGAAGCATATAGTATTACGGAGAAATATCTTGAAGTTACACCATATATGGCGGCTAATCATTTGACATTAGCTGATATATCTTGCGGGGCAACACTGTCTGCACTAGATTGTATTATTCCGATTGACAAGAAGTACGTAAAGATAAACGATTGGTGGAATCGACTAAAGAATGAAAGTTGGTATAAGAAAGAAAATGAACCGGGACTAAAACTTTTTGACGGCTTTATCAAACAATTTTTATGAAGTAGTATCTACCTAAATTGCTGATTAAGTTTTTAAATAAAGAGTTTATATAATCTTTTTCTTTTATTTTCTTTACATGATTATCTGATTTATTACTTTTATGAACTTGTACGGTTAGCAAAAAAGCCTATAACACCTATTAATTTAGAAATCACCTGAACCAAATCGCGTATTAGTTAGTAGTTGTAAATAAATCACTTATCTATTAATTTGCTTATATTTTTTAAGTTACAAAAACCCATAATGACATTTACTATTTTATGTTTAAGGTAGAATGCCTCGGTAGCAAAGTGATAGCTGCGCTGAGGTCTTGACTTTAATTTGCGAGTCAGGCCAAATGTTTGTATGAATTGCAAAATTTTTTGTTCCGGAGTTTGAATATTTTCTATGTATGGTGTCTTTCGTCGTTAGCCTGTATCATGCGATGTTCCACTGATCTGTTCTCGGACCACTCCTGTAGTACAAAGATTAAGACTGGGCACTTCGATTTCGTTTTCGCCCTATACTGGGCGTGACCTGTTACGCTAATAACACTGTAGTCAAACTTTCAAGAAGCGGCGGCGCCTTTTTCATGTTCGGGCGAATTGAGACACTAGGCACGGGTGACTCAAATAAGGTAAAGGCTCTCTTATTTCATTAGCCCTGTCGTGTTCCTCACCCTGGGGCCTCAATCGATGTCAACTCGCTCCTTGTACCGGGTCTAACCCATACGAAGTATCTGGCCCTGGCGAAAATGTACGCGACTGGTGTGAGGCAAATCGTAACAAACCATGATGGCTCGTTGTTCGCCCCGTTTGGAGGCTGTACGTGCTAGCCGCGACGGCAAGCCGTATATATGCTCCAGCTAGTTATCAATGAGTTAAGAGGGCCAGCATGGACCTTTTCCTTCCGACTGACGCAGGTCGTTTTCGGCCTGTGTCAGTGGCTGCTTCGAAAGAACCTACATTTGGTTGCTAGGTGGTGTTAGTGGCGGTGATATGTGATAAAAATCTAGTACAATAATATTTTCTTAGTTATTGTGTAGATACCTATTAATCTTACGGTCTGTTGGGTATGCTTAAGAAGTCGAGCCGTTTGTTAATTAAATCGTTGAGAAAAATGATTGATTTTATTTATGTCCGTTTTTTCAATTATGGCGTTCAAGTCATGTTTTGTATTAGTTTGTATAGTTTTTATGAAATGTTAAGTATTACACTTTTTATTAAATTTACTTCAATATTATACCTACAAACATTGACAAAATATTTGATTTAATACTCCGGTGAAAATTGAACAGATATTAAATAACTAAATTAATTGTGTCGTGGTACCTGCATGCAATCTCATCGTAGATATCGTGAGAGCTGAAAAAGGAAGCAAAAGAAGGAAAGCTCGAGACTAACCGTGATGATGATGGTGACGATGAAGAGTTTTTTCTAGTAAGAGAGAGAGAGAACGTTATAGCGACGAACAAACAAAAAATGTGTTACAAACCAATTTTACATTGAATGCTTTTTCCGCGTGTTTAAATATCTTTTTTTGTTTTATATTAAAGTAAAGCTCTATTTTAGTGTCAACAGTGTAACGGACAGTTTAATTTATTCAAACAATTCTACTTAATCTATTATAGGTACAAATATCACAAAGAGGTAAAGTTTTTAACTTTGTATGGTTGTATAGGGTAATCTTCGGAAGTACTGATCCGATCGTGAAAATTCTTTAACTAACAGAAAGCGACACCATCCAGGAGTGGCCATATTTTATTAAGATTGAAAAAAAAAGTTAAAAATAAAAGCATTTGCAAATCAAGTCGCAAAAAAGCGGGTAGTTAACGACCAACGAAGTGGGCACGGGTCGGCTAGTTGAACCGGCAAACATTGTTTTACCTTATATAAAAAAATTGCACACTTATCATTTAGTGGCATGAAAAAATGATGTAGACGGATTCTCAGACCTACCGATATGCACACAAAATTTCATCGAAATCGGTCCTGCTTTTTTGGAGGAGTTTAGTAATAAACTCTGCCACACGAAAACATAGAAATAAATGGATAATATTCTTATTAGTAATAATAGCATAAATAAACTATACATCCATTAATGGCTTTGAAAGTTGTACATAAGCATTTTGCACCAGTGGCAGGCTAAGTAATTTTTGTTTTTTTTTGATACAGACTGTTCCTGTCAGCGAAGAATAATACATGGGAGAATAAGTGAAACTGGAAAACGATTCGTGGTAAGTTTGTATGTCGAGTTGCAATATCGTAGAAAGGAGGTTTTGGCATACTTCACCCGCTGACCAGACTGTTGGTATAGAGTATGTTTTAAGGTTTTCTTCTCTCTTTGCACTGCTTTTATCTTGCAGAGTTTGCCTACATAGGTCGTCTCGTACGACACATATCGAATGAATTGTGGTGGTGACTCTCCATGTACTTAATCCGTCACTACATTGACTAACTCTAGTGAAATTAATAGCCCCTAAATAGCTATAAATTACTAACTAATTAGCGTCTACATTATATCATAACATCAAGTATAAACACTAAGCTTTTTTTCAGGTCTACCTATTGAATTCAAAGTATTCGGATGTCCAACCACTTGGATGGCTCTGCGGTGGTGCTTTGATTTCCGAGTCGAACATACTGACATCTGCAGCATGCCTAACCGAAGTCAAATATATGTATGCAATAGCTGGTTATAGAAAATATGTTAGCGGAACAGAGATTGACAATGACGAATGCACTCGAGAAAAAAAGAATAAGATAGTCGAGTTTATTATCCCAGCAGGTAATATAGTCATTATAACTACAAAATTTCACTGCCATCTGGTCCCAAATTAGGCTGAGCCTGTACTATACTGTGGCGACTTCCACATATAGCGCAACAGAAATATACTACAGCGCCATCTAACAAAGATATGTCGAACTACGGAGTAACGATGGAAACGAAGAAATTACCAATCCTGCATCGCTCAATAGAAGTTCTCGCGCCGATTAAAATATATATAACATCCCAACGTAACCGTTGGGCAGTGGTCCGCCAGGCATGACCTTGCTTGATCGGAGGATCCTCCCTTTGTGTTGGACGGAAATGTAACCCGTTCCTCCCCAATACTCACCATAATACTAATGAACTTATAAAACTACTTAAATGCGGCTGGTCACATATGTCGTAGAACCGATAATAGCTGTAGTAAGCGTGTTCTACTAGACACACGCATGGCAAACTAAACAGGGCCAGCAGTGGCTGGATGCAAATAGCGGTATACTGGGCTCTGTCGTATACCTTCGCAGAAACTTGAATCAACCTGTAACACATCAATATGTTGACGATATTTCTGATTTGGTCTAGTGTTTAGCGATCTTAATTGCTAGACCAGCTGGTCGTGGCTTCGATTCTTACCCAGGACAGAATGTTGTGTTATCAGCATAATTAAACTTAATAAATAATATTACACCCGTAATGTAACCTGTGTTACTAATTTAAAAACACATGTGTCTGGTTAACAGCTATTGGTTTGCCGTCATTTGCGTGAGTCTGCAATAAAATTGTAGATGGGGTAGAAATGCGACTTAATGTTATTTTAGTGTACTGCAGTGTAATGTAATGTAATGAGTGTATTTATATTGATTTCAGAATTTAAAACTAGTCAAAATCCTGAAGACTGGATGAAATATGATGTTGGAATAGCAGTAGTTGAGAAGCCTTATAACTTTACAGATTTGTCTTACTACGTACTTTGCTCTTATCCACCAGCTAAAACTTTTATCAATTATGAAAGGCGTTTTGAAGACCCGAGCACTGAAAGTTATATTTTTGGTTGGGGTGGAAATAAAGGTCGAAAAGTAAGTATTTAATATCAACCCGTCTTTTATAGCAGGCCGAAACTAATTTTTCAAGGAGAGGCCTATGTTTAGCTTAAAGCTCTTGATGATTGATTGATGATAAGGGAATATTGACTGCACTCTTGACCTAGTGGTTTAAGCGGTCGCCACGCTGTTTTCCAATGCGCCAAGTACCAGTTCAAATCCCACATGAGACGAAACTTTGTGTGATCCATAAATTGATGCCGTAAATCAGGGTGTTCTTTGTGTCTGTTACATGTATATTTGTAAATTCCCCAGAGTCACAGAATGTATATTTGTAATGCGAGTGTTCCTAATCTGATCTGTAAAAATATTAAAAACAAATATATAAATATAACCGTGAAAAAGTCATGGCCGGTTCAACCAATGTGGTACCACGGCCTTTTAGAATACCGGTGTTATGCAGCTCATACGTTATATTTATAGTGTACGTGAATGGGGTTGCTGGAGCAGGCACTTCTAGAGAGGTTTGAAAGGAGTACTCATAGGTCGGTAAGCAATTGCAGGTGTCCATGGGCGGCAGAATTTATTTACAATCAGATGATGCTTCTGTTGGTTTGCCTCCTGTATTAAAACATTCTATAATTTTATATTTATATAATTCATTCTAGAATTAAATTTACTTGTGCTTATTCCACAAGTTTCATCCAATGTATTATAACAAGTTCCATCAAGTGCCGACAATCGAGAGTACAAATTGTATTTATAACTTTACGAAGTTGATTTTGTTTGATGTTTGATTTTTTGGAATTTTCTCCGAGCCAAATAAGTTGAATAACGACTTCAGTAATTTAAAATATCCACTAAGGGATTCCACTTATGCTTCCCATCAGGCAGTAGGTAGTTAGATAGTTAGCTTAGCAGCTATTACATACGAAAAAAACGAAGAAGAAAATACATTTTCACATGGCATAGGAAACCTGACACTGATAAAGAGAATAGGTGTGTATAAAATAGTAGATGAAACTGCAAAGAACTAATAGCTACTGATATTTTTGTTACTAATTTTTAGCCAAATGAAAAACAAGATCTTAATACTGAATATATGCATGAAGCAAAAACAGTTATAACGAATACATCGTTTTGTAAGCATTACGTTAGTGACAAAATGAAGGCGGTTGTGGAAAGTTCTTTGTTGTGCGCATACGGCTCTGGATATATTGATCGAAATGGAAAGGAGTTTAATGACCCAGCACTTGACGACGACTGTTTATGGAGACGATTCAATTTGAATGCACCAAGTAGTGCAACGGTACGAATAAAAAAATACCATATTGATGATAATTCTGTTGTTAGAAAACTCTCTGAACTAAATATCACTAAAAATGTCTTTGCAAACGTAATGTTGTCTTTGCAAACGACATGTAAATGTCAGATTGACTAAAATTTATTTCAATACATACAACAATAGCATTTGAAAATTGCTTCACTAAAATAAGAGAATAGAAGATAATTTTAGGAAACTTAGCTAAGTGACGCAACAACAGAATTAGCGAAAACATAAATTTGAATACATCAATATTATTATTTCAGCCAGGGTCTATACATATGTATGGTGGTACAGCATGTCATTGTTACTTGTCCAGCTTTATATTTTGAAATACTTTGTTGTATTTCCTCATATTCTTGGTATTAGATTTCCGGAGATCGTTTTATACCATCGCCAAATATGTGTTAACAAATTAAAATATTGCTTCTATTTAGATCTAGAATACATAATACAAAGTTGATGAGTCAGGGTTTAGGACGTACTAAGAAAATAAAGTATAGGTGATCAAATGATACAAAACTTAAATTTTCAAATGCAATATTTTGCAAATACAGCGGCAAGATTGGCGTAGTGGTTCAAGCGGTCCGAGAGGGGTCCGGACTTGTTAATAACAGCAGCACCTGGATCCCTCCCTTCTCATGCGAAGAGTGGCATACCGTGTAGTTTTAATAGGTTTGATTTCGATAAACCAGCCGCTAACCCCGGTGGGATGATGGCCCGTGAAGTCTTCCACACGTAAAAAAGTGGTTCAAAAGGTAGTCACGCCCTACTACACCATATGTTGTGAGTTTTTTGGGCCCTAAGTATGTTAAGTAATGCTAAGTATAATAAGCATGTTTGTGAAGTCTCCCGGACGCAGCACTATTTTTGTCGATCAAACATTATGACTTGTTGTCGTTCTATATCTTTTCATGTCAGTTTTATTTCTTCAGTGCAAAGATGAGTTTGAAGAAAGTCAAATAAACACGTATGCCGCTCTTTCTGGAGAAATACCCAAGAGGAGGACGTTTGAAGGATTTGGCGACAATGGAGGAATATGTGAGGTGAAGTCCAATTCCATAATTTTACCAACTCTTAAACTAGTGTTTTAAATTATAAACATAAATGAGTATACTATAATGATAAAACATAAGAACTAGTCTACATACGGGATATAAAATAAGGCATTTCTGAGATAAAGTGGAAAAAAATCCATAATTTCAGCAACTTAGGAACATATTTTGAATGATAACACACATATAAGATAATTCTTTTGTTATTCTGTATTCGCACTAATATTAGAATACAGGAGCGAAAATGAGCTTTGCATACCGCATTTCGATACGGCAGTTCGTCTATGCCACCACATTAAAAGTCTGATATTTCGATCAGGTTATTCTGTTCGAAATTCCAGACATTTCAAAGATATAATTTCTGTTATGCAAGCGCGCAGTCGTTAGTTTGCTTACCATTTCTTCTCATGAGATTCTTGAAAACGGCTGGTTGTAGATCTGCACAGGCATACAATAGATTTTCCACAGAAATAATAATTGTATTCATTCAGCTAAATTTTCGTTGGAACAAATTGTTATTATTTTTTTTTTTTATATATATATAAGCTTCCAAAATGACTCTGCCTTGCCTGATGGAAAGCATGAGCAGAATCCAAGAGTGGTGGTCACCATCCTCAATGCGAAAAAGAACAATGCAGCATGGTGACCCACACTATGGCGGCTTGGGGGGAAAGGGGATGGTGAGGGGGATAGGGGGCGTTGGATTGGGGTATGGGCCTCCGGTATCCTCACTCACTCGATGAAACACAGCGTAAGCGCTGTTTCACACCGGTTTTCTGTGAGGCCGTGGTATCACTCCGGTCGAGCCGGCCCATTCATGCCGAAGCGTGGCTCTCCCACGTGTTACTATTGCATGTGTTGTTCTTTATATTTTGAGTTTACGTAAAAGGTGATTTCAAACAATTGTTTTTTAGTAAAGATAGCTCGCGTTTGCCTTGGTATCCGTCTTTATTTAATATCCTACAATGAACATGTTTAAACAATAATACATCAAAAAGGTAATACGACGCAGCAAATTGTTGTATTATAACATTTTAATGCATATTTACAGAACGATCACGGCGGTCCTTTAGTAACCTATTTTGGAAGTACAGAAATTATAATAGGAATCTCAATAACTAGCATATATACTTCACACTACGAGTGCGAAGGCCCATACCTTTATTTTGGAGTTGCAAAAATGGCTCCTTTGTTGCGTTGTTTACAGGCTAAAAGCAGTGAAACGTGAGTTATATTTTGGTTATATTTAGCAAGAAAAAGAAAAACAAAACTGCTTCATTCATTTATTGAGAATATAGATACTTCTTTTTTCATCATCTGCAACAGTTGTTAGTGGTCCACTGACTGGACAAAGAGTTGGCCAGACCACGCTGGCCAGACTTGTTGCTAAGGTTAATTTTAAGTTTCCCACCCCTTTGAAATGCTGTTGTGCTGCTCAGTTTGCTCCTTTAGTTCTTACGACATCCATAGACACGGGAGAAAGACACTCTCTTCTTTCTCTCGTGTCTCTCTTTTTATATTTTCTAATTTAGTTGGAAAACTCATAAAATACAGTTTCGTCTAATTCTAAAATGCGAAAAGTATGATGAATGGTGATTATCATTTCCAATAAGGATTAAACAACTCAATTGATAATATTTCTAGCAAATTAAGCATTTTTTACAAGTATAAACCGATTTAAAACAAAGAAGTCAAAAAGAATTCAGCGTGAGATTTTTAACTTAGTCCGGCGTTTTAGGTCCTAGTGTTAAATTTTAAAGTGTATGATGTTGTATAATACTGGTAGAAAATTATTGTTGTATTCGTTTTAGACTTGTATTATGCAAACAGCTATCATTCAGTGCCAAGAAAGTCAAAGTAGATTGGCCAGCAGCTTCAAAGGAGCATATCATGAACCGAACTAGCAAAACGACACAGAAGCCGACTACCAGAACGACACGTCAGTGGTCACCCAAACGGACGACCACACGCAATCCCAAACTGACGACGAAACGTACAACCAAATCTATATTGAGATTTACGCGAAAAAGGGGTCAGATAAAAATGAGAGTCACTGCTGTACGTCCCAAAGTTCTAAAGTAAGTTCATAGCAAAAGTCTTGTAAGATTTATATTTTGTTATTTTTGTTCTGTAACTGGTATTTTTAATAGTACCCAATATTAATATTTTGAAGTTCTTTTATATTTTCTCAATATTTAAACAAGAATCGATACAGTACTATAAATTGTGTCGTAGTCATATGCACAATTATTTAGGGCCAGTTTTCACAGTTATCTGGTAAACAATACTATTTAACAGATATAAGTTGCTGATAAATATATGTTTACTGACATATTGTGAATTTCCAAGAATTGTGAAACTGAAGTCTACAGTTAATTTGCAAAATCATTTTAGAATAGTCTGTGAGGTACTTTATCTGCAAGTAATGAAACAGTTTTAATACTATTGGTGTTTTTCGTTTTCCCTACATTGTTTTAAGCACTATATTTATTGTTACAGGCCCAAAGATGTAAGTCTGCGACCGGTAAAGGATATAAAATTGTAAAATATTAGTAACTACCTGACCTGGCGAACTTCGTGCCGCCATATTCATTTACGTGAAAATTTTCTGAATTACTAAAAAACTTATTTTAGTAAGCACGTGCACTTACCGCAGGGCCGCAGTGTATACGACTAAGCGGACCAAGAAAATATAACACCTCTGGTTTTCTTTTATTTTTTCTATACAAACCTTGTCCTGACAATAACAAACACTTAAAAAATAATTATCCAATTCGGTGCTATCGATCGAAAGTTATGCGCGTACATACATTTTTGTGATTCATTTTTATTTATATAAATTATAAGTGTTCATAAACTTACATGTTTATTATTTCGTAGTTTAATATGTAGCTGGAAGTCGTTTCTCCTTGTGAGTTGGTTTGCCTTCACATATCTCAAGCTTTCTCCCTTAGTGAATGATGTTCATTTAGAGAAGTAATTCTTTAGTAAAGTATGAAAAGTTACCTTAAGTTCGTCTCAATCTTATCATTATACACATTGACTCTTTAATCTATATCAAAATGTGCGAAACCGTAGTGAAAACAAACTGTTGGGTTAACTCGGTTTTAAGAAAACTTCTAGGTAATAATCCCATCACACATCAACAGCATGTAACTTTCAACTATCATCTTTTTCTTCTTCTTCTCCAGCCTATCGCAGTCCACTGCTGGACATAGGCCTCTCCAATTTTACGCCACTTAGTTCGATCTATGGCTTCTCGCATCCAGCTCCTGCCAGCCGTCTTGCGCAAATCATCGTTCCACCTCGCCTGTGGACGTCCTACACTACGTTTGCCGAGACGCGGTCTCCACTCAAGAACTCGTTTACCCCAACAGTTATCGGTTCTTCGGCAAATGTGGCGAGCCCACTGCCACTTCAGCTTGCTACTATCATATATCTCTCTATATTAACAAAAATTGCCCGGCCTTTTTTAGAGATATTAAGTCACAAATTTTATTTATTTTCATTTATTTATTTATCTTTATTGTATACACAAGATAAATACATAACAAAAGATGAGTTACAAAGGTCGAAACATAACAATTGGCGGTCTTATCGCTCACGGCGATTCTTCCAGAAAGAAAATTTATATATTCGGGTATTCGTTTTTTTATCCTTTTTCTTGTTTCTAAACATATGTTAATAGAGTAAGGCACAATATGATAAGTCATAATGTAACTAAAATATAGCTTTAAAGATACTTTTAATACTGAATTGAAAACAAAGGAACAGATGAAGTCGAAATTTTGCAATCTATACAAATAAATAAAATTAGAGTGTCTGTTTGTAACATTAAAATAACCGTTTTTACTTAATGCATGTAAACACGATACACTTCTCGTTTTAAACCTGAGTCTTCACTTAGATGATAACGATTATGTTAGCACCTTATGTTATTTAAATTTATATTGCAATATAAAAATTTAAACTGTCCAGGTTAATGGTTTAAGTAAATTTAAAGTTAAATTTCCTATCTAGGAAGTAAAAAATACGACGACAAATTTTTTTAACATTTAAAAGATGTAGGTGCTATATACAGAATACATTGTAATGACGAAAATAGTAAAAATATGAAGTCACTATATTTTTTATTATAAAAAAAATATATGAATTTTCGTAACTCAATAACTAACAATCAACATAACACTTAACTGTGATACAGAAAGATAACTTAGCGAAAAAATTTAGGTCTGTGCAGAATTGAGTTGTATTTCAAACGTAATGCATAGGCTTTTTAAATAACTTATATTTAATTTTCGTCTACCAAAATCGGCGATAATATTTACAGTTTAATTTTAAACGTATTTGAGGTCATCATTCATCGGTATTTGAGGTCGAATCATAACTTCATCCTCGGGCCTGAAAAGTAAGAGCATAAATTATTTACATATTCAATCCATATTGACATATTAAGATAGATTTTCTTATTTATAATTTGTGCGTCTACTATAAGAGAAAAAGGAAAGAGCCCTGATTTGTGTATCTACTTTGAGTTGCACAATCTAAGTGCAAATGAAAGTCAATTCTCCTGCTAGACGGACAGACGTGATTTCAGTTAAAAAAAAAAAAATATCGCTACATCAAAACCCAAAGTTTGATAACATCATTAAATTTAAAAATTTAATTACCACAGTTTTAAAAATAAGTTACTTACAGAGGGCTTTCAACTCGTGGTATATACATGTCGTGTTGTCGATCGTTTTCTGTATATGGTTCATCGAATGTTCTATCTTGAAGTCTCCGCTCATTCGGCTTTTTCTGCGTTTGATCAGGTCTGGCTGTAATTTGCGATTCACTAGGTAGATCCTGAAGTTGAGCAAATATTTCGTCGAATGAAAACGAGTCGTCATCGGATAGTGTTGTAGTATTATTCTGTGCTAATAGTTTCTGATATGGCGACTCAAGTTGACTCATGTATGGTTGCGAGTTTGGTTGTGGATTTCGGAATTGATTCGATGGATTTTTAAGTGACATTGGTGATTGAGCAGACTTTTGCGATTGATTTGGTGTCAAACCTGGTGCACCAAAGTGTTGTTCGCGTGAAAAATCATACAATAATTCAGGTTGTTGGAACTTTAGTTTAATTGGTTCATTTTCCATTGTATCCTTCTCTAAAGAATGAGCGGATATCTGAATTAGTGGTAGTGAAATATGCCGATTATCTAGTGGTTCATTTTGCTTGTTTTGCAGGTGGTGTCCTAAAGCTGCATTATATTGTCCACTTTGTGATGGCACGTAAACCGGTACATGTTCTTGCGTTCCAGTTAGATCTTGCTGTACACGTATCGGTGGTTGGTATTGATATTTTGTTGATGGATTGTTTTGAAATTCACTAAGTGGTTTATATTTTACTTCTGATGGTGGACCGTATTGCTGAACTGGTTGTGGTTCATATTGTTCTTGACTTGATAGTCGCACTGATGATTCGTGCTCTTGTTGTTTTAATGGTGGCTGGTACTGTTGTTCTCTTAGTGGGTTATGCTGTTCTCCTGTCGGTGAACCAAATACTTGGATTGTTTGTGGATTATATTTTTCTCTTATTAGCGAGTATTGCTTTTCAGGTGTTTGCTCATTATTTTGCTCGTATTGTCGACTGTGTTGTAGTTGCTTTTGTAAATCATATCGATTGTATAAGGGTGACTGGTGTTTTTGGTTTTCAGGAAAAGTGTATCCCTGTTGGTAGTTTGGCTTAAACTCGCGTTCATTTTTTACCGGTTGATATTGCAGATCTGATTGTAGGTTAAGTTGTGGTCTTAAAAATTCTTGTTGCGTCGATGTGAATTCTTCTGATAGTGACTCTTGATGTTCTTCTTGAAATTTGTCATTTATGTCAAACTGTGGACGTTGTACTAGTGGTGGGAATTGTAGTTTAGGTAGTTTAGCATCATCTTCGACTAGTAATAATTCTTTTGATATTGACTTGTACTGATGTTGTTCCTTTTGATGGTTAAAGTCTATATCATATTGTGGTCGCGATAGCAATGGCCGTAATTTTGAACGCTGTTGTACATAATTTTCAAATCTATGGGCTCGTTTAAATATATTTTGTTGTGTAGCTGTACGTTTAGGAATTTTACGACTTTGATTATTTAGCTTATTTATAGATCTTGTAACCCTTATGGTAGCTCTAGGTATAAGAGAGCTCAGTTTATCAAGAACCGCTCGCTGTATTAATAACATTGGTTCAAGTATTTTTGATTCGTTATGGTTGGGCCACATTATGTCAATTTCTTGGATTTCAAAAGGTTCATCTCTTAAATTTTTGTTGCAGAGTTTGCGCCTGAAAATAATCGAATTACGCTATATAAACGAGTTGGAATTCTATTTTATGAAATCTATAATGTTTGACGAACAAAATATAAAATGGATTTTTAGTTATTTATTTAAAATTTCAAGTACTAATTGACCCAATAGCAGATTTATTATCTAAGGCTAGTGAGCCGGAGAGAATAAGCAGTGAGTTGGTCCTCTGATGGAGAAAGCGAAGCAGAGAAACTGTGATTTAAATGGAGGAGGGTAGTTGCTGTCCCGAGTAGAAATCGAGCTTTGGCTTAGCAGTCAGGGTCAGCGATCACTATATCAACAGGCCCGACAAAAATAATAATTCGTTTCGTTCTTTTCTACTTACATTATAGAATTAGTCTCTAGCAGACACCTAATTATTTTTGATGATGCAGCAGTACTAACATAAAGAAATGGTCCATGGCATTCACCATCTATGTTAGTGTTTGATGTGACTCCTATGATAACTTCTCTGTCATTAATCCATTTAATTAGAGGACTACCGAGTTTATTCTGAAATTAAATGTGACTGGAATGTTTGTAAAATCTTAAATTGTTACTGAACTTTATATCAAGAACACTTATTATTAGTAGTGCACTCATATAGAAAAGTGAAAATAGGGCTAAGGATTTCTTTTCGGAGCATTAGAGTTTACGTAAACACTTTGGCAGTACACTATATTTCTAAATATAAGTAATAAATTTCGTTGTAATATTGCCTATATTTTTTTAACTAAAGTCTGAAGCGCTTTCGTTTTTTAGTTAGGTAGAGGTAGATTTAATAACATGATTTACATTTTAATATTATTATAAAATGAAATATTAAGTTAATCTTACATCAGGCAAAACTCTGGAAACAGTACTACTTTGTTTGATTTTAATTTGGGATCATTTAGTAAATTTCATCTTAACTGAGAGAATCTATCTGTTTGTTTAATTATATTATCTTCTCAATTTTGTGCAACGACTCAGAAATCGTTTTAAAATATATTAATGATTATATAATGTAGATTATAGAATAGAAAATATACAAAGACTCACATGCCCTCAGAGTGTTTATCGAATTATATTAGATATTAATACTACTATGACTATATATAATATTGTATTAACTAGCAAGTAACATTATTAGTACCTGACAAATATCTGGATTTAAAGCTCTTCTAGATTCATAATTTTTATTATTATTCATGTTTATCTGACTTTCGAATGTGATGTTCTCTGCCTCTTCTCCCGGCTCACTATTATCTTCTTCATTGAAGCCTCTTCTGAATCCAAAAATGTCTTTGTAACCCTAAAATAAAAAAAACAATTAAAAGATTTTGACGTTTATGTAAATCGTTAAAAATAACCTTATTTTCCTGGTCTTAATGTAATTAATATAGTCGAACAAGAGTTCTAGAATTAAAATCACTTGTACTTATTCCACTGATGATGTTCTCCTAGCCGATTACGGCCACGACGGCTAGTCTCAACAGAGACCAGCCAACTACGTGCCACGCTTCGGCATGAATGGGCTGGCTCGACCGGAGTGATACCACGGCCTCACAGAAAACCGGTGTGAAACAGCGCTTTCGCTGTGTTTCATCGAGTGAGTGAGGATACCGGAGGCCCATACCCCAATTCAACGCCCCCTATCCCCCTCACCATCCCCCTTCCCCCAGGCCGCCATAGTGTGGGTCACCATGCTGCATTGTTCTTTTTCGCATGGAGGATGGTGACCACCACTCTTGGANGGCTCGACCGGAGTGATACCACGGCCTCACAGAAAACCGGTGTGAAACAGCGCTTTCGCTGTGTTTCATCGAGTGAGTGAGGATACCGGAGGCCCATACCCCAATTCAACGCCCCCTATCCCCCTCACCATCCCCCTTCCCCCAGGCCGCCATAGTGTGGGTCACCATGCTGCATTGTTCTTTTTCGCATGGAGGATGGTGACCACCACTCTTGGATTCTGCTCATGCTTTCCATCAGGCAGGGCAGAGTAATTTTGGCAGCTTAAATATAAAAAAAAAAAAAAAACTACGCTGGAGATATTATAGTGCAAAAGTGTGTGCGCAAACACAGGTGCACTCCCTGTTCCCTTTCTCTCACAATCCGATGCGACGGTTAACCGACACGATCAGGGAGAGATCAGGCTCAGGACCGACAGTTTTACGTGCTCTCCGAGGCACGGGGTTAAGACCCCAACTTCCAAACTCCGAGCTGTTACTAAGTATTTATATAATCAGAAAAACTCAATAACACTTTTGACCCGACTCGGGATGGCCAACTGCCTGCCTCGTTGGTCTAGCGGTTGAAGTATGCAACTGCCAATTAAGAGGTCTCGGGTTTATTCGGCTATTTTATTTATGTTTACGCCTGACCGGTTTCGCCTTATGGCACCATCAAAGGTTAATGAGAGTTAAAATTACAGGTACAAGTGTGTTTGATTTTAGTATGAATTGCAACAAGTTAAGGGGAAGGAATAGGTCCCTCCTAATTCTTCAAAAATACATTTATCTTTTAAAGAACTTTGCAAAGGCAATTCGTGTTATGTATTTGTACGTGGATTATTCTTAGAAATAATCTGCAGAAATCCACAGGCAGAAATATTGACGTGGATATGAATCCACATCAACTTTTCTGGCCGATAGATTTATGGTCACGAGATTTTTTATACGAAAAATAAGATGGCTAATGATTAAAAACCCACAATTTCTTGGTTTAAGACTTTTTAAACAGTAAAGGAGAAACTGCACCTTATACATTAAATGTTTATATTTATATTTCATTACTTACATTGTTATGCTGTTTGGAGCCAAATTCACGCTGTTTGTAAGCATCAAAAGATAGAGTCTCAAATATACTATCTTCTGTTACTTCTTGTAGATTAATGGTGCCACACAAGTGATATTTATTTATTAATTGAACAAAATCTTTGGTATCAGTAACTTTTGTACATGTCTTTTTGTCAACAATTATTGTTGACGTTTCTTGTAGTAATTGATATTTGGTTTCCTTTATGAACTCTGGCTATTGAAAATTAAGAATATTGTTGTTGTAGTAAGTTAATAAATTCACTTATAAAATTTTCAAATGGTCTTACTATTTTCTTATAAAAATTCAGCATATTGAAACATGATTGCGTGTAAAAGAAAGACCTTCAAATGTTTACTGAAATCGAGAGATAGAAATGTAATTCCAATCTGCTTACTGTTTTTCTTTGCACACCCCATCCTAAGGTGACCGCTCGGCTATTTATTTTTTCATGTATATTTTCAAAATTTACTAATATTTGTTGTGGTTTATAAGAACAGTGAATGAGATAACTTGAATCGCTAAAACTATATGACTTCTCTACAACTGCTATACCTATATTAATATTCTTGCGTTCCGCCGTACTGTCATACTCCAAATTATATCCTGTAAAACACCAAAAAAGTATGTTCTTAATGCTTTAACTGAACCTGGGAAATATACTACAACTTATAGCATCAACATTGTTTCTTTTATACAATTGTTCTTTTTCTTCATTATTATTTTGTTTATGATTAATCATTCAGATTACCGCTTTCAAAATCTATCACATTATCTGACTTTATGATAATCAGTAGGAACAAGATTCCGGAGGCCCAATGATGTAGAAGCATCTCAATAGGTCAAGAAGCAATCCTAGTTAGTGTCATCAAGCTGCATTGTGTGCATTCGCAGTGAGTGTAGTGGCTCTAGGATTCGGCTCACGATTTCCATCAGACAAATTAGAATTACTTTGGCAGTATAGCAAATGTATATTGAGTATAATACGTAAACAGCTTACAAGCTGGTTTAATGTCATACCTGTTGGAATTAAAATTTTGACAACTCTTTGTTTTTTTGTTCTCGTGCAGTCATCCATATCAATACTTTCAGCCGTGAGATATTTCCTATATCCTGCTATAGCGTATATATTTTCAGCTTCAATGAGACATGAAGCTGCAGTGAGTATTTGTGTTGGAGTAACTATCGCACCGCCACATACCCATGAATTCTGTAAATTTCTTGTAAACGGAGATTGGACGAAGTATACCTAGAATATATATAAATACCTATAATAAATAATCCAGACCGAGAATAAATACTCCAAATTCATTGATATTAGCACTACCGCTATCCATGGTCGTCAGAACTGAAGGTTTCGGTCTTAGCAAACCTTTGGAAATGTTTGTGCCCAGTGGTGGCTGTCGTATGATGATGTTGATGGAATAGTAAAACTTACCATGTATTTCTTTCCTGCAATACTGTCAATGCAGCTTACCAAACTTCTTTGACGGTAACATACTAAAGAAAACATAATTTGCATTATTTATGCCTGATCATGAGTCACTATGAGTACCTATATTTATAACCTCCTTTCTGTGACGTGGTTTATGTCTAGAAGTGGGACTATTGAAGCATGTTGTAACGATGAGTCTAGTTATGATAGTCAAATTATTATCATAATCATAACTAGAAATATGAGTTCAAAAGATATCTTCAACATTATCTTGATATTGTTTTATTCTGATTGTAAAATTAAACAAGAAATCACTGAATATGAATACATTAAATTTTCTGCAATTCTTAATCTCTTACTCGTCTATTTCATTGCTATATATTTTATGTTTAGAAAGGTACATTAAAATTAATTTTGTTGTTGATCAATTGGATTTGTCTCTCAACTTAAATCCATAAAATTTTATGTATCAATTCAAATAAATTGCCATAAATGGTGATAACAATGATACTGTACAGCATCATAGGTATTTAAGGCATCAAAGGCAATTTATTTCACATAACAAGTCTACGTGGCCTTGGACTAAGAAAATTTTATTTGACTAATTTAGTACCAGCCTGTTTGTGATTGTTTTTCTAATTACTTACATGTCTAAAACCAACCGTGACTACACATACAACCTTATCAAAATTATCCCAAAAAATTACTAACATAGTAGGAATCCAGATATACAAACGAATTTATAAAAACAGAACAACATTTTTTTTATAATGTCTTAACATTCTTGTCTTGATATTCCAATTATATTTTTTAAAAGCAATTTTCTGCATTCCCTCGACCATGGAATAGAAACATGTCATAAATAAAAACGTACGAAATTTGTTCTCTGATTGATTTTACTGTACTGTATTTTAAATCCACCGTGATCGATGATTCTTGTAATATACACATTAAATAGCTTTTTCATTAATTTTAATGAAGGTGAATAACTTTTCTTGCACGTTTCAGGCCCTTAAATATATCGTTGGGTACATACGAGAGGATAGTCATTCTTATGAACAGAAATGAAAAATATGGGAAACATTAAAAATTTAATTCATAAAAGTAAATTTAATAAATGTGATGATGACGGTGATGATATAAGAACATATAAGAAGGATATGGTATTGTTTATTATATTATTATATTTTAAGCAGTACTGTATATGTAAACTGTTGGCGTGTCTATGGTGAATAAATAATAGCGATCCAATGCAAAATAGGTTTGCTTCATAGAACTTGTATCCAGAACTCGCAGCTGTTTGGAAGGAGAGTAGAGTTTCACATGGCTCCAATCTGGGACCACTTCTTTTAATATATTGTGAAAATGCGTACACAACACAAATAAATGTGATAAATACTTTACTAATTGAATTCTTAAACAATTTTCCTTTGTAAAAAATATTTAGGTATGCCTTTTTAACGTGTCATTCGCACGGCATTTTTTGCATCCGTTACCATTAGGAGAGGTATCACTCTGATTCAATACCTAGTGTTATAAGTATTTTAGGCAATATTAAAAAAAATAATGTATATCTGTACACAACAGCACTCACTCAATAATATCGAATAAGAGAAAGAAATAATAGCTAGAGACAGTCTGCGATGTTACCATGTCCGTCTAGTTCTGATGTCTATTTCCGAGTTCCATAATGTCCCCTCCACTCCATACCTCATTCTAAAAGGCAAGTGAAGATACTAAACCACGCCTTTTAAAATATATCATTCGGCTATTGTTATTCATCTTGTTGTGAAGAATTCTCTAAAACTAAATTGATACCAAGGTCTCCTGAAAACCATAAACATTTTATTCGTACCTTTTCGTGCCATATAGCTGAAGTGCTACCTAAGTTATTTAGTTCCGTAGAATTCAGAGGGGTTGAAGGTTTTAATGGGCAGTCAGTCAAAATAATTAATGAAATGCAGTTCCGGTTTGAATTTCATAAACCTAACAAGAGCAGGCAGGTTTTGGTAAATCTTGGTTTTCTGTTGCATAGGGAAATTTTTAATGGTTATATAGAGTAAAGGCCCCGTAGATTACAAACTTTTTAGTCAGTCGTTAGTTTGATCTGGTTGGCTTTTGGCTTACTTGTTGGCTGATACCACATCGGTGTAGTGTGCGCTCTGTCATACATGTTTATACAGATTAGCAGCCTGATTAAACTATAGGCCGATTAAAATTCTGCAGTCAGCGGGGGCTCTTCCTCGATACTATTATTAGTGCAACTCATCATTGCTTGAATCAATAATGACGTTTACGAAATACACATTATCTTGACTAAGTGGTAGTAAGGCGTTATTCATTATGGTAGCAGAGTCGGTATTGTTGCAATAGTAGTTCAAGTTCGATTAGTAACTGAAGCAGCAGTAAACTGTATTAATATAAATAAATATGGTCACTATTTCTTCACGATGTATGTTATGTCAAGAGGTTAAATACAGGAATTTAATCCGTATACTTTCTAAAAAAATAGGAGCAGTGCAATGAATCATCAAACGTTTAGTCTTAATAAATAAGATTTTCCTTGAAGGAATCTTAGAGTATAGCCTTTCCCGTGTAAACACTGTGACAGTACCGTTGAGGCACCCAACGACATAGAAGACATTAAACCAATTTCGTTCTTAGGGAAGGTGCAATATATTTGTCAAACGCGTAACTTTTGTTGGGCAAGTATATAGTCCGTCCGAAATGTAGTGTTTCTCACGACAACTTGTAAACTAATCTCACCAGTGCAGATAATAAGACAATTAAAGAAATGATGTGTTCCTCAAAGTTCAGAAAGTGTGTCAAAACGAATACTATAGCTGTCTTTGTTATCCTGGAGTGCGGAGGAATGGATACACAACGGTCATGCTTCCTACAATTCTGCAATACCAATAGTTCGAGATGCGAATTAAGGAGGTGTACAAATGTCAAGTAAAAGCGCTGTTGTTATTAAAAATATATTAAATTCAGTGAAACATACATTAATGCCATGTTCCGTAAAATTGCAATAAAAGCAATTTTCAAAGAAATCATAATTGTAAAATAACTTTATACAGAATTGCTGAAGGGAACTAGAAAATGATTTTTGTTCTTTTATGGTACTTGGTGCCATCAATAGTTGTAAGTGGTAAGTTTAGTTCCAAAAAAGTTAGTGTCTATTGTGTTTTGACGGGAATATATTGTGTCTCTCTTTTCCGGTTCTGACTAGAAGACTGTACAATATACAGGTATAGTATTCTGTTGCAATGAGTGAATCATCAATCATCATCAACAACCCATAATGTCCCACTGCTGGGCTCGGGTCTCTATCAGAAGAGGGTAAAGGCCATAAGTCCGCACGCTGGCCAAGTGCAGGTTGGGGACTAGCAAGACAACGTTGTGGCTACGTCATCTTTCCGTTAGAAGTTTTTAAGCCGCCCGAAGGCCTCCAACTAAGCTTCATGATTGTTATCGTATGATAACAACCGGGACCAACTGCTTAACGTGAACTCCGAATCATGGAAATGCTCATGGTAACATGCCACCATGGTCACCCATCCAGGTACTGACCGCACCGCCGTTGCCTACCCTCGGTGATTGTCTCTAATCACCGAGTGCAACTGGGCTATGAGCGCCTCCTGAATATTATCAAAAAATGAGGAATTAGGTTTACTAAAAAGAATAATCTCCCTAAGTGTATTTAAAAAGAGGTAGGAGGGGGTGGGGGTTAATTTAAATGCAAAATATTCAATTTTTTATGGAATAGGGGAAAACTTGCAAATGTATCGCTTGATGGTAAGCGATCACCGTCACCCATGAGTACCCGCAACACCAGAGGCGTTACAAGTGCGTTGCCGGCCTTTGGGGGATGGCGAAGGGATGGGGAGGGGGATGGGGGAGCGGTTGTGATATGGACCTACGGTATTATGTTTTACCGAGTAAGTGAGGATTCACTTACTCGGTAAAACATAGCACAAGCACTGTTTCACATCGGTTTTCTGTGAGGCAGTGGTATCTCCTCCTCTCTCCGGTCGAGCTGGCCCATTCGTGCCAAAGCGTGGTTCTCCCACAAGTTTCAAATGTAGTTGTCCATCTAAGTGGTAGGTATTTATTACTGCTATTGCCAATTGTATTAGAACAAATAAGGATACAATACCCTACCCAAAAACAATAATATATGTAATATCGATAACTGATACTTATAAACTCCTAACACCAACGGTTATGATGGTTTTCAAAGGACGAATAACTCGGTCCGGACTCTTGTTTAACTGAACACATATAGATATAGTTTATATCGTTGTATCAAATTTTAAATTACCTAAAATAATATTCGTTTTAGTTTGTAGCGGACATCGCAGACTTGTCGGTGGTCAAGATGTTACAACAGAACACCCGTTCATGGTAAGTTCATGAGCAGGCTAAAACGATTTCGTTGAACATGAATGTCGTGCTAAAATAATCTAATAGCCAAATTTTTAAAATTGAGATTAAGAACGGAGAAGATACGGATTGTCGCCACCTTTAAATTCATAATATTCATGCGACGAATATCGTCAGAGCTGATTTAGGGATAGAATTACGCAGAGCAACAGCACTGGCAGAAGAATGTGTTTCATAATTTTCTAAAATTGCAGGTTTACTTACGTAAAGCAGAAGTAGATCCTAGAGGATACATTGCTTGGTTATGTGGTGGTGCTTTAGTTGGACCAAGGGTTGTTTTGACATCTGCTGCTTGCGTTGAAGATGTAGCATACCTATATGTAGTAGCAGGTTATGATAAATATGTAAGTGAAAAAACAAAAGAAGATAAATGTATTAAAAACACGATTAGGAAAGTTGTGCAGATTTGTGTACCGAAAGGTAAGAATTTTATTCTTGTTAGAACATATATGTTAAGTGAACAAAGTGCATTTACGGGATACTTTGGTCACTACAGTACGTACAGGCTATAACTAACTGAATATAATTATACTAGCTGACTCACATAACTTCGTCTGCGTCTCTTTTCAATCATGCTCGGTGCCTGTTGGTCAAAGCATGATTTGACTATTCTATATATCTTATCATAGGCGTGCTAGCAAAAGCACATAAAAAACGTACAGTCCATGGGTGGCGATGATCGCTTACCCTTAGGCGATACCTATGTTCGTTTGCCCCTTACTACATAAAAACAGCTTGATATTATCATTTAAGAGTTTTCCTTTAAAGCTGTTTACTGCTGTCAACATTACTAGTGTTTTAAATAAAAAAAATTACATTGTTAGATGACATGGTAACTCTAGATTTGAAATTTTGTATTGCTAACTTTATAGACAGTAAAATATCCTAATATCTCAAAAAAGTAAATTGAATTATTTTTTCTATTTTAGCATACGATTTAGTGTATGAGGAATTGGACAAATGGACCAAATATGACATAGCTGTAATCAAAGTGGACGTAGATGTCGTTGGAGACCCAAATTATAAAAAGTATTGTAGTTATGAACCTAAAGTGATTGGCATTAACTATAATGATATAAAACTGCAAGAAACCGATGCTGAAGCAATGATTTTGGGGTGGGGTCATTCAAAAAGTTGGCGACAGGTAAGATATGCTCTAAGTCGATGAGATACAAAACTATCCTTTTGATTTATAGCAGTCAAATTTTCGAACATTCAAATAGGTCATAAACCAGTTTTAGTATATGTAAGCGTGTAAGTTTTTTATATTTGAGAAAAATAAATAAGTATGTGTGTCGGCTCTTATGCTGTCTGGAAGTGGGTCGTCATGCCTAATGCTGCCCGAAAGCCACGTATTGCGTGGTGCCTTTTCGCTTTAGATAGTGAACTTATATTACGTTTAACGGAATGCATAATCACTATAAAACTTTCGGCACATACGTCATTTTAGTCGCGAGAAAACTGTCCCTGATTAATAGTTTTTAAGACGATATAAGTAATGACAAAGCACTGGAGCGAAACGCTTATGATTTAGTTAACGACTGATTTTACTGTTTATAAAATATGTAAACCGCGAGCTCAGTATGCAAATCGTTTTTTAAGAAGTAAACTCTAAAAATAGAAACAAGAAGAGAGCTTTGCATTTAGCGGTATTCGCGTGTAATATGTTATAGTTTAAAGTTATTTAATGTAAATGTTTAACGTCTTGTCTAACTAGAGATGTTGTGTTAATCTTGTTTGTTTTATTACCACTCTAACTTTTTTCAGCATAATGATAATCGAAATTTTAACAAAAATAAGTTACAATATGTTGCAACATTAATCTACGATAAAAAATTGTGCCTGAAAGCATACAAATCATTCGGCATCGATCTTATTATCAAAAAATACATGATTTGCACATTGGAACCTGGCTTGTTTGATGATCGAGGTGAAAATATTATTAAGGAAAAAATTGATACTAAGGACGGTTGTAGCGACGAAGATTCAAAGAAAAAAAAAGATTCCACTAAAAGTAAAGAATTAGTAGCAGAGGATGAAGAGGAGATGACAAAATTGAAGGAAGCAAAAATATCGAAAGAAGTAAGTGCGTATTAATATATGGTCGATAGTTAATATTCCTAAAGAAACGTGTAAAACTATATACACTAATATTTAAATAATAAAACTGAACTGATATAAAATCTGGTCTAAATCTGGTCTCATAAAAAAATATTAGTCCTTGGTTATGAGCACATGCTAGACGACGCAAGTATTGTAACATTTTTGGAGTCCAGATTAATATTATCAAAATGACAATGGACTTTTCACAACTAACAAAGATAAAGTGGAACGGGCCCGGTACCGCTGACGACTCAGTTGCCAGAAGTTGCAAGATAATCTCCGTCCTAAATAAGCGCAAGCCTGAGGGTGATAGGTGAGGCCAAAAACCCCGAGCTGAAGCAAACCGGGATGGTAGCGCTCCGGAGCCCGCGCGCCGTGTGATCACTAGAGTTCTCACTTAGGAAAGGGGCATCCGTGCGTAAGTGGATTACCCGACTTCATGCAGTTTTGGTCGGCTTGAATCCGACATAACCACCCATAGGGTGGAATCCAGAGGGATTTCCGCGCAAATGGAAAATGAAGACACCAAAGCGTTTGTAATTTGAAAGTGCACGATAAATTATTTTTATTTTTACATATTAATATCTGTCAGAGTTTAGCCTATCACGCAACATTTTTATATATACTATTCTCCAGATCCCGCCTTCATCTGAAGCTGAAACTGACAGTGACACAGATACAAAGAAGAAAAAGAGCAAAACAAAAAAAGAAGTTGGGATATGTCAGGTTATCTATTTTGTTTCTTTATATATATAATTTTTTAATGTAGACTTCTGGGTCCAGCAGTGAACTGACTGTTAAAGACTGTTTGTGATGATGTTAGCTGAACTATTTCTATTGACAAATGACTGAGTCAAAATCTTTTATAGAATTAACATATTACTAGAGTTTTAGTTTAGTTGTTTGGTTAGTATTTATGTTTACTGAAGTACAATTAGTACGAATACCAAAAACAAAAGGCTATACTAAATTTAAGTTAATTCTTTTTTTGTCTTTCTAATTTAAACTAAGACCCAAATGATATGAGTGTGTAGAATGAATTAATTGAATATAATAATGTGTATTTTCAAACTCAATTCTGGTAAAACATATTACGTATATAAGAAATGAAACCTGTTATCATATTCGAATTAAGCACAGCTCATTTTAATTAGCTTAGTTCTTGTAAGAAGTTGTATTATCCAATAACTAGTTATCAACCATTAAAGAGTTTTGAAAAGTTTTAAAACTTAATAGCCGCCTTAAATGCTTCACGCTGTCGACACTACGTTCAAAGTATCCTAGCGGTTAGTAGACTCCATTTTTTGTCAGTATATTAACAGTACACTAAATAATAGTAATCATATGAAAACTTGTCATTAGAATGACCATGGTGGACCACTTATATCTTGGACACGTAGTACGCCGAAAGTCATAGGTGTTGCATCTGTATTCCAAGTGAAAAATAATACATGCAAAGGACCCTATTTGTTTACTAGCACATACTGTAGCTCAAGTTTTTTGAAGTGTGTTGTGGACAGTATGAATGGGCAAATTGAAGGAGGCAGAAGATCCATGTGAGTCAAACTCATATATTTAGGGTAAGTTTAGTCGTGTGATACCAAAAGAAAACCATGTAATATGTTACTGTTATTGATATACATTTTACGTAGTGTTTTGAATGTTTGCTTTATTGCCTATCCTCATATTGGAATCACTTAAGTTACTGCACTAAGATACCGATTACAAAGTCTATGTAATGAGTTTTTAATGTTATAAAATTTGGTCCTACGAAACGAAACATGAAACGCAGTGAGCGATGTCTCAAAGCCAGGTTGAGTGAGGATTTGCGCAAGATGGGTGGCAGGGGCAAGATACGAAAAGCTTAAAATAGATCAAAGTGGCATTCAATAGGTTATCTTATCAACCTACATACATACCACACATACATGGACATACCAGCAGTAGAATTCAATAGACTGATGATGCTGACGATTTGATTCAAACTTACTTAAATATAATTTTCAGAGCCGAGTAGCTTCTTTACAGATGACCATTGTGAAGTTTCGTTCAATATCAAGCTTGTTACCTGTTTTGTAAGCATCTATCTAAAAACCTGAAATAACGAGATTCCTTTGATATATTATAAATATTATTAGCTTACAATTTGTGTTCATGCTAGAAGTAGATTACAATCAAGATAATGACGAGTCATCAGTCAGATATTAGTGTAATATTTCTTTTTCTGCACTTTTGCAATTATGTCTTTAAATTTTACAGGCCAGATTATTGTTATTTGTCATCTAAAGAAAAGGGTTTTGAAATAATTGAACGAAGTGTAGCATGGAAAGAAGAGTAAGTTACAAATTGCTTTTTTATAAACAAGAAATAAATACGTAGGCTAAATTAGTCCTCGCCTTGTTAATTTAATTATTTAAAAAAACCGACTGCGTCTGCACCAATATCTACCGTCTTTATTAAATTCATTAAAGAATTGAAAAAATAGAAAGAAGAAAAGAAAATATTTTTTCATTGAAATGCATGCAGTGGTTTAGCTGTGAAATTATGACAGACAGACAGAGTTACTTTCGAATATATAATATAAGTATAGATTTTAAGGTTATCTTACATGGAATCAATGAATGCACAGAAGCTTAATACCTAACAGGATCACTCTAAGCATATTTACTCATCAGTATATACGTCAATCAAAATTTTTGTGACTTTTTCAGTCACAGGAGAGGTCAGCACGGGATAGAGTAAGATAGTAGGCCAAAACTTACTCTGGAGACTTACTTACTCAGGAGAGGCTTTTGTCCACTAATGGATTCGTAAAGGCACTAGTAATTTTTTTTTTGGTTTCTTTCCAGTGATGATACAAATGAAAAGTTTCTCGTCCGACCCCAGAGACCATTGTCACAAATTTTAAAGGGAAAACGATAAGGGAAGTCTAAAATAAAATTTGTAAAAACACTTAACTTTTATTTTTGTGGCAATAGCTTGTATGTTTAAAATTAAATATGCGTTCAAGGCATAACATCGTTTGTTTCTTTTTTAGATTTGAAACTGTTTATTAATAAAACTTACGAACCATTTAAAAGTGAAGTATTTTTGTTTATCCTGCATCCATTATAAATAATTTAACAATTTGATATACTATAAAAAAATATCTGAATACAATGCTCCTGTTTTGATGACTTGGGGATGCTAATGTCTCCCTGACCAAAATGAACCAGCCTGAGGTGCCTTAATCTGGGGAGGGCCCAGATCATCTTATTTCAAGTCTTCCCTAAATTGACGTCACACTTTCATCACACTAAAAACATTAATCATGTATATAAAGATTTATATGTAGTGATTAAATGGTCATTTAGCCACAAACACATACGCACATGATATATTCCTACTAATGTATATTTAGGAATGTATACTCTCGATATTTAGGGTCTAGATATAGAAAAGCAGTTGTTTTAAAAAAAGGGATATATGACAGAGTGATAATCATTGTATGACAGTTACTCTAAAAATAAGATTACCTCGATGGTGCAACGTTAGTGTATACAACACCTGTGCTGAGGTCTTAGGTTCTATTCACGGTTCGGACGAATTGTTTGTATGATCTTTAAATATTTTTATTCGAAGTTTGGGTGCATCTTGAATATGAAATTTTAATAAAAGAGATGAATATTAATTACATCAATCAATCTAACTTTGACAAGGATAATATAGTAAAGTACAGCTCTGATTAATTTGAAATTGGATGGCGAGTGCCAGATGTTTATAAAATATTTATACAAAAATATAAAATATTTATGATACTTCAGAGTTCTATCTATGTAATGAAGACGACTGGTCCATAATTAACACTATTAAGATCTAATTTATTTATTTATTTGTACTATAAAAGAAATTACAGGGCTGACTTTAATGACGGTATGGCGGCAACCGAGGCAAGAATTTCCATTATTCATTAGCACTAATCCTGTTGTTTAAAAACTCTCCAAACAACACCAGAAATGAACTAATAGTGAGTTTTTGTTGTGTCAAACGACGTTCAAAAGATTGACTATAAAGAAGATAATTTAAGATTATTGGGAACATGTCATGCTATTCATATACTTCCTCTGACTAAATATACGGAGCTCGCAAGGCTAGCTGTAGATATAGAACTGAACTATTATGCTGGGTGGTCCAATATTGACAAGTTTCAGGTGACCCAGACGAGTTTCCGTGAGGTACTTATTTTTTGTCGTCGTGTCTTTTGCCCAAACTAGGTTGGAGTCATCTTTAAATCTTCTATGACATGGCTGACATCAGCTGACTTCGATTTTTTAAGCGAAGCGACTGCCACCATACCTCTATAACTCAATAACTAGGTTATTTTGAAGTTCTATATTATTTTCTCATTAATTTGCTCTTCGAGGCAGGGAGAGCTCTCTATTAAGAACCCGTCAAAATACTGATCTAGATAAAATAACTAAACTTTACAGCATGACAAAGTGAATAGCCTGCCCTTAAATTATAAATTTCAGGCTCTCTAGTGAGAGTCATAAAAGGTAACTCAATATTTAATCAAGTTTTCATGTCGTTGTGTTGCATACCATAAAATTGACATGTAAATGAAAAATTAAATATTAAACAGTGGTGTTGGTAAAAATGCTTCTAGTGAATTTGAGGCCGGTTATCTTTTTGTTTGTGTTATTCCGCAGTAAGTAGCATACTTTGTTATAAGTTAAAAGGGTATTGACGGGCCTGTTGATGGCCATGAATTTCTTTGCTCTTTTCCCTGCGATCATTAGTACTAAACACTAAAGGTTTGCGCCAATTCTCTTTAGCCAGAGTAATTGGAGTGAATTCCATTCACACTGCAATTACATTGCAAATAACTCTCCATGCTTCAAACATAAGCTGAGATGCAGAAAATATTCTCTAAGATGTAGAAAATATTGCGAATATGTAAGGTATAGATATTGAATACCACGACACCCAAACTTTTGCTTGTGCTAGTGCTAGTAGTTTCAAATCATTATATAAAGGAGGTAGGATATAACTCGATCATCTTTCTGCAACTTATAGTATAACTCTGAATCCTCTAATGGAGTGCTGAGAGGGTTCAAGGTTCAAGGTGTTACCTTAAAATATACTGCTCTCGATATTTATTAGTACATCGTTTACCGAAGGTTATTGAGATACTAGATGACGAAGTACAGCTTTAAGTAGCGTTGCCCTCTACAGGGCTTGAAGAAATGCATAGAGTCATACCAATTTTATAAAACTATGGGACCATCAAAAGCCATGTATGTAGAACCGAGTCCATCCAATATGCCACTATAGTCTTACGATGACTGGGAAATATAAAATAAATGTATAATATATTAAATAAAAAGGCATATCTAGAGCGCAATACGAACCAGAATAATATGACAGATTTCTTAGTAATATATCTACAATCTAGATTCAAGGGCTTAAGACATTTGCCATAGATTAATCAATTCTTGTTGACCCCAAAATTTATCCAAAATGATCATTGTACTTATTACTTTTTAGCATGTAATTGCCAGCGAAGAATAGTGAATGGTGAGAAAGTTGGCGAACAAAAAAGATACGTGGTAATTATTTTATCTTTTTACATGGGCAGGCCGTGAAAAGTTCCAAGAATGTTACCAATGATGAGAGTGAAATGTTTGTGTGGGTTTATCGTGTAATAAAGGTATGATGTCTTCTGAAGTAAACGAAAACCAAATTTCACAGGTTTACTTAGTGGAATCACGTATATCGCCCATGGAATATGATGAATGGATTTGTGGGGGAGCATTAGTAACGTGTGATTTTATTGTAACATCTGCTGCTTGCGTTGAAGACGTCAAGCATTTGTACGCGATTGCCGGGTACGAGAAGTATGTCTCAAAGGAAGAAATTTATGAAGATAAATGCACCAGCAAGATGAAAAAGAAAATAGTTTTTACATGTATACCTAAATGTAAGTAGTGAGTAGTCTTTTGCATCTTTATTTAGATTCATTATTCTGAATTAATTTTTCATATACACGCCTCATATAAATAGCTTTTGTTTTGAAACTAGATAGCAAAAAAAATATTAGAAATGGGCTTCCTGACTCTCTCGGTGAAACACAAGGCAGGCGCTGTTTCACACCGGTTTTCTGTGAGACCGTGGTATCACTCCGGTCGAGCCGGCCTATGTATATCGAAGTGGCTCTCCCACATATTATACTGTGGTTCACATGACAATTCTTAAAATGTAGTATGATATATGATAGATGAATATGAAACTATCGAAGTAACTTTGAACAAGCGTCTTGATTTTGTATCACTAATCATTATCTTCCCATTTATCCGCACATTTGAAAACCTAAACCACTTACACAATTTTTTGTTTATCATTATTGCATAATGTAAAAATAACCGAAAATAATTGTCGGTCTCTTTACTAGACAATCAGCAAGAACTACAATATCTATGACAAACATAATGCCTTTTGGTAAAATCGCAAGACAACAAAACGGGCTGTAACTTTTATCTTAGCCTCTTTAACCGAATACAGTTTATGTTGACTTTGGACACCGGTATTTGTACACACGTCGTTTATTTATATACATTTTCTATTTTGTTATTTCTATAGACGCTTACAACTGTTTGTTAAATGTATAATTGATGAAGATTTTACATTTCACATTAAATATACAAGATTTCAGTTAGATATGGAAATGGTTTCTAGAACATACTTTTTTACCTACTGTTATATTTGTATTATCCTACACATCATAACCAATGACACAATAATTGTGTGAATGTAAGACTTGAAAGATATTATTTTAATTGGTTCACTGTATTTAATTTCAGCCTATGAGTTAGACTACAATAAGCTGGAGAAGTGGTCTTTTATAGATATAGCAGTGGCTCAAGTGGAATCACCTTATAGATTTGACGATAGTGATTTCGAGACATTATGCTCTTATATTCCAAAGCCAATTGAAATAAATTTTGAGACAAAATATCAGATTGAAGGTATTGATGCAATAGCACTGGGATGGGGACATAGAACTAAGTGGAGAATGGTTAGAAATATTCATTAAATAAATATTTCTCTCTCTTCAATACTAAACTGTTAAAATATTAACTTTCAATAAGCTTGTATATAAAATATTAATAACTATAAATATTTAATAGGAAAACGATAAAACAATTTATAACAATGTTACGCTTCAATACACTCCAATACTAATAGCAGATAAAGAAGAGTGTAAGAAAGAATATGAGAACTATAAAGGAATGAACAAGGTTATAGATACGTACATGATTTGTTCTATAAAAGCAGGCAATATTGATTCAAAAGGAGCTCTGAGAGAAAAAAGCAAACCCATGGCAAACGGTTGCCCTGGTCATGAGGACAACGTGGATCAATTGATGGGTTTTGACAACAAATCGGCAAGTACTTCGTTTTAAATCTAAAGTTTATGATTGGGACGTGATTATTTATAGTATTTTAGTACGGTTAAGTTTTATCTTTTTTTTATTATTTTTTTAGCCAGAGGTAAGTATTGTTAAGATAGAGTAGAGGTAACTAATAACTAGGTTTGAAATATGAATGTTAAACCGACTCTGTTTCTTTTATTATTGAATATGATCAAGTAGCCCAGTCTCACTTTGTCGTTTTTAACAACGATAACATTCTATACATATTCTTTAACAGCTCCGATGGACACTTGTGGTCAGAGACCAGACTTTCAATTATTCATTGAATGTGCTTTTAGTTGTCCGTTTCTTCTCTGTTTTATAGTTACACAGTTAATGCCATGTGACATTATCTATCAGTCAAGCGTGAGTTGGTTCGGCAAGCGACAAGGCAAGATTTCATTTGCGATTTTGCTACACGTCTTGAATGTATTATCAATATTGGATCAATTTCTCTTATTTACATTATTTGTCCAGTGTGAACCTGCTTTAGAGCAAGATGACATGAGTTGGGTAGAAGACACTCGTAGGCTTCGTATAAATTTCGACAGAAATGATTCATCTGATGGAAATTTTACTGATTCTTTTAGAACTAATACAAGTAATATAGAAGATATTGATATAACTAACACACGAAGAAATGGGATTTGTCAAGTATGTACATTTATCTTTTACTATACTATAATATACAGCTTTCCCTTCCCTGCTTTACACCGGCTAGATTAGGTTATCGAAGACCCAATTTTAGAAGGGCATACAAACAATAGATTACAAAGTATTTGTGTCTTCTGAATTGCATGTGCCGATTGGTATTTTTTCCACACATACTAATACTACAATTTCTAATCGAATTCGAAAGTAGCTCTGTCTATTACGCTTTCACGCTTAAGGCGCTGCACCGAGCAATATAAAAATATATCTCGGATATCTAACACACAACGCCATCTAGTCCCAAGCTAATCAGATCTTGTGTTGTGGGTCCTAGACACAAAACAGAAAGAACAGATATTACACTTTTTTTGGAAATGCATACATATTATGCATAAAATAGAAAACACTTAAACTCTGAAACAAATATTTACAGATCATACAAACATTTGATCCGACCCGGGAATCGAACCCGAGACCTCAAATACAGCAGTCGCACACGCTACCACTGCACCACCGAGGCATTCAAATATATTTAGCGTAGCGATACTTTGATTCTTGAGGATGAACACAGACCACTCTTTGCTGCGGTAAACAACAAGCATATAGATTGCTATTAGAAAAATTATTTGATTATTACGAAACGAAGTAAATTTTAATTCTCCAACAATAACCTTCCTGTTTCGATTTAGAACGACCATGGTGGGCCTATTGTAACTTGGATTGGGAGCGAGGAGTATCTGATCGCCGTTGCATCAGTGTTTAAAGTGTCCAAAGACATGGAATGCACAGGACCGTATCTTTACACCAGTACGGAATGTAATGGTGCTTTCTTAGCTTGCGTTTTAGGGCTAGAAAAGAATGACGAATCAAGGTAAGATGTTCCATTTATTTGAAACATCAAAAAGGTTCTCAGGGTTTTTGCTAGAAGATAATCAAATAATGACATAGCTTACATAGCACATTCATACATGCAACCGTTATGTAGAAAAGTTTAATTTGGACCTATTTGCTTTAATCTCTAAGTGATATTTTGTTTGGTTTATTTGACTGAGTTTTTTTAATTGCAAAAACATAGTAGGGACCCATCCCACGGTCACACAGGTACAATGTTTTCAACGTCAATTTATTTGGTATGTACCTACTGTATAATACATCAACTTTCCTCTTAAATTATTCCCTCTATCAAGAAAAACAGCATCGAAATGTGTTTGGAAGTAACATTTATTTAGTTTGTCGATCGATCGATAGATGACATATCTCACAATTTCGGAATCGCGATATAGTTTGGTTCACAAGGTGGCTTAAATAGACCAAAAATTAATTTTTATCATGCTTTCAAGGCATTGGGTTCTATATTTCTGTTAAATATACAGTATTGTTGCGATACGGAGGTTTTATTGAAATCACCTCAAGTGACGCGATAATGGTGTCTAAGTGCGTTGTATAATTTGAAAGATCCAAGTTTAAAGGAACGAGAAGCAAATTCATTATATACTCTGTAAAGATAAATAAATATAGTAAGAAGTGATTCCATAATTAAATATGAAAGTTGAAATGACATGTCATGTTAATTGTCGAATTGTACAAGAGCTCTAACAATAATATATAAGACCAACATGCATTTTAATTTGTTCAGGCGTAGAATGTGCAATGGTTCGCCAGCAGAAAAGGGTTTTGACACAGTGGAAACACATATTTCATGGGTACATCATCCTGATGGGTATGTTATAAACTTTCTTAGTTTTTATTCAAATCAGTTACGTAGTTTGGAAGATCTAAGCGTGCAGGAACGGACTTCCTTTTATAGTATGTTACGATTTTATTGTTTGTTGTTGTTTGTAATGACTTCTTATCAAAATCGAATGTTGTGTAAATATTTTGTGATTCTTGAAATTTTTTTCAAACTAAAGCTGTCTACTACCACTGCAATGAATACGTTTATCTACAATCGCCTCTACAAAATTGGTTTTTAACGATAAGACTGTCATTTATAAATGACCATTAAAATATTTTTTTCTTGACTCTTTTTTGTCTTTTCAAAATACTCAAAAGGTATTATTTTTATTTAGTGATTATTAAAACCCAGGAAATATTAAACAAACAGTGAAAATTAAGGGAGGGAAATTCAAACTTACAAAATGCGTCACTATTGGTCGAAACGAAATGTGACGTCGATAGTCATTTTATTAAAATAATTGGAGTCGAAATTCAAACTGTGTTAGTAGTGTTTGTGAGAAAAATTAATATAACTTCTTCCATGATTGTTATAGCAATTAAAACTATAAATAAGCATAAAGTCACTGAAACACTGAAAAGTGAACAAACACGAAGTGACAATGACGTCATTGGCTGTGTTAAAAAAACATTCATTTTCCTTAATTGAAATATGGTATATGTATATGTATAGTGTACCAATAGTAAAGATTATTCTGTTCTATACTTAAACTTAATATTTCTGAAAATTCTTGGCATAGATTTCGATTTCATGGTTGTAATCATTTATTTTGTGGTGAAAGCCAAGATCGGCAATAAGAAGAGCATCTAAAATCAAATTACATTACAAAAACTAAATAAAACTGTGAACGTTGCTTGGTTGGAAGTATACTGGAAAGGCACTTCTTTTAAAAATACTTAATAAACTATAGTAGACTATTTTATTGAGTCGATTATACCATAAGCATAATGTAATTTCCAGACCCTCAGACAAGGAACGAGTTAACAGGCTTAACGGCTCCTTATCCAATAAAACTGATGTATTACCAAGAGTTCGGTAAGACACTTGTACGATGATTGTTTTCTTGATTAATAATTTATTAGGAGGAATATTGTTGTTGATATATTAATATTATTAATGTCAGAATGAGATACCTACCAGTATTGATGTGTATGTCACGCTGTATTGGGAGGTTGTTTACATGTCTTGAAGCAGCATATCACTGTACTGTCTTTGGCTCACCTTTAAACAAACTCAAAATAATCCTGTAATGATCTTGTTCAAATCTTTCGAACTATTGTTTTAGATGTGATAAAAAAATGTTTACTGATTCTTTGAAATTTTGTATTCTGTTTCTGTGGTTTTGAAATTTGGAGTTCCTTGCATTGTAAATCAAATATTACTAGAACTTTGGAAATACTAATTGTTTTGTGCTAATACTAATGTTACCTTTATTCTTGTGCAATAATAATTTTCATTGCAATAAAATATACAAATGAATTTATTCTCTTTATAAACTGTCAGTTGTATCGTTTTTGTTATAAGTTTTTGTAGACTGTGTTACAATATAAACAAACCAATGATTATTACTTTCAAACTACTAATGTTAATTATGTAGGCGCTGTTAAATGAAATTGTTTCCTCACCTTTTTTTATAGTAAAAAGTATTTAATTATTTTTGCAGGCTTTCAGATTCTGAAAAAAATATTACGGCATTATCAAACGAAACCACCTCAACCAAAACATTTGCGGGTAGAAAACCAAGAGCGGAGGACGTATTAGGGAAAGTATTTTATGTTTTTTAATGCATTTTTTATTGCTAAAATTCTCACTTTCATAATTAAGACATGAAACTTTTATTGAAGAAGTACAGGAAATTGTAAAGATTGATTAAAGACTTAAAAGGATATTCGAGATCTCAAGATTAACATATCTTGAGATTCGAATATTCTTTTATAATTATGTAAATTACATTGAATGACAAAATATAAGCATTAAAATTATATATTTTAATTATGGAACTTAGCGTGCAAACTGCATCTTACAGATTTTGCTCGTTTTGTTATTTAGTACTTTATTTTAATAACAAAAATACTGATATTCACAAAGATGAAACAAAAATAAATTTATTTATCTTTTATATATTTCAAATTATAGCTTACTGTACAACGACCAGACGAATGGATCAGACGCAAGCAATAAAAAGTCTCCGTCAACTACCAAAGAAACAACACAACGAATGAAAAACACTCCCACGTACGTTTAAAAAAATATTGAAATATGTCACAAAAGTAAGAGAAAGTTATTTATCTTTTGTATGTGGTATGAACTTACAGGTTATTATATAAAGACGAAATTAATACACCAGTGGCAAATACAACAAAACCTCCATTAACCACCAAAGAAACAACACAAGAATTGGAAGCCAGTTCTATGTAAGAACATTTAATTTATGAATACGTATTTTTTTTCAAGACGACATCACATTCACGGACTGCATAGTCAGCAGACTCTACGACGCTTTCTTCTGCGCTGAGTGTCGTGGCTCAAAGCATGGGACTACAATTTGTCTGATTCACAAATTTGTATCCTGAGTCTGGGTGATCTTTGTATCAGTTTCGTGTATATTTGTAAAGTCCATCACGACAGCGGTATATTTCTAGTTTACTGTAGTGTACAGTTGCTTATGTCTAAATATTTACTGAACTGAACCATTCACGTTAGAACTCATTAGTCAATATTTTTATCCAAGATAGAAACCGAACCTATCATCTCTATCGAACTTACAATCTTACTCTAAATTCCCACCACAAGACTCAATAATTAAGTTCTTGATTAAAGGCACATGATTACAGATACACAGTTTTATTCAATACAAAAAATATAATATCATCTCAATTGTGGTCTCCTGTAAGTGAGGAAGCACATTATTTGTTTAACTACTAATTATTTTTGTTTTGTTTTTGTGTATTCCTTATTGTGACGTCCTTAAATAAATAAATACTAATTTATGTTAAGGCATACCTTTGTTTCAAAAAGTTAAGCAGACTTTTATTTTTTACAGGACTACAACAAACAGCGATAAGACTAATGCGTCGTCTTCAAATATCACGACACCAAAAACAACCACAGAAAAAACACTGTAACAAAATAAATTGTTAATTTGTTTATAGTTGAATCTTTTTATTCTGAAACTATTAATGAATTTGTTTTCAAGATCATCGTTATCTACACGTAAAAGAGTTAGTTTTTGGCTTTCTCGTCTTAGTCTACATATACATTCAAAAGGGTAGACCAAACTTAACAATTATTCATGAACTAAACACTTACTTTCTTTACTGGAGATTAGGATTTTGAATATCTATAAAGTATTCCATCTAATTTAGTTACTTAATACAGGCATATTATCATGTATTTAGGAAAACGCACAAACTTTCACGCTAGCCTGATTGTTCATGAGCCTAATATTGCGAATTCTACAGTTAACCTTGATAATCTTGGAGTTTATGTTTGGGTACAACACATAGGTTTAATCGTTACGTATACGAATGGTAGAAACCATTTCAAAACATTCAACACTTCTAAGAATGTACTGAAATTAATTATAATTTAAAGTCTCGTTCTATGACATGTAACATAAAGAATATGATACTATAAAAGAAATAAAGTGCAATATAAAAAGGCTTTTACAAAAAAACCAGCTAGTCACGTCATCATTATCTTCTTGGCCCTTATTATTCCCCAAATTATTTGGGGTCGGATACTGGTTCAATCGGTTTAACCAACCAACTGGCGTGACATCCGCAACTCCGAAAGATAACTGAATTCGAAAGTTGAACTACTTTTCAGTATGTTTGTGTCCACTGACTTCCCAATAATGATTGTCATAGATGTTCATGACAGATGGGACCAACGGATTAACGTGGTTTCTATACTCTTAGATGTTAATAAGATATTCTTGTGAGAGAAACCGAGCAACACTTTTTGCCCAACCCGGAATTGAACCCGAGACCGGCAGTTGTTCACGCTAACCGCTAGACCAATGACCAGCTAATGAACGTCATTATTTTAATGATCAGGAAAGGTCAGGTCTAGTCAGAAAAGACATGACAGGTTAGGTCCTTTTCTAATTAGCTAAAGTTTTTTTGGAATTTGCAGAACTATGTTAGCCATATTTTTAATGCCAAGAACATGTAGGGTAAAAGAGCGTTAGAAATGTTTTATGATATTGAAGATACAGAATATTGTTATTAAAATTACCTTACCTTACCTTAATTAATTATTCGATTTAGAGGAGGGGAGGGAATTCCGTGTTGCCTCTCACGCCAATCCTCCATTATCAAACCGTTTTAATAGCAGTTTGTCCGACATGTAGATTACATGCATCCTGTTTTATTCTGAGAACCTCAGATGACAACAGAATGGTTGTATAAGTCTGCCGTTTCTGTTCATATATCACCGTACCGTCTTTAACTGCTAATTCATTATGCAGTGGACGGAGACCTTCAGGTCTCAAGGAGGTAGGTATCCTGATCTTAGGCAGTCCGCATCCATCTGATATTTTCTTCAAATTATCGGTTCATGATGTCGCAAGGCCCTCTATATTACGTTTCCCTAATTGTGATCTCCACTCCAGCACATTTCGCCTTCTTTAACCATTAGTACATTTGGAGCGCAGGAGGCGCTCATAACTCAGTTGCACTCGGTGATTAGAAACAATTACCGAGGGTAAGCAACGACGGCGCGGTGAGTACCTGGAAGGGTGACCGCTGGTGGCATGTTACCATGAGCGTCTCCGTGATTCGGAGGTCAAGTTAAGCAGTCGATCCCGGTCGTTATCATACGATAACAGTCGTGAAGCTTAGTTGGAGCCCTTCGGGCGGCTTAAAGACATCCAACGGCAAGATACGTAGCCACCACGTATTCTTGCCAGTCCCCAACCTGCATTTGGCCAGCGTGGGGACGTATGGCCTTAACCTTCTCCTGAGAGGAGACCCGAGCCCAGCAGTGATGATTGATGATGACGTTTGGAGCACGAGGGGCCTATTTCCACATCAACACACTGATTCGTCGTGTGATGTCGGTTCTGTTCAGATGAACAAAACCTTAAATTGTGAATTACTTTTTTTATAATATTAGGTTCGAAAGAGCTCTGAGAAAATGAATGAATGTCAGGTTGCTGTTGAGTTAGAGGAAAAATATTTAACCCAAGGCAACATCATGTATACACTGTTTCGTAAATAGCAATGAAAACGATTTAAAGGTTTCTAAAGTGTTAGTTCTGACAATTAAAGAATGATTTTTGTGTTGATTTCATACTTTATACTGACAGACATTGTAAGTGGTAAGTGAAGTTTAAAAATTGACAGTGTTTATCTTGTTTGTAATGAGGAAATATAAAAAAGAAAAAGGGAAAAGAAATGAGTACAAGTTTTCAAGGCTGTATTTGAAATGTGTCTTCAGCAGTAATAACATTATAGTTGATTTTTTTAAAAAAATACTATATAGATTGCACCTATCTAACACATGACTCTCTGATTTCAAATAAGAGAAAGCTTGTACTGTGGCAAGCAGATGGCTGATTAAAATATAAAAATCCATTATAATAAAAGATAAATTATACCCAAACCAGAACATTTGATTCTACTCATAACACAAATATTTGTCCAGAAAATCGAAACCATGTCATCTGGTTCAGCTGTCTAAATCACTAACACTACACTATCAAATCAGTTAAATTACCGAAAATACACCGAAACTATATCACCGAAAAATAAGTATATGACAATACACATATACTTGAAATACACATATACTTATTTTTCGGTGTAAAAGGTCTATTTTATCAAAAGATAGAGATTTATATTCGCAAATAAAATCGTCTTATTATAAAACATTGATTTAAGAGGTATAAAGCGAACATTTTGGGGAGAATTAAAAATGCTCTCTGCTGGTTTCATAACAAGTGAGAAGAGATGGAAACAGTAACGAATGTTACCGGTAAATCAAATATAACAATAATTGTTTAGTGATGTTTTTTGTAAGAATTATGTTATATTTGCTTTTATATTTGGCAAAAAACCATTCTGGTATGTTTAATTTGTAATACAGTTTATAAAGAAGGAGGGAATACAATGATACAGAAGCATCATAAGACTTACGTTAAAAGATATCATATCAGTATTGCTAATTTTTTGACGTATTTTAATTTAATGAAACCATCCAGAAATTTATTTTATGGTGAACGGTCAATGATTTCTAATACAGTTAAATTTTTATTGGTCAAAAATCTAGTACGAAGCAGTCTTTTTCAAACTTGACTATTCTGAATAATAAATAAATATTTCGGACACCTAACACAATGCCATCTAGTCCGAAACCAAGCAGAACTTGTATTATGACTGCTAGACAACTGACATAAGTACAAATATACTTTAATATATTTTTTTATAAATAAATACTTATTACGCATAGATAACACCCAAACTTCGAAACAAATATTTGCAGATCATACAAACAATTGGCCCGACCCGCGAATCGAATCCGAGAACTCAAGAATAACAGTCGCAGTTAGCGTTAATAGTATTGTTAACATTTGTGTTCCAGTTTGCAATGGTGAGCGTAGAATTATTGAAGGCCATAATGTTTCCAAAAATCATTCATATGTTGTAAGTATTATTTCTTTACCTGTATAAACAGTTTTTGCTTTCCTCGAAATGACTATGTTTTACTTTAAAAATAACAAAAAAAAAATACCGAAGTTTAAAAGTTGTATATGTAGTTGTTAAAAGGGATCGTATCAGGAACGAGGTGATCCGACAAAGAACCAGGGCCATTGACATAGCCCACAGAATTAGCAAGCTGAAGTGGCAGTGGGTTGGCCATATTTGCTATAGAACCGATAACTGTTGGGGTAAACAAGTTTTTGAGTGAAGACTGCGGCTCGGCAAACGTAGTGTAGGACGTCCACAGGCCAGGTGGAGTGATGATTTGCGCAAGACGAATGGCAGGAGCTGGATGCGAGAAGCCATGGATCGAACTAGGTGACGTGCAATTGGAAAGACCTATGTTCTGCAGTGGACTGCGACAAGCTGATGATGATGATGAGCTTAAACAGGTCACATGCTCTGAAATGAACTTTATTAGGATTACGAAGCGACAATAGCAACATTGCATTGGTACATACCAAAGTTCGTTTTTATTTGAATTTGTTAAGACTCCTTAGTATCAACAAAGTAATAATGATTATTGATAATAGTAAAAACATGTAGAATGATTATTATGTATGTTAATTTACTACTATATTCAAAGAATTATAATTTACAAGGTGTTTGTGTCATGAATGTTTTGATTGCTTTCGGTTAAATAAAACACAGTCAATTTTTTTGCCAAATCTGGCAATAGACGAAACTGGTAACTATAGTACCAAGTTAGGTGAAGTATGTAATATTCTAGACATAAATGTAGGGACTAAGTAGTGTAAAGATCAAGATTCCAATCAACCTGAATTTCATATTATGCGAAAAAGTAAAATGCACATTTTTCTGAGATTCAATAATATTTATTTTAAAATTTGTTTACAAAAGGTTTAGATTTGTCAATCCATATTTCGTATTTACGTTAGTCTATAGTTATTACGTTTACGTTACGTTAGTTATTTATATAACTTTTATTTATTTTAAAGCTTAAAAAGTGCTATGAATGGTCTTACACATATCTATAAACTTTTAGGTATATTTAAAAAAAGCGGAAACTGATCTTAAGACTTACGTTGGTTGGTTATGTGCCGGAGTAATTATGGCCCCAGATCTTGTATTAACATCAGCTGCTTGCGTTGAAGACGTTCAAAATTTGTACGTTATCGCAGGTTACGAGAAATATGTTCAAGATGAAGTAAGAGATGATGAGTGCGTTGAAACTATGTTGAAGAAAGTTGTACATATTTGTGTACCAAGAGGTAAATATTTTAGGTTCCTCTTCTGTGAGAGGGAAGTTAAATGTTTAGAAAATGTGGTAAATAGTCTCAGTTGTAATTTTAATTGTGAGCATATATAAAATTATGATTTAATGTATATAATGTCTTCTAAAAAGGAAGAACAAAATTCTGTACACGGTTTGTATTTAGATCATCGCGAAAACTTTAATTGCGCGATGCAATATCAGCAGTAATTTGACTCGGACGTAGTTTGACTCGTCTTGACTACTCTAGATGGCAGTGTTGAAATTTCTGTATTATATATTTCTGTATCTGTATTTAATTATGTGTACATATTTGATGTATTCTTTCTTATAGTTAAAGGCTACTATAAAATCGCTATATAACACATTAATATAAATCAGTCCAAGAGCTGAGAAATAGTACTTAATGCTGCTCTGTTCTGAAATTTAAATAAAATATTGTTAGTCGAAAACAAGAACGTATATTTTTACATTTTTTAGCTTACGATTTGAATTATGATAAGTTGGACAAGTGGGCTAATTACGACATTGCCGTCATCAAAGTGGAGTCAAAAATCGTTGGAGATGAAGGATACATCACCCATTGTAGTTACGCACCAACAGTGATTGATATTAACTACGAAGACAAAGAACTACAAGAAGTCGGCAATGAAGTTATAGTTTTGGGTTGGGGTCATAAAAAATACTGGCGAGAAGTATAAGAATTATTTATTATTCACATAAATATTTATATACCTAGTTTGATGTTAAGAAATAGTAAAAAAAATTAACAGGCAACCGATCTATTTTGGATTCCAAAATTTTGAGAATTTAACCTGTATTATATAACGCTAAAAACTTTTGACATTTGGCGAATACATAGTCAAAAATAATTTGAATGTTATTAATGGAAGGAATTAGGTAAAATTTGGTTGTATCTTTTTTCCTGTAACGAGATAAATTGGGGTCATAGATTTATGTGATCTGTGCTGAGATGAATTAAGTATCATCTTTATTAATTCTGTATATCACTATTCAGAGCCCACTAAGGGAGAAAAATTGGCAGGATAAGAGCGCCGTAAACAGAAGGAAAACTTGAATCGAACCCTGTACCAAGCCGTATGGCTAATATGGTACAGTAGGCAAATCTTGTTTACTAAGAAGTGGCATGAATATTAATATGAGCTACTATAAAATGATAATTTTATAGTAGCTCATATTAATGCTTATTTAACATAATTTTTTTTAGGAAAACGATACGAGAAATTATAACCAAGAACTACTACAATATGGTGCTACAAAGATTTATGATAAAAATAAATGTTTAAAAGATTATGAAATGTATCAAATGGACATAGTGATAAAGAAATATATGATTTGTACATCTGGTTCAGCATCATTTAACGACGAGGGGGACATGATTGCGAAGGGAAAAGCAATACGTAGAAATGGCGGTGAAAATAAGACTGCATCAGTATGTAATTTTAAATTATTTATTAGCAATTACATGCTGAATTACTTATCAGAATGAGAAAATTATACAGTTAATACATACAAGGAATGAATGATTTAAAATAAAAACCCAACCGTGTATCATTTCATTTTTATTTTGTTTTTAATTTTGATGTACCCAGTGTCCCTCTCACGACTAAGACGAATCTATTGACATCACTTACATAAAAATACGATAAGCCGTTTAGGCTCTCGGGCGTGTCAAAGAAGTGTATGCACACATACATACATACATACACTTAACCGGAAAAACATAACCGGAGGGTTATCACAGTTTCCACAGTGGGATAAAAAGAAATCCCAATTAAAATCGTTTTTTAATAAAGTCTCGTATTAAAATAGTTTAATACTTCTGGGAGCTTTAATCATCTCACGGAATAAAAAAAAAATTGAACGTTTAAAGTAACTGCACGTTCCTTCTTATTTAATATCTACATCAAAAGCCTTTTAAATTATTTTGATTAGGACATTCAGCGCACTCTCTATTACTATCTGTGAAGATTTAAAATAACGTGTAAGAAAAATTCAAAGTAAGATTCGAGATGGGTCACAATATTTCCTCTATGAATTTTTTACTTTTTTTTTGAATTGGCAATGACTTGAACGAAAACACTGTTTATTTTTTTCTATTTTCTAGCTAAGAAATGTTATTGCTATTTATTAAGAAATATCATATATTGTTCTTCTTTATAGACTGACAACAATATTACCACGCGTCATGATGGAGTTGGAATATGTCAGGTTTGCTATTTATTAACAATTAAGTTGATCTATTTGTAATTAGCTGAGTTCAGTCATAATGATCTGCCACTTCACTATGTCCGAATTAAAGTAAAAACTGATTGTCTAAAAAACTTTGATTGGAAAATTGATACTATTTTTATTTGTTGTCTTTTTATCTTTCAAATTAATAAAGATTCATTTGTGACAGTGAATTGCGTTTGCCAATTTCACTCATTTTTTAACCCAAAACCAAATAGGGCGTATTTCGAAATTTTATTAACTACACAAGCCAAAGTATTTACCAAAATACGTTTGGCAGCGTAGCGAGCAATTCCATGTTTTTTTTATGAATCTTAAAGAAGAAAGAACTGATTATTTCAATATTTAACCTAAGCAAAATAACAATAACATCATTACTTTAGAATGATCATGGAGGCCCACTTCTTTCTTGGATACGAAGTAAGCCAGTAGTCATCGGTATTGCTTCTGCTTTTAAAGTGAACAGTCGTGAATGCACTGGGCCCTTTTTATTTACGAGTACATACTGCAGTGCCAACTTTTTAAGGTGTGTCGCAGCAGGCTTTGAGAATGAAGACGAGGATGATAAGACCAGAAGATCAATGTGAGTCAGTTTATTAACAAGTCATCGATTTATTACGAGCTTTAAGTTAATTATCCATATACTATACATATACTACAAACAAAAATAAACCGAGAGAAAGTTTTAACGAGACTTTTTTTGATAAAAATCGCCCTTTGTACGAAACCCATAAAAGTCAATTATGTTTAGGATCCAACTAATGCCACTTTTATCTTACTTACTTCAGCTTGTTGCTGTTCACAGCTGAAGATTTACCCCAATATTACCAAATTATTATGTATATTAAAATAATATTTATCAACAGCCTCTAAGTAATAATCCATTATAACAAAAGAGTTTTGGCGTACTAAACCACGTTGTCTATCTGTTTATTTTTGCAGTGATATTTTATTTTTTATGTTAATCTTAATTCCTGTCAATAATTCTGTTAGCTTATACTTTTTCTACATACCCCACAATAACAGACGAATTTTTCAATTCACTAATTTGTAGATATGAAACTACGGTTATCGAAGATAATAATACACAAAACTGTATTATTATCATCGAAGACCATAGCAATGTTAACGTACGTATTTAATCGTAAAAGGTTTTGATTTAAATATTATTATATATATTGGTTCTTTTGGTAATAATCGTTTATTATTATTTGCAAAGGCCAGAATATTGTCACCTACCCGTAGAAGAGCGAGGCTTTGATATAATTCAGCGAGCTATATCTTGGGCAGATCATCCGGACGGGTAAGGAATAAGCAGATATTTCATAGAAATTACCATTTCTGGAAATAGGGTCTACTACACACGTCAGTTGTTATCGTGAAGGAAACCCATTAATATTCTTTATCCGATAGCGATAAACGGCGAAACGCAATATCTCTATTTATTTTCTCAACATAAAGTTGAAGATTTCATATCTTCCTACAGGTGGAGATAATTAGAAAAAGCTCCAAGCATTCCTACCTATGTAGATATTTTGGTTCGAATATATAGCATAGGAGAATAATGTAACTATAAATGCAATTACATTGAATTTAATATTTTTTTCAGACCTGCAGATAATGAAAAGATAAAGATACGACCACAGTTATCACTTTTTGACGTCAAGTAATATAATAAATTAGGAATTGGGCGTAAAACATGATCTTTGAAAAGTAATAAATATATCATTAGTTAGTTTTCTTTACAGTCGTTTCATTTTTATGAATGTTTATGATTTTTTCACTGTTAATATTCATTAAAGTGCCCCACATCATCAGTTTCTAAGTAGATAGGATGGGATGGGAGATTGCGTGCTCTACACATTCGCAAGCTAGAAATCCTCCACTTGGAAACCTTGTAACATTCAGTGAATGCTTATAAAAATAAGCAAGTTCGACTCCTATATTGACTGTCTCGGTGGCGCAGTGGTAGCGTATGCAACTACTGCGTTGAAGTCTCGGGTTCGATTCCTGGGTCGGACCAAATGTTTGTGAAATATGATTTGCAAATACTTGTAATGTTTCGAAGTTTTGGTGATTTCTATGTAAAATATGTATCAATTTACAAAAAAAGGTATATATGTATGTCAGTCGTCTAATATCCATAACACAAGCTCTGCTTAGCTCGGGACTAGATGGCGTTGTGTGTTGAATATACGAAATATTTATTAATTTATGTATGACCAATTCTGATGACCCTGTAATTTTAATATGATGATGAAAAGTGGTCTGGACCTGTGTTGTAGCCATCCATTTATTCATAATTGATTATCATTATCATCAGCTTTTAACCAGTTAACTGTTGGATATAGGCACTTCCAAATAAAGTAGGTTTTGGTCCCCTACCACGCTGTCCAGACAGGTCGGGATTGGATTTATTTTAGATTCTTTACAGCATTGCTGTCATCTCTGCGCTTTTCAAGGAACTTTCTGCCTCGCATAACAAAACTGTGGAATAAACTGTCGCCTGCGGTAATACTGGACCAATACGACCTTCAAACTTTCAAGAAAAGAGCGTACTCCTTCTTAAAAGGCCGGCAACGCGCTTGTGACGCCTCTGGTGTTACGGGTGTCCATGGGCGGTAATCGCTTACCATCAGGCGATACATCTGATCGATTGCTTCCTATATCATAAAAAAAACCTGAAACTGTCTAAATAACAATCATATTGACACTATCTGAATGACTAAAAATTACACTTTTTGTATAAAACCACGTAAATAGAAAACTGCAAATGAACATCAATAGTAAATAAACAGAACGCTGCTAAGTTAATGGATAATTATTGAACTCAGTCAAACATTCAGTAATGCCATATTCCGTAAAATTGCATTTTAAATAGAATCAAGTTGTATTTTTTAAGTAGTACCATTAGAAATAAGTTTAAAATGAATTTTGTGCCCATCTTTTACAACATATTAATTATATTTTTAAGTGGTAAGTTGGGTCCTAAATCTTCATGGTCTCTTCTGTGACCATTTTCGATTTCAGATAATAGCACTAATATATATATATATATATTCTTGGAGAAAACTTAACAAAATAACAGTTCTCGTGAATAGCAGAGGTCAAGGGCAAGCTGCTCTTGATGTAATTATTTAAAACTATTATCGAGTTTGAGTACGTTTCATCAATGACTCATCATTTCTTGCCCCGTTATTGAGGAGACATAGAAAAAGTAAATTTGGGTAAGTCGCGAAAACTTGGACGCCAGTCATTTTTCAAGTTACTGGACAAAGCAGAAACCTCAAGTGGTCAGATATAAGTTGAATCCTAAATACTTTATGAGTCTCTATTTTTTAACAACAGTAGAAAAGGTTATAATTTTAACTAATATTTGTTTACTAGATTGTGCTTATAGGGAGGTAATATTAGAAGTTAGCGGGAACTACCGGCTGACTCTCACAACTAGTTATGACCAAAAAAGCAGAATAATTTGAAACTTTAGATACTATATATCTGGGATCTTTTGCATTCTGGAGTTTTTTCATGGTCACTTGTCCCTGAAGCGGTTAACTATTGTATCCTAAATTTTCTCATGGTCGCTTGTCCCTGAAGCGGTTAACTATTGTATCCTAAATTTTCTCATGGTCGCTTGTCCCTGAAGCGGTTAACTATTGTATCCTAAATTTTCTTATGGTCACTTGTCCCTGAAGCTGTTAACTATTGTATCCTAAATTTTCTTATGGTCACTTGTCCCTGAAGCTGTTAACTATTGTATCCTAAATTTTCTCATGGTCACTTGTTCCTGAAGCGGATAACTATTGTATCTTAAATTTAATTTTTAGAATGTGACGGTGAGCGTAGAATTACTGGAGGTAAAGATATAACCGTGCCCCATCCGTACATGGTAAGAGTGACTTTGTTCTGTGAATCTTGATTGAATCTCAAACTTGTATATTTGGCAAATATGATCTTGATTTAAATAACTTTTAGAATTTAGTTAACAGTCTCAAAAATACTGCAAAATTGTTTTCCCTCATATGGTGTCCCTACACATACAGTCACAAAATCATAGTTTGCCATAATTTGCCAATTTTATTATTTAGGAGGTTTCCATAGGAGAATCTATGTTTCTTGGGAAGGTTTAACAAGTTTGTCAAGGTTTAGTTTAGTTTAGTACAGTACAGTAGTGTAGTAGTTTAGACAGTTTTCAGGTATATTTGCGGAAAGCAGAAAAAGAAGCTAAAAATTATACTGCTTGGCTGTGTGGTGGTGCGCTTGTAGGTCCAGCAGTGATTTTAACATCTGCTGCTTGCGTTAAAGATATACAATATATGTACGTCATAGCCGGCTACCATAAATATATATCTGAAAAAATGGAAAAGGACGAATGTTTTGCGAATACTATGAAGAAAATTATCCATGTTTGTGTACCTAAAAGTAAGATCACACTGATAATATCGGGTGTCCCAAAATTAACGCAAAATTTGAATTTGCTGCCATTTGTGCAGTAAAGTGTTGGCAACACCAAAAATAAACAATTTGACAGGTCAGGGTTGTTAAAAGTATAGCTTTTCACAATAAAACTACGTATTTTCACTAACAAAAAATATCCCTAAAATAATGAACGTATGATAGCCGCAGTTCGAACCAAATCATTCTAAGCAGCGTTGAAGCATATTTACACCTTGATTGCTTTGTTAATCCCCAAAATTGCCGCATTTGGGGTCCGGAAAAACCACATGTGACTGTCGAAAAATAAATGCATCCACATCATGACACTGTTTGGTGTGGATATTGGATTGGAGGCATCATTCGACCATACTTTATTCAAAATAAGGGTGGTTGAACAATGACTCGATATCTTTATATGATAACATTAATCTTTCTGCCTCAGTTGAATGCTAAGATATAGACGACATGTGGTTTTAAGAAGAGTGTGCCACACAGCCCGTGAAACACAAGTTACTGCATGAGTCATTTTCTAGTCTTTTACTTTCTCGTTTCGGTAATGAGAAATAGCTCCTTAGATCTTGTGATTATGTATACTATATTATATATACTATGTTATTTGAAGTCAAAGATTTATGTCAACAAGTCCACAATACATTATAGGAGGAATTCAAACGAAGCGTAAACGAAATTTAGCCACATTTATACAAAATAGTCATGAAAAATTTCGATAAAAGACTGCTTATATGCCAGCAAAACCGTGGAGGTCATTGGCTCGATGTGTTATTACTTCCTTTATGATTCAATAAAAAAAATATTTGAAGACTGCATTTTCTATAAAATTCAAAACTTGCGTTTATTTTGGACATCTTTAGATGTTTACTGATTCATCATTTAAAGCATTAAATAATAAAATCATGCAGCCCATTTTACGAAAGAGGGTACCTATAATATCTAAAACAAATTCTATATACATATTAATTGAAGAATATATAAGTTTTGTGTATTTTCAGGTTATAGTTTGAAATATAATGAATTCACAAAATGGTCTGCTCTGGACATTGCTGTAGTTAAAGCAAATAAAAACATCGTTGGGGATCAAAACTATGCTAAGTTTTGTGATTATGCGCCCACAGCGATTGATATTAATTATGATCAAGAGGAACTGCAAGCGACAGGGAAAGATGTTTTGATGTTGGGATGGGGCCATATAGGAGTTTGGCGCCACGTAAGATTAATATTTTATTAATGTTAGAAATAGTAGACATAACGTAATCTTTATTTATTTAACCATAGGGTACCGATTTCGTAGTTATATTAGCCTTTTCCCTACTTAATAACATTAAAATACATTGAATGCAAATGGCAAAGACTCAGCCATTTTATATGATCACCGTCAACTTATATGTTAATCTTTTAGAGAAAGAATTAGTAGTTATAACTTTGGATTTATTAATTTTAACTAAGGTAGAGGTAACTTTATTCAAAAACGAAAATAGATAAAGTTAAAAACCAGTATTTTTCTAATGAAATTGGTGATATAAATTGGTCGGTTCGGTTGATTTGAATATCAAAACTCGTTTAATTTTAATTGTAATAGTGTTTGAATTTTGTTATCTTTCTATTTGTAATCCAAATTTTGGTATCTAGGGTTCTATTTCATGTCAGCAGGATAACGACACTAAAGATTATAACCAGGAGAATTTAAAATATGGGGCAACAAAGATTTATAATAAAACAAAATGCGCAGAGGAATATAAAAAATTTGGCATGGAAGAACCAATTAAGAGGTATATGATTTGTACATTAGATGCAGCACCCTTTGATGATCAAGGCGATAAACTTGAAGACAAAAACAAAAAAAATACATTCGGGGAAAGCGATGGTTGCAGTGACGAGGAGGTTAAGGTAGTAAGTATTTATAATAAATAAAAAACAGTCATTTTGATAATATTATAAAAATACCGTATGCTCCACTTGATACATATTTATTAAAATTGTCTGTCTTAATTGCTACTAAAAATTAAGGAGTGATTTACCAGTCTTTTATATAATTGCATAGTTAACACATTTTAAATGAAAAAAACAAAAGCATTTATTAGCAACAAAACAAAAAACGTCAAGATTTAGATAGGAAACATTAAAGCGAAAAAACGTTTAAGCAAAACAATAAAATTTTTGAATCGTGTGATTGAAAGGCCAGAGCCAAGGCTCGGCATGAATGAGCCGGCTCGACCAGAGTGATACAACGGCCTCACAGAAGACCGGGGTAAAACAGCGCTTGCGTTGTTATTCACTGAGTGAGTGAGGATATCGGAGGCCCATACCCTGACCCCTCCCCCATACCCCTTCCCATCCCCCATGGCCAACAACGCGCATGTGACGCCTCTGGTGGTGCAGGTGTCCATGGGCGGCGGTAATCGCCTGCCATCAGGTAATGCATCTACTCGTTTGCCCTCTTTTCATGACAACATGTAAAGAGAGGAAAGAATTGAAACAATCCATATACCAATCCGTCTAGCTGGAACCAACGTCTTAACATGCTCTCCGAGGCACGATCGTGAATCACTGCCAAACTTCCATACTCCGAACTGTCATTAAGAACTTCTTATAAGAAAAACCTAATAACACTTTTTGGACCGATGCGACCCTAGAAATAGCTAATAGTGGCCTGAATAAGACCTACTTATTTGTTTAATATATATAGTATTTTGTTTGTTCCAGTGTAATGAAAATATCAGTAACTTTAACGAGCTGTAAAGTACCAAATAAATATATTCGATAACATTGAGACCAAAACAAGAGTGCGTATGTAAAACAGAAAAATTGTAGTATTGAGTGAGTTGTACCATAATCTTCTTTCTCTGTGTCTCTTACCCAAACTAGGTAGGGGTCGATCGTTAGTTTAGTACGATACGGCTAAACTTTGCTTTTTTACGTAGAGCAATTTGCACCAGACCTTCGCAATCCAATCACTAGGCGATACCGGCGATAGATTGTTGTCGTAATTTTGGAGGCTCCAACTACCTGCAATCACTGCCACAGATGTTCAAATGACGATGGCTTAACGTGCTTTCCGAGGCGCGGAGAGGTTTCAATATGTTAAAAATGATCATTCGTCCAAAGGCTGATCTGGCTAAAATTGCTTAAATTTGAAATGTGTTAACCCACTCGGTTGCCACTGAGTGATGAGCCCCTCCAAGTGAGTTAATTTAAATAACTGTATTTCTTTTCATTATTTTCTTTGCCTTGATTTCACTACTAAGCAGAAAAAAAAATTGGACAGTATTTTTGGTACAATACAACAAGAATACATAAAATTATGGTAATATTCTAATTTAAAATAATACAATTTACAGATAGATGAAGAATCAAAAGCGAAAAAGATAAATATGAAGAATTCAAATAAAAAAAAGAATTCTGTTGGAATATGTCAGGTAATTTGTTTCATTAGGTAAACATTATTCATCGAGTTAGTATTTAAAATGAATGACTCCTTTTATTTCTTGACATTAACACAAATCAAAGAAAGTTACATTTCTTTGACATTTTTTTCGGTCTGAACGCAATAAACTCAAAACATACTAAACAGTTTTGTTGGAATTTATAATTTGCATCTATAGACAAATTTTTACATAAATTGACTGCAATATTGACTTTGCATATATTTTTGAAAAAAATGAAGCCTGAAAAATGAAATAGCGTGACAATCCTGGCATTATTAATTATTATATTACAAATTGTTTCCTTAATAAATTTGTGAACTGGAGCAATCTATTTTTAAAAGTCGCTTCGATTGATTGAAAATTGATTGATTGAAGACGCGCTGATAAAATGTAGAAAAAATATGTCACGAATATGATATACATTCATATTAGTAGAGTCAGTTTGACAAGCCCAGGTATAATATACAATAGATAGTTCTAGAAAATATTTTATATAAATGAATCAGCTTTTTAAAGAAAGTTATTTTCGTTTCGTAAAGTTTTTGTGTCATAATTCTGCCTACACTATGAAATATTAATAAAAATAATATTGTTTTAGAATGATCATGGTGGGCCACTCATAACTTGGCAACGATCTAAACACGTCGTTATAGGTGTTGCCTCTCTTTTCAAAGTTAAGAGAGATAAATGCATTGGGCCCTATTTGTTTACCAGTACGTACGCTACCTCAGACTTTTTGAAGTGTGTGGTAAAGGAATTCTCAAAAAATGGGAGAAGATCTATGTGAGTCAAAATCATAATATTTAGGGTAAGTTTAAAGTCGTCTTATTGCTAAGAACATGTATTCCTATATTGTATAATTTCGCTTAGGTATTTGAATGTGAGCATGCTCATACAAATAGTATTTAAGTACAGACATATAGTTACGCCTGTTTCCCCGAGAAGTAGACACAATTGATCCCCACTTACTAGGGTCCTGACACATTTCTGTTGCTTCATCCACATTCATCAATCACAGCATGCATGCTCGTCGGTTCCTGATGCTCTTCACATTACCTTTTTTCGGAACATCACCAATTTGGTCGGTAAATATTCGCCGTGAATGACCTCTTCCCCACACATTCGCTCTATAAATTCCTTTCGTGTGTCTTCTATTATCCACCCTCTCTGAATAGCCAAACTATCGAAGGATGCCTTTTCAAAGTTTGTCACTAAATCTTTCAATCCACAACGTTATCTTATCACTAAATTCCTGACCCTGTCACTAATTTTCACACCACACATACTACTTATTATATCTTTAAACAGCTTTATGTGTAAATAATAAACTGTCGGAACTATCTTGTGAAGTTTTAGACTGTATTAAAAAGTATGATGTGTCCATGTGTCAAGTACATTAGGTTGTAAAAATATGTTTTAAGAAGAATATACGTACATACGTACGAACGTATCGTGGGAGGTGAGTAGTGATTCGTTTTTACTAACTGTTTTTTTAGTCCCGTAGATATTTCAGTATTAATGGATATTAGTGAAGTCTTTCTCTTTATAGATGGATTTTATAGCTTCTGGCGTACAGGGTAGAGTAGCAGGAATGGGTATACCCATTGTGTGTAAATCGGGGTTAGTTCTATTCAAACGACTAAAAAAGATTTCAATCTAGTAATTTTATTTAGGAATTTGGTGTTTATAATCAAATTAGAAGTTAGATTCTACAGAACAACTAATAGACTGCGTCAGGAGTCACCTCAGACTGGAGGTTTGAGCTTGTACAATATAAGTTTTGGAGTGAATTTATAATATAAAGTTTAACATGTGCTTGTTACAGGCCAGATTATTGCCTTTTACCTCCAAAAGAAAAAGGTTTTGAAATAGTTGAACGACAAATAACATGGAGGGTGGTTTCGGATGAAATGTAAGTACCATTATTACATACATTTCAAAAGAACGAATTTCAAATGAAGTATCTATTCATTTCAGTCGAAATGAAAAAAAAAGCTGTTAAGCAATTTACTCATGATTTTTTTTCCATATTCGTAAGAGGTGACTACCGTGGGAGAGTCATGTTTCAGCACGAATGGGCTGGCTTGACTGGAGTGATAGCACAGTCTCACAGAAAACTGGTGTGATTCACCGAGTGGATACTGGAGGCCCATATCCTCCCCAAAGGCCGGCAACGCACTTGTGACGCCTCTGGTGGTGTTACGGGTGGCGTTGATCGCTGACCATTAGGCGATATGTATGCTCGTTTGCTCCTATTCATGACAACATGCAAAAAGAAGGGAGAATTGAAACATACCGTATACCAACCCATCTGGCTAGCGTCCTGTCCAAATCTTCTTTCTAAAGAGAAACCTATGTTAAGAAGTCGACTGATAGGTGATGGTGGTTTTCTTTTCGTGAAACTCGAGAAGAAAAACAAAGACAGGCTATATAGCATTTTCAAGTAATATAAGGCTGCCTTATAGTTAATAATAGTCAAATATTTCAGATCACATGAGAATATGGATTATACGGATCTTTTGACGACTGAGTCATCTACGGACAATTTAGCAGCTGAAGAAAGGTACTGTTTTTCGAGTACTTATTGAGATATTTCACTTAATTATAAAACACTTCGACTCCATTACAAACTAAGATTAATTTTAAGGATTCCGTAGAAATAGGGTAAGAACGGGGACCTATTACTAAGACTCCACTCCAACCCGTCTGTCTGTCCATCTGTCCCTACGCCTATGAGTATATGCCACCAGGCTGTATCTCATGAATCATGATAGTTATGCAGGTTCAATTTTCACAGATGATGTATTTCTTTTGCCCCTATAACATCAAATAATATACGTAAAACATAATAAAATAAATATTTAAGGAGAGGATCCCATACTACGAACGAGATTTTTTGCTGCTTTTTGCTCGATGTTAATAACTGCAACAGGTAGACGCTTAACATGTGTTGAGCATTTTCGTACAAATCCGACTCGTATTAAAAAATTGGCATAATTTTTTTTTGTAGTCTTTTTAATTTTAATCCATCCACATAGTCCTGAAAAGGTCAGTTCTTGATTTATTTATTTTCATTTTTATGCATATTGAAAACTTAGTGTTGTTTTATAGTACCAGATGTAGTTTTATAATTGTAAAATACCTTTTGATGAATGTAGTTTAAAACCTTATTCGATTCGACTATCTTACGAGGACCAACTTAATAAAACTAACTAAAATATGTTATAGGATGGAGGAGAATACAGAAAACACGAATATTATCACATCGGAAGCTCATTTGTACCGGAACGGGCCAAGTGATGGGTAATACCTATACCTATATCAGAAGTGAATTTAGTGTACTAAATAATGAGTTAGTTCAGTTAATAATAAAGTCTAAAAGATACAGGGTGATTAATAAAATAATTTGCATGGAAGGAACCCAACTGTCTTAACGAAGTGTCAGATTGGGGTAGGTTTAATAAAGTTATTATAATCTCGCTGAAAAAGCTATTCTGTGTTCGCTATTGAAACTATTGCCTTAAATTCATACGGCAACATTTCGAATGCTTGTTAGCGTAGTGGTAGCGTATGGTTTGGGTTCGATTACGGGTCGGACTGATATGCAAACATTTGTTTCAGAGTTTAGATGTTTTCTATTTATATTATGTATGTATTTAAAAAATAAAGTATAGTTGTTTTAACATCAGTTGTCTAATACCTATGATATAAGCTCTGTTAAGTTTGGGACTCTAAGCACTGTTAAGATGGCGTTGTGTCCGAAATATTTATTTAATTATTTTAGTCCTTGCTATATTCAGTCAAGTTTACTTAAAGTGACTGCACGTATGGCGTAGTGGTATAAGTAGTTACCTTACCGGTATGATATAATGTGGGTTCGAACCTCACATATGACAAACTTTGCGTGAGCCACAAATTGTTGTTCTGAGTCTGGGTGTAATTTGTATCCATTTCATGTATATTTACATAGTCCCCGTGACACAGGATTTATTTCTAGTGCGGGAATTGTGTTGAAAAAAACATGCGAGGCAGTGTTTGAGGAATGCCGATAGAAGTGAATATTAAGTAACTTATGAATGAGACTTTTTAAAACACTCTACGTGAGATGGCAGCACTGTAGCGCCGGGTCCAATCATCTGTCAAAATATACTTACAAAATACAATTGAATTTTTCGATATTTTTTTTTATTTTATTTATTATTAAAACGTAACAAAACGTATATTGTTTTCTAAATTGTTACAATGTTCCGCAGTGCTATTCCTATTTTATTTGCACACATACGTGTAAATAAAATAGGAGGGCATAAATTCTCTACAGTGCCAGTGATTTTTTCGCCTCTGTTTTTGAGTTCAATCTTCAGCTTGGTTAACCTTTCTCTTACTGTTATTAATATAAATAAATAAAATTGGAGTGTCTGTTTGAAATATTAAACTAACCACTTTTTACTAAATGAATATGTGTGTATACACGACACATATACCAAAATAACACTTTTTACAATTTTTATTTATCTGTCTCTGGAACGGATCCAATTTCAACGGGACTTATATACGGATAGCTGATGATGTAAGGAGTGACTTGGGCTATTTTGTAGACTAACTTTGCCTAGACCTGACACAGAGAACCAGCCACCTATTAAATGAAAAAATAATAGACTAGTATTTGATCCCGTGATGTCTGATTTAAACAAATTGGTTGTTGCAAAGAAATTTCTCGAAATACCATGGGAGAGCCACGCTTCGGCACGAATGGGTTCGGCGCGAGCGGAGTGACACTAAGACCTCACAGAAAACCAGTGTGAAAGAGCGCTTGTGCTGTGTTTCACTGACTGAGTGAGGACACCGAAGCCTTATCCCCGTCCCAATCACCCAAAGGTCGTCTACGCACTTATGTCGCATGGTGCTGTCTGTTGTCTTGTGGTCTAGTGTTCCGAGTGTCCATTGGCGGCGATAATCGCTCACCACCAGACGATCCGTCTATTCGTTTGCGCCCTATAAAAATACTTAAAGGAATAACCAATTTGTACCTTAAGTGTTTTGATTATGTTAGAAATTAAGTTTAACTCGAATAGTTTGTGTAGATTGACGTTATAATTTGTTATGAATTGTTCTAGGATTGAGGAAAATACAGAAAATACGAATATGATCACGCCAGAAGTACGTTTGTACCGGAATGAGCCAAGTGATGGGTAATACCTATATTATTAGTAAATTTAATGTAGTAAATAAGATTATAGTTAAGTTAAGAATTAAGTTTAAAATGATACAGTATGATTAATAAAATAATCTGGACGGAACTCAACTGTATTACAATGTTTCAGATAGGAGTAGGTTATTAAACAATAAAAAAAAAGATTTTATAATTTTACTGTGACTAATAACTGCCAAATAACTACTAATTTAGAATTTACAAGACTTGGATAAAGAAAATTATATCAAATAAACATATATGTATATCAAGAACTTTTATCTGTAAATTAGTGTTAATTGACACATAATGTGAAATAAGTCCTTGGAATGATGATTTGAAAAATAATGATAGAATTGTTTTGCCTTTTCTACAGACCATGTCGAGATTTAACCAACCAAACAACCCTTAGGGGTAAAATAAGGGTTGTAATGGAACTAAGAAATAATCACAAGAACGCTACCGCTGGCAATAGATAGTTCATGCATTTGTGTTTTCAATTTTAACAATTACCTGGAATATCTGTTATATATCTAAAAAGTGTTTGTTCGTTTTCAGTTTACCTGAATATGAAACGTTTCTAGTTCGGCCGCAGAGACCATTGCAAGATTTCGGGTACGATTAAATATTACGAGCGTGAATAAATATTGTAGCTTTTGTTGTTAGACTTGTTTTTCTAAACTATATATATTATTTGTTGATCATTTTATGTATTTAATTAATATTGTAAAAACGGTGTACAAATTAAGAGTTTTCTATCTATCTATCTATATAATATTATTGGTACAGCCAAAAATTTTCATATGATTCGGTTTAGTTTAGTGTTTATATAAAATAAATGTTATGTCGGGGCTTTTATGTATTTTTTAGGATTAAAAAAGTATTTTTATGGTGTAGGGGGGCAAACGAGCAGACATCACCTGATGGTAAATGATTACCGCCGCCCATGGACCCCACCATTTCGAAATAGATATTTCGCAATTTGTGAAATGAAATCATGACAGCGTCATCAGATCTCTTGTAATAAAAGATACTTTAAAAGACAAACAATACTATTTTGTCAACCTGTATTTTTTAGTGAAAAAAGCCGACTTCAGGAACTAGACCGAATTGAAATGAGATCACAGGGAAAGCACTAGCTTTCAAATAAAAAAATAATCATCAAAATCGGTTCACCCAATCGAAAGTAGTGAGGTCAGTCAAAATCAGAACCTCCTGCTTTTTGAAAACGATTAAAGACGATAACTCGTAAACATAAAAACTTTTGAAGAAAATATATATAGCTTATCACCCAGAGTACTATAACAAATCTATTGACACCTTATTTAATAAAATTGGTTCAGCAGTTTTTTTTATGATATAGGAGGCAAACGATCAGACGTATCGCCTAATGGTAAACGTAATACCAGAGGCGTCACAAGGGCTGTGCCAGCCTTTTAAGAAGGAGTACGCTCTTTTCTAGAAGGTTTGAAGATCGTATTGGTCCGGGAATACCAGGTACGACAATTCATTCCACAGTTTTGTTGTGCGAGGCAGAAAGTTCCTTGTAAAGCGCACAGTTGTAGACTGCCAAACATCTAGTTTAAGCGCTACAGTGGAACATACGAATATACATACACTATCAAAAACATCACCCATCCTTTTGCCTTCTTCGTAGTCTGGTAAAAACAGTTGTCTTAATTGATTGAACGGGTTATGCAGATAATAATCACCTACTAAGAAATTAATGCATTGAAATCATTCAGAACAATAGTATACGCCGCAGTTCAAATCACTAACTAAACTGTTCTGCCAGTTCCCGTACCTTTTAACTCTATTAATAACGACTTTATGGATCGTAAACCTCCAACTCCAATTAAATTGCAGCCTTGGACAACCATTTTGATTTCAATTTTAGATAGAAATACAAAAATAGGACTAGGGATTTTGATTCAAATTTCCATATTTTAATCTGAGTAGTTAACTTCATTCCTTTCCTTTCATTGACTGCCTGACGATCCTTTTATTAATGCACTGCACTGTATATTTTAAGGTTAATTGTTGTCTTATATTTAATATGACTACACGGTTGGCCTAGTGGTTTCAGCGGTCGCCACGCCACTTCCTACTGCGCCAAGTGTTGTGGGTTCAAATCCTACATAGGACAACACTTTGTGTGATCCATAAATTGTTGTTCTAAGTCTGGGTGTACTTTGTGTCCGTTTCCTGTATGTTTGTAAAGATCCCCGCGACACAGGAATGTATATTTCTAATGCGGGAGTTGTCTTAANAAAAAAAAAAATTATAGCTTCACTTCATAAAACAAGTCCACCTGCCACGTTATTCAGTAAACTAAACCATCCAAAGGTTGACTGGTAGAAAATGCTATTTGGCATTAAGTCTGCCTCATGCAAATGTAACGCAAGAAGTTTTAATAAAATAAAATGATAAAATAAAAATGACCTTGCAGTCTTCGAGTGATAAAATTATAATTCCATCGTATATAAAATAAAGTCTGTCAGATATTCAAACCTCATAATGTATTTTTTATTTACGTACCCAAAGGGTAAAACTACCCTATTGCTAAGTCCCAGCTGTCTGTCAGTTACCAGGCTGTATATCATCAACTTTGATAGTTTCACAGTTGAAATTTTCACAGATGATGTATGTTTGTTGCCGCTATAACAACAAACACCAAAAATAGAATTAAATAATAATTTAAGGCAAGCTCCCATACAATAGAAGAGTTTTTTTGTCGTTTTTTTTTTGCTTGATTATTATAATGGCAACAAATAGACGCCTCAAATGTATAGAAATGGTACGGAAGCCTTCCTGCACTAGTCAGACTCACAACTAGTTGATTTTTTTACAGAAATAACAGATGATATAAGTGTTACGTAATTTGTTGTGAACTAATTAAAATATAGTTTTTAGTTTAATGACAACTTTCTTTATTTCCTAAAAGTTTAAAGAAAATTATTTACAAAAAATTACAGTCGTAAGTACTGCCGATAGAAGTGAAAACTTATAACTTAGAACGTTAGTTGTAAAATTATTGTGTAAAATTATAAATTTCATAATGTGGTTGACGCGAACACAAGATTTTCCCATACTAAAAAGTGCTCAACGCAAAGAAGTTTTGTGACGTCAGCGTGTCGGTGACGCGGTGACGCGACCTCAAAAGATTTTCTCATACCAAAAAGTGCTGACGCGGCTAAAGAAGTTTTCATTTCAATTTAGCATAACGATACTTCGATTTCCTAGGCAGGATAAAGGCTACCCTTTACCGCTATAACCGATATAAACACAACATACAAAATCTAGTTAGTATACTAAGCGACTATGTCGACCTGTATTCATACTATATTTCATATACATATAAAAAAGCATCTCACCAGGCCGCCATAGTGTGGGTCACCATGCTGCATTGTTCTTTTTCGCATTGAAGATGGTGACCACCACTCTTGGATTCTGCTCATGCTTTCCATCAGGCAGGGCAGAGTCATTTTGGCAGCTTAAATATAAAAAAAAAAATACTAGTCGTGTAGTTAACTTTGTAAAGATAAAGTTCACGGCGAAATTGACAAATAAATATATAGGTCATTTTTATTCTTAAGTGAATGTCGATTCCGTATAATACGTGGGGCTCGTTGAATATTGAGGGGTACACTAGGGAAAATCGTTACCTGGCCGAGTCACGCATATAGAGGTGTGATTACCTTACGATATAATACATCGATAAACGCCAACTTCGAAAACCTCGTCCTAAGCCCTCCTATAACCATAATAACAATACGCAGGGTGATCTTCACTGTGCCTCCTGTAACCGCACACAAGCGCAGAAATATCTTAGGAATATTGATAGGGTGTCGCCGTCGACGAACACGTCTGGGAGGACATCATGTTTACCAATATTTCATATATTATATAATTTTTTTTTATTATTATATATAACAGTATTCAAAAAGTTTAAAAAGAAATAATAATACAGGTTATTTCTTTGTGAAATGATATTATATACTACAGCCGTAGGCATCATATTTATTGACTTTTACTACAGTAAATAAGTACTAACTTCAAAATAAAAGTTCTCAGGAACAATACTGCCGACACATTGGTGTCTAGTTCTTTGTGTACTTTGCTAATCAAAGATATAACCAGAGCGAGTTATATATATAACCCAAGACAACCAATCGTACCCATTTTGAAATATTATTTACTAGTTTGTTTTATTTCGTACCAACTGAGTCCCGCGGTGTTACTCGCGGTTCAATAACAATTGCGGATTACGCCGCGGTGCAAATTAAAAATACCTATGTAAAAATGTAATGTATACTGTCGTCTCCTGGTTCTAAGCTACCTCTCCACCAATTTTAAATAAATTGTTTCAGCCCTTCTTGAATTATAAATAGTGTAACTGACATGAATTGATCATATTGGAACTTAAAATTCACAAGGATTAGGGAAATGTTTCATTTAGAAAAAATACCTGTTCTAGAGCGATAGATAAATTAGAATTTACCCTAGCGGAATGGTGGGTGAAACAATTTTTTAATAACTGTATTTTCTAGATACATATTTAAGTTTCTGAAAAAAGTTTGAAAACTTGCTAACTATGTTGTTTACCTTTTTCTATCCCTGCCGAAATCCCCCCGTACGGTGTTCGGGGGAATTTCGGCAGAGATACTTCTAGCGATTACGTCGGATGTGAACTGACAAAGTAGTAGAAGTTGAGGAACCAGGTGTGCCCTGGAAAGGAAAGCCTTGTAGCTTCGATGAACCTCGGGCCATTTACTGCTTGCCCTCTAATTGTACCTGGAGTTATTAACTTTCTTGATATCGATACATTGATAAACATCACTATGTATGAAGCCTCTAACCTAGTTACAGAGCGATCTCAGCCGGTCAACTCTCCAATATCGTGCATAAATCTTGAGTTACCCTTATTTGACTTATGACCTATTACTTTTGTTAATAGTTTACGTAAAAAAATGATAATGAGCGATTTTACAAAGCACTTTATACTTTTATTAAAAATTAAATTAAAATACTGGGAAATATGATACTAGGTAGCCCTTAATAAATGTTTCTACTTTTTATGCTACGAGGAGACGACATTCTATTTTGATGATCTAACAAGTGTGGCGACGCTATCACCTCTCTTAAGATTGGGTGTCGTAAGATTCAGCCACGCAGCACACTGAAAAGAGAAGGAAAATTAGCTAGCCAAAACTTATTTGCTATAAAGAGGTCATATCAAGCTGTGGACTTTTAAAAACTGTTGACGTGATATAATCTAGCAAATTTGTTACGATTTCTGTATAATAGCTAGCTAAATGTCTCCCTTAATAATATAATCTCTTTAGTAAATATATACTTCAATCTTTTTGGGCATTCACTTCAACCAGTTTGACAGGCTTTTCTATTACTAATAACTTTTTACTTAATACAGTCAAGTTTTCATAGAGAAGGATCTGATGTATGTGAAAGCTTATGTTAAAAATTATATATATAAACGAATATTTTGTTGACCAGTGTATTAAAACGAGTTTTTTATATATGTTTTTCATTTTTAATGCTCCTCTGAAATACTTAGCTTACAGCTAGAGCTAAGTCTCTTGTACGTTTCTATTTTGTCTCTTTTGATTAGAGAGAATTCTTGATAGATAATTATATTACCATTTATGGTATTTTGTTAAACCGTAAAAGCAGTAGACGGCATTTTGAGTGACATCAAACGAAATGATCAAACGCAATTACTACAGTTTCCTGTCATGACTTTAACAAAAAACTCATCCGAAGTCCGACAAAAGACGATCAGACGAGGAACATGATCAGATGAAATTAATTTTCAAGTTTTTACATTTTTTACAAAGACAGTCATTCTGTTTAAATCTTACGAGTTAATCTTTAGAGTTATTAAACTCAAGACTCTCTTAGAAATTATTTGTGAATTTAAATTAAATTTTTCTGTTTCAAGATGAGATTTCTGCGACGCTTAAACTGTTCACTATTTATTTCAAAATGTAAAACCTGACAGACGAACACAATATTGGAAGGAAATCTATATATCCAATCTGTTTATGATCGGTTATTAAATGCAACTGAATAAAACTCAAAGAATTGGGAATCGAGAAATATTCACTTTATTTTTAGATAACCCTCGTCAAATTCGATTCGAATTACCAGCCAGGTGTTGTAGGAACTTTCGGTTGATTTTTCTTTTGACTTTTATATTTCATAGCACCATCTTGATCCTTTATACACCTGTGTGTTTATGTCATCCTTGAAAATGGTTTTTTTAATAAGTGGCAAACGAGCAGACGTATCGCCTGATGGTAAGCGATTACCACCACCCATGGACATCCGCAACACCATCAAAGGTGGCTAAAGGCATCGAAAGTGCTTTGCCGGCCTTTAGGGGATGGGGAAGGGGTTGGGGCTATGTGCTTCCGGTATCCTCAATCATTCGGTGAAACACAGCTCAAGCGTTGATTCACACCAGTTTTCCGAGAGGCGTAGTATCACTCTGGTCGGCACATTCAAGCCGAAGTGTGGCTCTCATGGTTAAATGTATATGTCGACCGTAAAAGTTATTATTTTCATTTATTGAACAGTTCTTATCAGTTGGATATACAAAAATAATACTGAACAGAAATCAAATGAAATATTTCATTCTGCAGTTAGTTAAATGAACAGTTTTGCAAATTTTTTTTTGAGCAGATGAATTCAGCTTTTCCTAACTGGACTAGTCCTGAAAAGAAAGGACGAAACAAACTCAGATATTATCGTCTCTTTTAAAGTTCAGAAAACTTTTTTATAATGGAAAGGTCATTCTATCAGGAAAAAAAAGCGATCATTGGATTGATTTGCAAGGATCGGAGATTCTATCTACAGAGATACAATCGTTAAGTGACAAATGTATGAAGTGGCCGATGATATAAGTCACTAGCAATATTGTTGTCATAAAAAATCGACTTAATTAAAGAAAATTATTTTCAAAAAGTTTCAAAATTTTTTTTCTCAATCCAATTCTAGCAAAGTTCGAAATCGTTTTATGATTTGATATTTCCTAACACTGCAATGATTAATCTTCGTTAATTACAAATGAATATTTTTTTTGAAGCTTGCTGAATTTTGTTCACTCTTGTCACGAACCCCATTTATCTCAATATCTGTATTTTAACAAGGTGGGACGAAGAAAAGCTAGCTTACATTTACGTGATTTCCTGAGAAATATTTTTTTTTTTAATAAAAAAAAAATTCTAGTACCGCCGTTATGGTTATGTGGAATATAAAAAATGTTTAATTTACAATCTAGGTTTTTATTGTTCACGATTAGCAAAATAGTAATAATATTTATGTGTAGTTCTTCCATTGAATAATCTTTAGGCCTCCAAGGTTACGTGTTTCAAAGGTATATGACTGAAATAATGTATAAATAAATAATTGTATCTACAAACATCAGTAGTTTTGTCGCTTATAAAAGTGTTTTACAATATGTTTATCTATTTGCTGCTTCAAAAATTAGAAAGTCTTGAGGAACTCCTTTAAAATTGATGAAGGATTATTTGAATAACAGAAAACAACGAGTCAGAATAATTAATAGTCTGAGTAACGAGTTAATTATCAAATTTGGCGTACCGCAGTGCAAAGCAGTGTATTATTGGCCCGACACTTTTTCTGATGTACATCATCGACTACTGTCAACTGGCTGTCATTAATGGTAGAAATATCACCCTTGCTAACGAAACTGCACTGTTCTTCAGCAGTTACAGCAGGGAGGTGGTGCTTACTTTGGCTCAAATGGGTTTTAATGGAGTTGGTGAATAGCCGCAACACAATATCATGACGTTAACATCTCTAAAACAATATACATCGCCTTTGCGCATAGAGCTAATCTACTTCCACCATTGTCTTTAGCATTAGCAGACCACACTTGTAGATATGAAAACTCTGACTGAGCTTGTCAATCTCTGGAGAGCGTTGAGAGCCTTAAATATTTTCGGGTGATTGATGATCAACATCTCACATTTAAGCCACACATAAATGAATAAATATTGAATATTTCGGACATCTAAACACACAACGCCATCTAGTCCCAAACTAAGCAGAACTTGTATTATGTGTACTAGACAACTGATATGAATACATGAATACTTTTTTTTTTATAAATACATACATACTATACATAGAAAACACCCAAACTCCGAAACAAATATTTATTAGGATCATACATTTGTTCCGACTCAGGATTCGAACCCGAGACCTCATGGACAGCAGTCGCGTACGCTACCACTGCGCCACCGAGGCAGAGAGGCCCTTGTATCTATATTACGGAAACAGCAGGATAAGGATTCAGCAGATCACCATGATGTATTACTGGTTCGCAAATCTTAAATTGATTATTATAACTTCATGAGAAGGTGCTGCCAAGACTCACCTCATCGAGGTTGAATATACGAAGCGTGCTATTCTCAAGATTGATGCTCGTCTCCCCTTAAATTTTCCAACTGCAGATCTATATCGAGAATAGGACTTATTTACTGTCCAATAAACTTTTATTTAGCGAATTGTTCTTAGAAGCCCTATGAACTTCGATTCGACGTTAATCTACTTAAATATAAAAGACGAAAAGGTAAAGTATGTCCCTGTTCATATTTCAAGCCTCTCTCAAAGATTCATCTGTTTTCTTGGATCATGCGTCTGCAATAAAATAAAAAAAAAACAACATATACCCCAAACGCAAATTTGTCTGTCTGCAAATTCTATAACTTTAGATTATGAGGCAACTGGTCATCATCAAATAAAGTCCTACTCTTACCCTTAGCCTTTCTATCATTAATGTAAAACTCGCAAAATAATTTTACAACACTGTCTCCACAAATCACTATCCACCTACACATACATAACCTACTCATAATGATACACATTAACATTTACCCTGACTAACATTAACACACACTCCTGCACGCGCGCGCTTATATTTATTAAGTAGACTGTTTGTCTGTTTGAGACTTTGTCTATCGTCTTTTTTTAAATATTGTAATAGTCTTAGTTTCTTTAATTGTTAATTCTCTCACACAGTGATTATTGTCGTTCTTCCTTTTCCTACCGTGCCGAGGGCCTGGTGACCTGTAACGCAGGTTACCTTTTTATAACCGCTTCGTCATGCATGGGCCGGCTCGACCGGAGTGATACCACGGCCTCACAGAAAACCGGTGTAAAACAGCGCTTACGCTGTGTTTCATCGAGTGAGTGAGGGTACCGGAGGCCCATACCCCAATCCAACGCCCCCTATCCCCCTCACCATCCCCTTCCCCCCAGCCTGCCGTAGTGTGGGTCACCATGCTGCATTGTTCTTTTTCGCATTGAGGATGGTGGCCACCACTCTTGGATTCTGCTCATACTTTCCATCAGGCAGGGCAGAGCCATTTTGGCAGAGTAAATANCCGGAGTGATACCACGGCCTCACAGAAAACCGGTGTAAAACAGCGCTTACGCTGTGTTTCATCGAGTGAGTGAGGGTACCGGAGGCCCATACCCCAATCCAACGCCCCCTATCCCCCTCCCCATCCCCTTCCCCCCACCCCGCCCTAGTGTGGGTCACCATGCTGCATTGTTCTTTTTCGCATTGAGGATGGTGGCCACCACTCTTGGATTCTGCTCATACTTTCCATCAGGCAGGGCAGAGCCATTTTGGCAGAGTAAATATATATATAAAAAAAAGAAAACTACTTTAGGCACCAGTCTTTCACGAAGGTGGAATCCGGAAGTCAAGTTACTACTGTACCTACTATTGAGACATATATTTGTGAAAGAAAATAAGGGTTATACTATTATTATTATTTTATTTATATGCAAAAAAATGCTAGGTGGAATTCTAAAATAAAGTCTTTGACCCTAAAATAGTGTGAAATGTGTATCAGGGACCAGTGGATACGAATTTAATATCTATAAAATCTTACTATTTTTTTTATAAAGGTAATAATCAACCAGTGATGTTGATAACCTACAAACGCGTTGTCAGCGCTACACATCTTAGATCCTTTCATTTTTGATCGAATTAATGTTAAAGAAAATAATAAAGTCATTTTTTCCAACGAAGTAAACTTTTTACATCAGTTTCAGAACAAACTGGAACACAAATAGACAGTTAATTTTTTTTCTCTTTCAGAGTTCCCGTCTACCTGTCTGTAACTTCTTTATTGGTAATAAGAATTCGGGAAATTATAATGAAGAAGTTCCTTTTATATTCTGATATAAATAAAGAAAGACACACTTTATTTTTGAATCTCTATTTGGCCTAAGACTGTCAGGACGGATTAAAAATATGAAGCGTCACCTTCCTATTTTGTTACTCGGATGTCGTAACAACCGCTGACAGCGTGGTATTGTAAGTCATAACCACTTTTCTAAAGAAAGACGTATATCGTGCAGTGAGCCATCAAAGGGTGTTTATCGTAGATGTTGTCCATGACTATGGATGATATGGATGATGACTAAAGATGACGGATTAAGAATACAAAAGTAACCTCCCCTTTTTTCTTCGAGGCTTATAATCCTTTTGGATCTCCGTCTCCTTGGGGACTGAGGAGCCAGGTATGTGGAGATTCCTTAGGCGTTTAGCTCTGAGGATGACCCGGACCGTGTTACTTCAGGTTCCCCTCAGGAACAATGCCGCGTCTATAGGGAATCTATCTTAGGAGAAGCCTGGGCTTCCCTCTGCCTATCGGCCCAACCATTATAAGTTACGGCCGACCGCAGTTTTGTGACCAGGCCGTCCCCTTATCGCTGATCGCATCAGTTAATCAGCTACTACCCCTACTCATTCCATGAGTGTCGTAACAGGTGACTAACGGAACAAATACGTATCATAACAGCACTGGAAAAAGAATGAAATTGTGACACAAACCCTATACAAACTCATCCGAGTCGTGTAGTATAGACAAATCTACCGGGCCAGTTGTGGACCATTAATGAGTGTTTTTTTTATTTCTTTATTGGAGGTATTTACCATGGAGGTAGATGAATTTACTTCTACCTCCATGGTGAACCTATTTAGATTTAATGATGTTTTGACACAGACTTAGTGCACACGATGTTCTAAATTCAATTTACTTTATCCTCTGGTGGACAAAAACGGCTTTTGCACTCAGATATCCAATGTCAAAAATAATCTTTCTGTGATGGAGGGATACAAAACAATTTATTAAACCGAAGTGTACACAAACCAATAAAACGTTTATCCCTGAGTAAAAATATAATATTTTATGTCTTATGTCAGCGTGACTACGTAATTTCATTCATAAATCTACCCTTATAGCCCCAATTAGAGAAAAGTCTTGTTTAATAGTTCCTTGCACACCTGTGGCTTTCATTTCATCCTGGGATGTTTTTAGAATTCCATTTTAAAAGGAAAAAAAAATACTTTATTGTCTACACTTCAGGGCGAAGAATATTACGTTTAGAATAAAGAAGAGAAAGGAGGAAAAAGAAAAGGTTATATTCTCTCCATTACTACATTATTACTTTGGACCAAAATATCAAAATAACTAACCAAAATACCTTCAACGAAACATGCGTGATTTTACATAATTATGTATGCATGTAAAGGTAAATGGTTCACCAAAAAAATTGTTTAGTGATATATCAAAAATTTAAAATACAAAATATAGTTATTATACTGTACTATTTTATAATAAATACTAGCTTTGATATAAAGCTGCAAATTCAATTTCGTGATTAACATTTCAATTTAAGTTTACCTATAGGTTTCTATAATACTATTAATTTAAAATGTTAATAAGCATGGAATATTTTTTTTTTCAACTATGTACTTTTCATCGTTATAATCATCAGGATTCGCGTCATCGATATGCTAATATTTGACGTTGATGAAACATTTTAAAATTCTAATTTTTCAATATTAATTTTACAAATAACATTTTAAGTAATAAGTTTTCAATCCTATCGGCAGTCCTATTGTCTATTTTATATTCAATTAAAATCATGCTGCTGCTTTTAATTACAATGAAATTATTGTGTCTGAATTTAGTTAATACCTTCTCTTCACTTAAGTTAAATTCGTATATTCATAATCAATTAATCAACGATGGGTAAATTGGTTAGTATAGTATATTTGCGACAATCTGTAATTGTAGCTATTTGGAAACTGCGTGAATACAACAAGAAATAGAGAAAATAGTTTGTAAAACGAAGGTATATTTATTATTTATATTTGCTTTTGGTTATGGTAATAACGTAGGGCTGCCGTTGAGGATGCAAAAGAAAATCCAAACAAATTAACTTATACATTTAATTTATTGATTAAGTATTACAATTATTTATTCCTAAGGCGTGACAGTCTGTTCGATGTCAGAATAAAAAGTGAATATTTATAGTCTAAATTATAATTGAATGAAATCGAAAGATATAACGCAATCGGTGAATCACAAGTTGGTCCCCACGGTACGATAATTCTATCTATTGATAATCGGTAGTACTCGATGTTCGGAAGGTCTTGCGAAACAAAGCAACGACGGTGGTCCAGGCGGTAGCTTCAAGGAACGCAGTCAGTCATATATAGTGTGATTATTTCTTTACATGCTAATACACAAAATAATATACACAAAAGTATGTTTTCGATTTGATTTTCTTACAGGATGTTTACATCTTCAATACAAATTTCATTCATAGCCAAATGTGTTGCTAAGCGCAAAAGTCGAGAATCCTTCCACCAGTTAAAACACCACCACCTGTTCAATATATTTACGTTAAAGGTAAGTTAAGGTTCCTATGAAAAGAAAAAACGTAAAAATTGCGTAATAAATAATAAAAACAATACTTATCTTTTTCCTATACATACAAATGTGGATCAAACAAAACAAAGGCGCCATAGGATTATCTTTGCTATACCTTCAAGTTGTATATACGGTATGGATTTTCACTTTTGACATAGCGAAGTTAGTCTGGGCAACTCATATATAATATTTACAACGAGATTTCTTTCTTTGATTAAAGTTGAAAATAGTTGTGTAATATATAAAGTTCATGATAATATTGAAGTACCTAATACAATTTTTTTTTATAAATATTCGAGTACTTAAATTCTTTTAGTTATTATTAGTTTAGGCTCACAAGGATACACCCGCGTATATACAGGTTATTGCGGCAAATAGTAGCCTATGTGTTATTTTGATGTATCAGCTATATTACTGTAAAGTTTCATCCAAATCCGTTGAGTAGTTTTTAGGTGAAAGAGTAACAAAGATCTATCAACACAAACTTTCGGTTTTATAATATTAATAGGATTACACTTTGAATCACATTAGTTCAAACTGAAAAAAATAAGAACAAAACGACTGTCAGTATAGCAATTGTTTGTAAATAAATACAAATGCACAATACATATGACTCAAGGCTCCATGAAAACAAACAAGTCGATTCTGCAAATAAAACTGAATAAAACGGGATCGAAAACGTTTGCACTCCGGTCATTTGCAAAAGGAAATAGAACCGTAACCGGATTGGCGGCACTCCACGTTTGTCACCAACAACCTACTTGCGGCCTATGTTGACCTGAGCTAAAGACTAATTAGGCCGGTGTTATTGCTTTTAAATTATAACATTTTTAAATTGAAATCATAAACACCATTATACATATCGATAATATCCACTGTTTGAGTGATAAAAGGAACACCGGCGGCTTTTTAGGGTGATTTAACTACAATAATTCTCAAATCCACAGAAAATTCTTTTTTTTTATGACATAGAAGCAAGTGAGCAGACGTATCGCCTGATGGTAAGCGATTGCTGCCGCCCATGGACACCCGCACAAGTGCGTAGCCGGCCTTTTAAGAAGGAGTACGCTCTTTTATTGAAAGTTTGAAATCGTATTACTCCGGGAATATCGCAGGCGACAGTTTATTCCACAGTTTAGTTGTGACATGCATAAAGTTCCTGGAAAAGCACACAGTTGCGAACTGCCAACCATCTAGATGATGGGGGTATAATTTCTGTCGCGTAGGACGATGGCGTATGTCATCATTTCCTGTAGTTAAATCAAGATATATAAAAGGCTGTAATATAGCATCGATTTACTCTGATCATGTGCCCAGTAGCAGTAATTTATTTCTACAAGGACTTACATAAAAAATTCGAATTGAAAAACGATCTGCTAGTAATTTTCAGACTTATATGCACGTCATAGCAATCAATTTGTTTGCCTGAACAATTTATCTAACAAAAATTAAATAAAAACAGCAAATAATCTTTATTGTTATATTTTTCCTTTCAGAGCTGTCCGGATCCGTACTGATATTATGAATATTCTTTTAAAGTGTCATTTTATATGACAGCCATTCTGTTTTGTCTATTGAATGTTGTCTGGATATTGTTTGGTTACTTAGTTTATTTTCATATTTTAAAGAACTTTTATGACAAGTTTTATCACAATTTTTAATACTATGTAAAACTTGTATAGCCTTTGACGGGCAATAACTGATTGAGTGATTCAAATTTACTATTGCTAAAGACTTTAAGTGGACTTTAAAATAAACACTGGTTTTCAGTTTATAGACCTGGACCTCGAAGAATGGTTAAAGATGTAGCTGCCTTTAATTTAGCCAGTTTGATGAAGATCATCGCTCAAAATTAGCTAAGTCTCTCACCCTATTCTAGTTCTGAAAGAGATCTGGAATCCAGTTTCCAATATCCGCCCATGCAGGTCGCTTCATAATTTGTCTTCTCATTGATACAAAATCACACATTGTTTTAATTATCTGTTGCCACTCCATCCATCCTATGCCGATACAAGGCTGTACAGACCACTTAAGTTTAAAAGTAAAAGGTATTTATAATCAGTACTTGAAAGCTGTAACTAGGTTAGTCCTATGATAAACTTATATATTAATTTCCAACCACATGTCTAGCAGAATTTAAATCGATTAATAGAGTGCTTTAAAATCGAGTCGGGTGTTTGACAGTGATGTAATAGGAATATCTTAGATGCTAGACAATATTATATAGCGCTATGGATTACCGCCGCCCATGGACACCCGCAACACTAGAGGCGTCACAAGTGCGTTGCATACCTTTGGGGATGGGGAGGGGAATGAGGGAGGTTTTGAGGATATGGGCTTCCGGTATCCTCACTCACTAGGTGAAACACGAAACGGTTAGCAAAGAAAACGCCAGAATGATAAGTGTTTTAGGACCTTAATTTGGTTATGATATTTATCATCTTTGGTGTTTTTATCAAATCAACAGTCTTAAAAACTCCGCTGCTGGGCATGGTCTACTTTTCTCGGTAAAATTAGTTTGAATTAATTAGTACGACCATTTTTCCACGTATCGTACCCAGCAGCCATGGCTACCCAAATATCAGTGCCGTAGGTTGCATGACTATCCTTAATTCTCTTCTTAATAACCCTAATCTTACTTCGCAGCTTAAATCCTTGAGTTGCAACCATGACAGAGATCTTCAATCCAATAACAAACTTTTAATCCTGTGTCCAATACATCTCTTCTCTTGTTGACTCTTCCTTTGCTATACAATATATTCTTCTATGGAATGCGCTCCCAATCGAGCTTAAGATGTCAACAAATCGTGACAAACTGAAAGCCAAAGTTTGAGAACTACTCAAAAAACGGCTTACAAAAATATCAAGACTTCGACAATTATGACGTTTTCGGATTTTTTTATTATTATTAAATTTTTATATCAACTATTTATATTATTATTATCTATTTATTATCATAATAAAATATTGATATGTGCATTCGTGTATATATTTTATTTGGCATTAATATTATTGTTACTTATAAATCCATAAATCAACGTTTTCTTCCGTTCATTCTTTTTATATCATACATATACACCTGCCTTGTCCCTTACTGAACCATGGGGATGGGAGGGTGATGGGGGATGGGTTGGGATATGGGCTTTCGGTATCCTCACTCACTCGGTGAAACACAGGGCATGTGCTGTTTCACTCTAGTTTTCTGTGAGGCCGTGGTATTACTCCGGTCGAGCCGGCCCATTCATACCAAAGTGTGGCACTCACATGGTTAGAATAGTTTAACCGACTTCTAAAAAAAAGAAATAAGAAGTTCGCAATTTGACTGTACTCTGTTATGTTTCTTACAATTCTTTTTTTATTTGAAAGCTTATGCTCCCCGCGTTCGAATTACGTAAAAAGTTCGAGAACTGAACTAAATTGAAATGGGTCCAACCATTTTTCCAGTTTTGGTCCAGCTCTCGAACTTTTTGTTCAAATTTATACTATTATTTCAAGCATACATAATTTATTACAGAGAGCTTCACCTTACATAAAATATTTTGTTTTCAGTTTCATCCTTATTTGTTTTGTTTCTCATGCAAATTTTTTTCTTAAGTGAAACTCGTTACTTCGTACGAGATCAGATATCAATATAATTCTATGGGCTATTATTTTGGTAGCACAGCACGACACAAATGCAAGTTGGCGAGTAGGCGAGTAATCAGAAAGTGCAATATATATGAATCAATAACATCGAGTCGGCAAGTGCAGCTGCATACAATACTGCCAATATTAAGAACGCGAAGGAAAAGAGCAGTTGTTTACACACTTCATAGGCCAAACACTTCAATTTTCGTTAATTGCTCCTGATGTGGTTGTTTAGGACAAGATCTGATGACTTGATGAATTTTTAAATTTGATTGATGAGATGATTGTTGATAAGAACAAAGTTATACCTTTTACAGTACTTCAGATACAATTATAATATTTACGCTTCAGCGTGAATGGGCCGGCTCGATCGGAGTGATACCACGGCCTCACAGAAAACCGGTGTGAAACTGCGCTTGCGCTGTGTTTCACCGAGTGAGTGAGGATACCGGAAGGCCATAACCCAACCCCTCCCCCCATTCCCATCCTCCTCCCCATCCCCCAAACGCTGGCAACGCACTTGTGACGCCTCTGGTGTTACGGGTGTCCATGGGCGGTACTACACTATACACTAAAAAAGACACATAATTTCAAAGGAAAGTACTGGTTAGTTTTGTTGTACTATAAACAAGTAATATAAATAATATAACATAAGCACTTGTTATATCTTCAAATTTACATCCGCTAAGTTGATGGAAATCATGTTGGAATCCAATAAAATTACATTCCACTTGTTCCATGAACTCGTACATTCGAGACTAATTAAATATGCGTCTCAGCTCTCACAGTACCAACTACCGATTAAAGACTATTGAAAAATTCTTTACTTCGAAACTTGCAACACTATAAATGAAACTGCATTCTTTCGTTTGTAAAACTGAATGTAATTAAATGCTCTATCATTTTAATTAATCATTAATCAAACGGTCTTATGCCTTATGTAATAGATGGGGTCGAGTCAAATGTTTGTATGATCTGCAAATGTTTCTTTCGGAGAGCAAAAAGAACTATGTTTTATAATATTAATGAAAAAAAAAATAATTAATAATATTAATCCACTAATTAAACTTTTTATATATAACAGTAGGTATTAGCTTTCAATGTAACATTACAAACACTTCATGTTAACATATTGCGAGGCTCCTCTTCCAATCAGATGAGGCAAATAAGCTACAAGCCGATAGACAAACAATGGTCCAATGAAACTAACTACAGCTTTGTTGAACTTGGCCGTAAATCCAATTTACAACACACTGTAGTGCCACAACATTCGTTGTCATGAATCTGTACAAAAATTGAAGTGTTTTTATGTATACACATCAAAAAATCTATTTTAATTTTCTGTCTATTTGTCTGCTTGTTCCGCTTCGTCTCTGGTACGGCTGGACCACTTTTGTCGGTACTTTCACTCGCAGATAGTTGATGATATAAAGAGTAGCTTACGCTACTTTTATTTAAGATTATCTTTGCTCCACATTGGTTTTTAATGTGGTTGTTGTAAAGATGTAACAACTACCAAAAACTCGGCATGGGCCGCTAGTTTAAAATACGTTTGTAGTTTGTAACACTTGAAAATTATTTTAAATTGTGATACATATTTATCATGACTACTCCATTGGCATATTGGTTAGCGTATGCGATAGATAATCTAAAAGGACTTAGGCTTAATTCCCGGGTCGGATCAATAAAGTGTTATTATTTGCCTGGTTAATAGAAGTTTTTAATAAGAATCTGGAGCTTGATCTTTGGGATCTAAACCCCTGGGCCTTGGACAGCACCTGAAGCCATCAGTCCTGCGTCTGTCCTCTCTTCAGTCGTGTCGGATAGCCGTCCCATGGGATAATTAGAGAGGGAACAGATGGTGCACCTGTGTTTCACCGCCGCGATTGAAGTTGACTAGGAGTACACATGTTTATAGTAAAAATCTAATTATTACTATTATCGAAGTGTAAGGAATGATATAGGCAGGTGAAGAACAGATGTGTAAAAGAGCGGAAGAATCTCCTGACACTTGATCCTTAAGAGACACAAGTATATATTACCCTTTCCAACCAGAAACTGGGGCATGGGGGTTAATTGTTTTCTTTACTATATAATAAGGAATCCTGTAATTAAGTATTCAATATTGATACAAATATAAATAATATTTATATAATATTTTAGTATAATTTGCAGAAACGCAAACTTATTCGTGAAACAAACATTCTACTTACACAAAAGCCGATATTCAATTATTTATATCGTGACCAAATATTAAGATTTTAATTACGACAACGTTTAGGAAACTGGGGCGATCAAAGAGAAGTTCATTGTTTCTCTAAGTTTATAATTGTTTTCTGTCAACAATTGATGGCCCTGTCAAAAAGTTACATCTCCGCCCCACTGTCAAATACTTGACAACTGATAGGCAATTTCAGATTAGAGAATTCTCTTAAATGACCTTTAATATATTGACTGTTTAAGTAATGATTATATGGAGAGGATTCAAGCACCTACCCCCCTAGCCAAGTTGACATTCTACAAAGGAAACTAACAAATTTATGGGGATGACATCATTTCAACGATAAGTCACTTAGTCAAAACAATATAAAATATAACCCTTAATACAATAGAATAGAGTCGAATAGAGTAGAAGAGAATCGATGCGAAACATTTGCATCTGGACTAAGGGGACTTTTACTTACGCCACGTTTATTATTGGTCTGTATTATGGAGACAATTACTATAATATAATTGAACGAATATAAATTTAGAAGTAGATACTATCTAGGTACTAGAAATCACATGGTGGTCGAGTTCCAAAAGTTTTTCTTACTTTATATGCTACTAACTGTTGCCGGCAGCTCGCGTGGAAGTTGATTAAAATTTTTCTTTTTCAAAACTGTGTAAGTATGTATAAGTAATGCATTTGTTTAAAATGTGTATATTTTTGATCAAAAACCCACTAATAAAGGACTTTTATGCAAACTTTCGACCCTCATACCCCTTTAGGAGTAGAATTCCCATAAACGCTGATTTTAGTATTCATTTATTTGCAATCAAAAGCCTGAAGACAAAGTTTCAGGGTACTTCAAAAACGACGGACTTCCAGACTAACCTATATACGAAATGTCAAACCCTTTTTGACCCCTTAGGGGTAAAATATCCAGAATCACTTAAATACGTATCTATGTAAAATAATAAAAAATAAACATGAAGTTTCATGTTCCTAATTTTAAAAAAGACGGACTCTCATATGCCATTTCATCCCCTTGGAGGCAGAAATTCCGAAATTCCTTCCTTAGTGAGTGTCTAATCTATAAAGCGATTCTGCCTACCAAATTTCATAGCCCTAACTTTAATTGTTTACGCTTGGCGATGGTGAACCTTTGGCCTCAGCCATCTCCTGGGGGGAACCCGAGCCCATCAGTGGGATATTATGGGTTGTTAATGAATGTGAATCAGTCAGTCAGAACATATTATTTTATAACTATAGATCAATATATCGTTGTTTACATTTTGATCACGACAAATCAAATAATTATATTCTGGGAATTATTAGCTTTATATTGTATATTAATTCTATGTTTTTATACATAGAAAAGTGCAGTACAAATGACATCGACAATTTTGAGAAATTTTACTCATGGTTTAGTTACTGGTAAGTTACTGTTGCTATATTTTTTTGCTGATTAAAACCATAAGTTATTATTAAACTGGTCCGAAAAGCATTAGCTTAAAACAGAAGATGCATCTCTGAAGAATTTTTCTCCAAACTTACAATTCCTTCGTTTTCTGTTCCAATTTGCGCAAAACAACTGAAAATAAAATGCGATGCGATGCAACGTCGTATTAATATGTTTTACACGTATGAATATATTACTCGTAATATCTTTCATCAGGGCAGTGCCAAATTGGAAATACATGAAATACATTCCAATAACTTTAGATTTCATATCCCAATAATATTTACAGAAGTGTAAGTTCGAACGGAAACGTGATCAAAGGTTAATTTATTTCAAAACTTCATGTTTTTTATGGGATTGGGGGGGCAAACGAGCAGACGTATTCCCTAATGGTAAGCGATTACCGCCGCCCATGGACACCCGCAATACGAGGCGTCACAAGTGGGGAGGGAGACGAGGGAAAGGGTTGGATTATGGGCCGCCGGTATCCTCACGCACTCGGTGAAACACTGCGTAGGCGCTGTTTCACACCGGTTTTCTGTGAGGCTGTGGTATCACTCTGTACGAGTCGGCCCATGCACGCCGAAGCGTATGGAATTAAGTCGTTAGACTTAATTCATACATCATTTAAGGATCATTCAAAGCATTCAAAAACGACTTGCCTCTAAGATGCTAATACTGATTTTATTAGATACTAAACGCGCCCTGGTCGTTCTGGAGATTAGACGAAACAAAGAATTTTTTGTTTTGATGTACCGTATATACTTTCAAGTATTCAAGAAGAGAGTTTAAGTAATATTTCACGAAAAACAGTTATTTTGAAATTTCAAGAATACACTTCATTTTTTTCAACCGTGGGAGAGCCACGCTTCGGCATGAATGGGCCGGCTCGACCGGAGTGATACCACGGCCTCACAGAAAACCGGTGTGAAACAGCGCTTACGCTGTGTTTCATCGAGTGAGTGAGGATACCGGAGGAACTATCCCCCTTCCCCCCAGGCCGCCATAGTGTGGGTCACCATGCTGCATTGTTCTTTTTCGCATTGAGGATGGTGACCACCACTCTTGGATTCTGCTCATGCTTTCCATCAGGCAGGGCAGAGTCATTTTGGCAGCTTAAATATATATAAAAAAAAAAAAAATTGTTTATTTGTATAGATTTGCATAACAACCAACATTGTTCTACACTTTAATAAGATCATAGAGATTTCAGGGCAAGTACATTAAACCTGAACGATGACTCATAAAACCATTAGTCAATAAGTAAATACAAAATTGAACTTCTGTTCTTATTTCATATGTACATCAGTTTATTGTGTTCGTTATTGAATTTGTTTTCAATCTCAACTTTGTCGGATTATGAATATTTTTTTATCGCAACGGCAGCGATAGGCAATATTCATAAGTGAAGCAGGCAAAATGACAACTAAAGGAGTGAATATTATGATTTTTATTTATTTGTTTATTTATAACTTTATGCACTTTAGTACATCGGCGGACTTAATGCCCAGGGCATTATCTACCAGTCAACCTTAGGGTGGTGTAGAAATCTTGTGAGGTAGGCGCGCAATGTTTTCGTTTTTAACTATTTCAAAATATACATTACACAGCATTGCATATATAGATATGTATGCAAATACATAAACATTATGAATATATATTTTATAATAATTACATATACATACAAACATATTTACATTACATTCGTACACTAGTGGATAAGAAAGTGTTGGACTGCTATCGTTGTGATGACTCTGCCATGCCAGTGAGAAGGAGGTCATGTACTTTCTTTTTAAAAATGGAACGGTTAGTGGACATCCTGATTTCAAGTGGTAGCGCATTCCAGAGTTGTTTGAACTGTTTGAACGAAGAACGAAGAGTTTACAAAGTCTGAATTGTGGGTGGGACATAAAAGAAGCAGATTATTTTCTGAGCGAAGATTTCTGTTGTGATTGGAGGACAGGAAGCGGAGATAGGGATCCAATAGATTTTAAATTGATGCGTTGGCGTAGTCAAATTACTAATTCAGCTTCAATACATATTTCAGTACTTGGAAATTATATAATGTCTTCTGATTTTCTGAAAATAGATTTGAGCTTATTTAAATACCCTTACAATAGAAACATATTTCAGCGTTAGGTTTTCATCTGACACATTGCTGTATTGAGTCCATTTTTGGCACAGAAAAACTGTTTTACGCATACTAGGTTTTTTTTCATATACCGAAATAAATATTTTCTTTCCATATATCGGCTGAAAAGCTGTTGTCTAAGGCTCTCCACAACATTTATTTATTTTAATTTAAATCTTTATACACACATGTATATCGGCGGGCTTAATGCCCAAGGAATTCTCTACCAGATAACTTTTGGATAATGTAGAAATTTTATAAGGTATTCAGATTTTTTTTTAGTAAATTCTGAGAACTCCCATAATATAAACTTACAAAAATAATTACACATATACACAAAAGAATATGGATATATTCCGTACTAATACATAAACTTTATATCATTCTAACACTTTGATTGTATATTTTAATTATTGTTTTCCTGCACAACGTTAAAAGATAGGTATTCTCCTTTTTTTAATGAGAAATGACTTGTTGACATCCTGTTTTCGATTGGGAGAGTATCCCATAGCAGTATTGCATTGTATTTGAAATTGTAATCTCAAGAAATAAATTAAACATGCGAACATACTAAATAGCATTGTAATATAGAAGCACTAAATACGGAACGTGATCACTGCGAGTCTTAATTTAAGAAACTATAAATATAAGACAACTATTTATTTTAGTTCAAACCATAAACATTACCCACGTAAGCCGTAAATAACTTCACTGGCCACAAGTTAAGTAATACTAAAGTTTGTAGGTATACACGAACACGAAACTTCGTTACTTATTCTTATTTGGGTTTGTTAGGATTGTGTAATTTAGTGATAAGTACAAGAAAGAGAAAAAATACATGTTCTGATAGCCTATGTACCAGAAAATGTATTTTTTCTCTTTCGTACAATAATATTAATATTTTCCATTATAACAATTGCACAAATTGGTACTCCTATTAACGTTAAAAGATAGGTATTCTCCTTTTTTTAATGAGAAATGACTTGTTGACATCCTGTTTTCGATTGGGAGAGTATCCCATAGCAGTATTGCATTGTATTTGAAATTGTAATCTCAAGAAATAAATTAAACATGCGAACATACTAAATAGCATTGTAATATAGAAGCACTAAATACGGAACGTGATCACTGCGAGTCTTAATTTAAGAAACTATAAATATAAGACAACTATTTATTTTAGTTCAAACCATAAACATTACCCACGTAAGCCGTAAATAACTTCACTGGCCACAAGTTAAGTAATACTAAAGTTTGTAGGTATACACGAACACGAAACTTCGTTACTTATTCTTATTTGGGTTTGTTAGGATTGTGTAATTTAGTGATAAGTACAAGAAAGAGAAAAAATACATGTTCTGATAGCCTATGTACCAGAAAATGTATTTTTTCTCTTTCGTACAATAATATTAATATTTTCCATTATAACAATTGCACAAATTGGTACTCCTATTTTTGTAAATGAATTCAAGGAATGGGGGAAGGTCGTAACAAGATTGTATTTTTAAACTAGTTACCTTAATTTACTTGATTGGTTTTCACGTGGTTCAAGCCTCAGGTTCTCCATCCAGCATCTTAGCGATCTTGCGGAAATCATCACTCTACCTGTTCTATGAACGTCCTACATTACGTTTGCCGAGACGTGGTCTCTTCTGAACTATAATTCGTCTGTACTAATATATAATATGTTTATATGCTAATATATTTTCTATGTATAATATGTATGTATTTACGAAAAAAAGTAAATATGCATTAATATCAGTTGTCTAGTACCATAGTACAAGCTCTGCTTAGTCTGGGGCTAGATGGTTTTATGTATTTAAATGTCCGAATATATTTATTATTATTATTTATTTATATAAAGCTGAATAATTTCTTTGACTAATTAGATTTGATTTTTTTTCAGTGTTAAATAGCTCATTTATCGAGAAAGGCTATATAATATTTTTGTTTGTTTAACCTTGTCAGCTAAATATAGCAAGTACTTGGTATGTTTTAAATTGGAAACTTATATTTTTAATGCTGAGTATTCTGCGTATTTCTCAAGAGCGTAACCTATAAAAAATACCAGTTTACTGCATTTTGGCCAACTTCTCAGCAATGTGTTGGGTAATGTTATAATCATAAAGATTTCTTATAATTATTAAACTAGAAACCTGGGGGCATGTCTATAGACCCTGCTGAAGTTCAATTCAACTACTAATTCTTCAGTTTTCTTCTTCTTGGTTTTTAGTTTAACCTTGTATACGTGTAAGTATGCCATAGTTAGAAATTTAGGAAATTATATTTACAAATTAGTATTGATTTATATGTATTTCGGTACGGCTGCAGTATTTGAGTTTCTTGATTTGTTGATTGTTCTATACTTGTAAGCTACTTTTCAGAAATAAATCTTATTATTAT
>PKRV01000203.1:379076-402905 GCA_003709505.1 Hyphantria cunea | reverse complement strand
AACTTCTCAGCAATGTGTTGGGTAATGTTATAATCATAAAGATTTCTTATAATTATTAAACTAGAAACCTGGGGGCATGTCTATAGACCCTGCTGAAGTTCAATTCAACTACTAATTCTTCAGTTTTCTTCTTCTTGGTTTTTAGTTTAACCTTGTATACGTGTAAGTATGCCATAGTTAGAAATTTAGGAAATTATATTTACAAATTAGTATTGATTTATATGTATTTCGGTACGGCTGCAGTATTTGAGTTTCTTGATTTGTTGATTGTTCTATACTTGTAAGCTACTTTTCAGAAATAAATCTTATTATTATATTATATTATTATATTAATATCACGGTAAGTCCAATAGGAACGGAGCACCAATGAAGAATGTTATAAAAAGCGTGGAAAATTATTACACCACGGGCAATAGGAGACGTAAACGACGTTGCGTGGATCGGCTTGTTAATCGATATAAATCAGTATGAATAATAGCACGAATAGTGTAGTGGTGCCGCGGTAGCCTCGACGCTTCCTATTGCGCCAAAGTGTTGTCGGATCAATGCCTACATAGCCCAACATTTTGTGTGATCCCAAAATTGATTGCCTGGGTCTGGGTGTTCTTTGTCTTCGTTTAAGATATATTTATAAAGTCCTCAGAGGCACAGAATTTATTCTAGTAGGGAAGTTATTTTAAGAAATGTAAAAAAATGTGAGAACAGATTTCAAATTAATAAAATTTATTAAATATCACTAATAACAAATCTACGGAATCAGTAGAAACTCTATCGTCGCAAAAGCATAATATACCGTTGTACGGCAAGCAGAAGTCATACAAATACATTATGAAAGAGACCCAGTAATGTAAGTGGTAGCTTATTTTTCTCTACAAAGGAATAGAAGTTTAAAATTATACTTGAGAAATAGCTACTATACAAATTTTTTCACTAAAACACTATCAGTAAGTCCCAATTACGAGTACTAACAGCTCGAAGCGTGTGGGTACTAGTACAAAGTTTTTATTTTAGTATATTCATTGTTTATAATTAAAATTAACATATATGAAAGAGACGAAGGGTCTTCTCACAAAGGGACAACGTCATTGTGATTTTAGGATTGTAAGTGTTTATTGGCGACAGTAGCTTAGTAAAAACGTCTTTTTTTTTAAATATGAGAACCAAAAGCATGAGCAGAATTTAGGAGTAGTCACCTACCATACCAATTGCGAATGGAGACAATGTTACAATGCAGCACAGTGACCCACATTAGGACAGTCTATTAACATGCTGCTGCTTCATTGGAATTTGTAAATCATGTCTCTGGCATTTAAAATTTTCTTTAAGAATGTTTTTATAAAACCATTTGTAAGGAGTGGTTCCGCGGTAAAACGCTTATATATAAATTTTATTGTTAATTCCCTGATGCTTTTCAAGTTTGAAGGACTACCAGCCTGTACCTAGTCAAGTGGAGATACGGTGAAGCACTTATAATTCCCTGCTATTCACCAAAAGTTCTAGAGAACGGTACTCAGTGAATACTCTGGCTTTGCAAACCGTTGAAGTGTTATACCAATATTGTTGATGTGATGTAGGGTAGTTGTAAAATCAGATCAATACCTATTCGTATATTGAGATTTTTTAACTAATTTGTCCTCTCGTTTTGTACATAACTTTCATGAAGCACTGGGATTAGAAGGAAGTAGTGACGTCACGCACGTCTCCTTCTTTAACAAACTGAAAACTGTAATCGAGTTCCTTTGGATATGATCAGCCCTAAGGTGATATTTAGTACAAAATTTCAATCTAACCATTACTGATATGGAACTGTAACAGAAGCACTATGGTCACGTACTGACATAGAGCAGCATAAGCCACCGAACGTCGGGAAGTAGCCAGTGCCTTATTCTGATACAAAACAGTCTGGGTTTTTGTGGGGGAAACATTCATCACCATCAAAAAGACTTTCGTCTTTAGGCACTGTGCGATAGACGATGGAAAAACTCGACGAAGTTTCCCAACCTTAACCAGCTGAACTCTCATTCATGGGGTATCCTCTCACTCACTCGGTGAAACACAACGCACGCTATTTTATCGCTGTAAGGTCACACACTAATGTTTATCGAGAACTTACTGATACTCTTTTATCTCTTCCGTCCTCTACCTGTTTTATTTAGTGATTGTTGGCTTTGGAGCAGTAACAACATTACTCTATAATTCACTTTGAACTTACTTTAACTTACGAACTCTCTATTACAAAAGTTTACCACTACCAAGCTGCATTAGCAATTCTTTGTACAGGTATTACAAAATAACTAAACTAAACTCCCGCTATAATTTTCTTTTGAGTTGAACGAAAAGAAAATGTCCTATAGTTGTAATATTTATAGTGCAGTAATTTTCAAAGGAACATATTTCAACTGTATAAAATTTGACTTTTAAGTGGCGTAGTGATAGCGCATGCGTGGCGTATTTACAACTCTGTGCAAATATTTGTATAATCTGCAACCGTTCATATCAAGATTTAGATGTTTTCTAGAAGGCATAAGAACTAGAAAAGTTACCCCGAGACCCTATCTGATGTCTACGAGATGAACGTTAAAGAGATGTTTTCTAGGTTTAATGGATAGGTTATTCGAAAAAAAAAGTGTAAAAACATTATATCAGTCAATTTAGCCTTCCTTTTTTTTTACGTGTGGAAACCCCCTCGGGCCTTCACCCTACCGGAGTTTGCGGCGGGGCGGTGTGTCGGAATCGAACCGACTAAAACCACACGGTGTGCCACTCTGCGCCTGAGACGGGAGGCAATTTAGCCTTCCTAGCACAAGGTCTACGTAGTTTATAACTAAATCTCATTGTGTGTTATATCTCCAAAAATTCAAGTTATATACTTAACACTGAAATTTAAACACAGACTTTGTTATTGGCATTTGTACATTGTAACAAGTAAAGCATTATTAAAAAATAAAATAAAACCCGATGGCGTTAATATCATATATAAAACATATAAGTTGAATATATATTCGTAAACACCGTTAAAAATCTTTATTTTGATACGACACTCGATACATTTTGAAAACATTTTTTATGAGGTGACTTTTTGCTCCAAAATTCGTAATATTGTTGCTTTTTAATTTTTATGTACCCAGTGTCACTCTCATGACTAAGATGAATCTATTGACACCACTCACATGAAAATACGACAAGTTGCTCTAGATCGTGCTAAAGAAATATACATACATACACTCGAGAAACATAACCCTCCTTGTTTCGCAGTCAGGTAAAAAATACAAAATATGTTTTAAATGTATGTCTATTATTCCATACATGAAATATAATGAAATTACTAAAAAAAACGCACGCAACGCTATCTAGTCTCAAACGAAGCAGAGCTTGTACTATCAGTTACTAGACAGCCGAACCGTGTAGACAGCCGAAAGAAATATAAATATACTTTTACTTTTTTATTTTGTAATAAATATTATTATGCATATAAAACAGTCAAACTCCCGAACAAAAATATGCATATCTCACAAATATTTAAGAACTTTAAAGAAATATAGTTGGTTAGTAAGAATATAGCACGAAACTCACCGCGATCGAGAATACTCGGAACGAGGTCGGATGATTCGTGAGATACCAAAACCCTCCCGCAATTAAGCTTCAGATCTCAAAACTTGTTGTTGAGAGTTTGAAGATAATATGTGAGTTCGTTCAAGGAACTATGTGAATCGTACGATGAACTACATTAATCGTTACGTTGTTTGTGTATGGCGTTGAAGAGATAATGTCTGGTAAAGTAATTCCTTTATCGAAAATCATTGGAAGAATTTCTTGAGATCAATTACATCGCTGTCCAGCCGATCCGACCCATTTTTTGCAAAGCATGGCTCTTTCAAAAGAATGACAAAGTGGCTTAAAACAGAATGTCCAAGAGCGGGAAGGTTAGTACTCTTAGAGGATTAATCAAAAGCTCCTTGTTTTGCAGTATATGGCGAAATACTGAGGCAAAGGAGTCATACGTCCTTAAAATACAACTTATTTCAATAAATTTCTGCGATATTCAGATAACAATATATAACCCGAATTCATTATTCTCAAGCGGTATTGAGTCAAGTAATATTGAGGTAATCGTATCTGATGACGCCTTTGTCTTGATGTGATTACCGATAATACAATACGATCCCACTAATGAATTAAGTTGAAAATCTAATGTGGACTAGACCGATTGAACATCATCAAATTGATTTAACTTAATAAGATAAAGGCAATTAAGTATTTAATAATATAATAAAAATAATTGTAAAGCGAAAAATTTGGTACCTTTTCGATACAACAGCGTTTTTTATGGTTAGGTACATATTTTGTAATAGTTAGGGTTTAGTGCCCATAATATGTTTTTTTTCACTTGTAGGTTATTTCATTTCAATGTAATAAAGCTATAAATCTTTTATTTCAAGTAGGCCTCTGTAGGAACTTTCGAAACGTTACAGTAATGACTCTAGTTGTGCGGTTCCAAAACACTCGTCTTATGGAGAAGAACCGGCAAAAACTTCATAAGTTACCCTTTTAAAAACAGAGATTTACATATTTATTTAAGCCCTTGACACACGTACAAAGTATAAAACACCAGTAAGTAAATATTAGCATATACCAAATATTACAAATAACAATGGCTAAACTGAACAAATATCTGGCGGGAACGTCAAGGCATGTCAAACTTCTAGAAAAAGGAGCCATAGAGACAATGAAAAACAAAAAAGTAACATTTAAATACAAATCAAGTCAGCACTTTAAACTCTCAAGCCTGTTGTTCTCTTATTTTTCTTTTTCTTTTTTCATTCTTATTCCAAAGTAAAAGTTATACTTGACAAAACAGGATTATCTGGTTCATCATAATCTGAATGCTTACGTTTCTGTCCACTCAAGACAATATATTTAAGTATTAAACTTGAAGATTTTGTAATGATAATATTAGACTACGGATAATTCCAGTTGTTAGAAGAATTATTTTTAAGTTCATCTATTTAGTTATTATTGTGAAATATTTTTGGTTAACTATGAAATATGGTTTTATTTTATTTATTCTTCTTTTAAAAAGATATACTCCTGCATTTTGAATGTTGTCCTGTGTCGCAGGATACTATATAGGCATACATAAAACAAAAAAAAAAAAAAAACACAGACTCAGAACTACAATTTGTGGATCACAAAAAGTGTTGTCCCATGTAGGATTTGAACTCACAACACTCAGTACAGTAGAAGGTGGCGTGATAGCCGCTTAAACTACCCATGTGGTCTTAGTCTCTTTCCTATTGGGCCCTCAGAACATGGAGACCTCTGGTGGGAGATTTATTCCTCTGGTAGAGGATGGTATGGTAGCCTGATTACAATAAGACGTAATCAGTCTAGTCAACTACGTCACAATTGAAGGAAATGGATAGGGCTTGATTAGGCATGATGCCGATTCACGCCTGGTCCAGGATCATCCAGCGTAGAACGTTTAAAGGCGGCCGTTAGAGTATTTCAGGTGGAAATATAACATACTCCTAGCTTCGAAATCACAAAGGAGATGGAGATTGGAAAGTACAATAAAAGCTTATAAAAATTCAAGCTATAAAGTGTACAAACCTCAGAGTTGCTTACACCAAAAACAGACTTTTTCATAAGTTGCTTTACGAGTAAATCTACAGTAAAAGCAAACGTACTTGATACTAACGATCAATTAATTGTTAGCGTAAGTTTCCGAGAGACTTTCCACCTTTTGATTCCAAGTCTGTATTGTTATATTATGTTATGAAATAATAGAGGATATTCAGGTACCGATTCCTTAAAGAGGACAGTGCATCACAAAGGAATTTTGTAAAATGTTTTTACGGAATGTAATAACGTGGTTCTTGAGTATATTTCTAGATTTGCATTCGTGAAGTGTTTCATTATGAGATGATAGTTCTGGTCTGGTCTGTAGTATATTTCTTATTTTTAGGTTGATTTGGTTAAAAACTCAAGATATACGTAAACATTACGCGTATGTCGGGTAATAGAGGTTAAGTGTTCGACACGAATTAATCAAACCATCACATATCATCATACATCATCATCATCATCATCATCAACAACCCATAATGTCCCACTGCTGGGCTCGGGTATCCTCTAAGGAGAGGGTTAAAGGTCATACGTCTCCACGCTGGCCAAGTGCTTGTTGGGGACTGGCAAGAATACGTTGTGGCTACGAATCTTACAGTTGGATGTTTTTAAGCCGCCCGAAGGCCTCCAACTCGGTTGTTATCACAGGATAACAACTGGGACCGACTGCTTAACGTGATCTTCAAATGACGGAGACGCTCATGGTAACATGCCACCAGCAGTCACCCATCCAGGTACTGACCGCGCCGTCGTTGCTTACCCTCGTTGATTGCTTCTAAACACAGAGTGCAACCGTATCATCATACATCTACTCTTAATTTCGGTATTACTGGTAAGTGAAGTTTATTCAAAATTACTACTTGAAAATATGATCTATATAATTTCTTTAAAAAAAAATAGGTTATCTTCAAACAAAGTCTTACTTTTAGGTGCTTAACTATTGTTTCAAACAAGTAATTAAAAACGCTGTTTAAAGGATTTCACTACTAAGAATCAATCGCACAATTTTTATATTTATGTCTATGGTACTTATTTTCTTGATGTAAATATTCCTAACCGCATTATTATATGAGGAAAAATATTTAACATTGATTTATGATTGACTTCGTTCTTAGTTAATATTTCCTTCATTGCACACCGAAACATTGTTTAGTTACCGTTCATAATTATTGTAGTCAATGAAAGGATATTTAATTTTCATTAAGCTGATATTAATGAAGGCTATACTATTAATCAATTAAAATATATTATGGAAAGTGTATTTAATTCTGTAAAATCTTATTCTTTGTTCCAATATTCTTTCTAATAACTACAATAAATAACTATTATAATTAATATACTCAATCCAAATTGTGTTCATAATAGATTAGTGATTGATCTTTTCAAAATCAAATTATCACTTGGTACGTTACCAGTTGAATCAGAATTGCAAAGCTTATAGCCCTTCTTACTCGTATTATCTCAATAAAATCTAATAGCGGCGAATATCCCACATTTACAGGCAAATTGCTATTTGCTGCCTTATACTGCCAAGGGATATGGTACTGGCCTGTTCATTCGGTATGTTTAAGCATTTATTCGGTATTTCAGCAATATTATATTTTTGATAATGGATTTTGAATATACATTTATAAAAAAAATCCTAGTTTGGTGATTACAATGTCACTTGTATTACATTGTTGATTTTTTTGGTGTTTTAGTTTGAACTACAAGAACATTATTAAATTCATTGTAAATAATTCTTATTTTAATTGAATACTTAAATTAAGTAAATTACAATTGAATCAAGTAAATAAATAGATGAATGATTATTGTTTCTTAATTTTTTTTATGGTGTAGGAAGCAAACGAGCATACGTATCGCCTGATGGTAAGCGATTAGCGCCGCCCACTGACACCTGCAACACCAGAGGCGTCACAAGTGCGTTGCCGGCCTTTAATTTTTTACTTTATCATTTTATCAGGGTCGTCAGTTTAAATGATGTACTTTTTTCTCCTATTAACACGTGCGTGCAATTAATGATCTTTGAACTAAGTTTTTTCTCAGAGCAAAGTATTGATGAAGTTAAGTTAACAATTTACAACATTGAACTATTCCCATTAAATTTGTGGGGGCGGGAGAGCCACGCTTTGGCATGCCTGGGCCGGCTCGACCAGAGTAGAAAATCGGTGAGAAACAGCGCTATGGTGTGTTTCTCCGAATAGATGAGGATACCGGAGGTCCATTGCCCACCCCCTCCCCCATCCCCACTTGTGACGCCTCTGATATTGCGGGTGTCCATGGACGCCGGTAATAACTTTCCATCAGGTAATACATGAGCTCATTTGTCCACTATTCGATAAAAAAAAAATTCAGCGGTTTTAGCTATTTGCCTAGCTGACATTTAGCCTTTACTCAATGATTCATGAAAAATGATAAAAAAGGTATATTACACCGTTATAAAGTGAAGGAAACTTGTCCTCGCATTTTTACAAAATGCTTTGAAATTGCAGTTTCAAATTATTTTTCATTTTAGGATTATGTTTTGTTTACCTTGCATTTGTATTGATTCAGACTTAAAGATTAGCTATGTGAGCCATCTTCGCTGGCATCAGCGGAGATTTGAGTAGGAGATTAAGAGATTGCCATGAGTGAAATCGGTCGGAGGGTTATTATTATTATTATAGACTCAATAGTAACAGAATAGACAGAATATTGATGAATTGATGATTTACACATAAATGAAATACTGCAAGCACTATTACTAGCGCAATCCATTACTGGTATATGTCATCTTTTAAATAATATAGGTTTTTTCTTGTTAAGGTATGAAATTTCCAGTAGAAAATTACCAACAGCATTAGGCGTTCATTAGGGATTTGCAATTCCGTATGCCTCGTTACAGCATTCCCGCAGTTGTTTGCATGTTTATGAGCCCTGTGGGATTTCCACTTGCACGTAACGCAAATCCTATGTATAATTTTTTGAATAGAACAACTCCATGTATCAAATACTTAGTCCATTGTTCATAATCATCTAAATATTATATAGCCAAAGCACAGAAGATATTTTTATTTAACCTAAAAGTGGCCAAAATTGGGGGTTACATACTAGGCACAAAATATTATTGAATTAGCGAAGGGTGATCACGCGGTACCGAAGCTACCAAGAAGGCTGATTTAATATAGATGTTATATGTGTTATAAAGCATTATAATGTTCACATTATTTATTTTAAGATTGATACTCAGACAAACAAGATTTATATTTCGACTATTTATAGGCAATAATAATATAACTGTAACGAATTGCCTTCAAGTCATAGATATTAGTTACTTCAAAAATTAAATTAAAATGACAAATACACGTTCTTTATCTAAACTACCTAAGAAATGGTAAATTACACAATTCGGAAAGTTGTTAAGTATAATAATAAACTTGTTATGATAAGAATAAGTGAGATGTTCGCGTTCGGGCTTATAAGCATTTGAGGTCTTTGTAAGACGGTCGTTCGTCAAAGCCGATTACATAAATGACGTCGGGTGGAATCAACTGTTATCGTTCATATTTTACTAAATAGGTCATCAGAAATTAAGTTTTACTCAATAGTAGCCACTAGATTATATTGTTGTTTTACTTACTGACCTTTTTCTCACTTTAGTGCTCTTTACTTTGCTGCCATATAAGAGACAAAATCAAACTATGGTAACAATGTTTCAAAAAAAGAGAAGTCAGAACAAGTCTGGCACTATTTTTAATTATAATATATTAATATAAACAGCTTTAATTAGTATTTCTTTTAACAATTACAAAATTGAAGTGTCAATTTCAATATCTGCAATTGTAATGTACCTGAAACAGAACAATACCCAATATTTAAAAAAATAAAAGGTTGAAAAAAAGCGGGAAATTTATGTTTTAAATGGAAATGTCATAACGGACCCCATCTAAATCAATTAATTATCTTGAACATCTGTTACCTGAAAGTAATTTCAGTTTTTTAAATTCCATTTCCATTTTTTTTTTATTTAAGGTTCCCTTTTTTCATCTCCGAGGGCACATTGAAATGGCTTGATCTAATTTTTTTTTTAACAGTTACCATTAGGTTCATAAATTTATCACTACTTACTTACACTTACAAAAGTGGGCTTGTGTGTGTCCCATATTATTATGGGATATATACAGACATATTTTTTACTGGCGTAGCGTTATTTTAAGACCAATTTATTTGCATTTAAATGTTAAAGAGTAATTTTATAGTTGCTAAGTAGAATAAAGCTAGTTCTGTTTACTAATTTTATTTTTTCTATTTTAATTTTCTAATTCCAATAGTGTGCTTTTAGTTTTATTTTTAGTGTTATAATTAGTATAGATAGTATTGTAATTAGATAAGTGACTCGTAGTAAACTGCAATGCTTGTACTTTATTTCATAAATTGAATTGTATTACATTTATATATATGTATTTATTCCTAACTATACCAATAGCACGGCATGTTAAAGATATTTTAATGCTTAGCTCCTAACCTCTGTTATCGCAGATTATACACCCAGCTACGATATACAACTAAACCGTCTCATATTCAAGACGAAAGAACGCGATCATCTCGGATTGAATTGGCAGAACATTCACCATGATAATAACCGACTTGTATATATTACATATTAAATTCATTTATAAGTATTGTGTTTGTATTATTCTTGTATTTTGATTTCTATGTTTGTATCCACAATATTTAGCACTGAGTTTGAGTACTTATGTTTTTTATTTATGTACCAAGTTAAGTTTTACTTAAATTCTATTTTTACTGACTGCTGTGCTGGCTGTAAAGGTTGACTGGCAGAGACTACCCCATGGTATTAAATCCACCTATGTACATGATGTGCACTATACTTAAATGAATATAGAATTCAATACATCGAGTAAGCTATCTTGCCGTTACGTGTGACCTATTATAAGTGGGCGAAATATGGGTATTATAGAACTACTGTTCGTCTTTAAAAATAGTGGACATTTTTATATAAATAAATAAAAATAAATAAAATTTTCTGTAAATTTTTAAAACTAGAAAGTAAGTTTTTAAATAATTTAAGAATCGGGAATGTATTATTTCTGAGTTCAAATTCTAAAGAAATACGTTACATGTTTTCTTCAAGAATTTAAAAGATAATTATCTGTCGGGTAGTAATTGAAACCGAACCAAATCAAATTTATATACAAAGCACAAAGTAGTATAAATGTAAAAGCGTTGTCAAATCGAATATAACGGTTAGATGGCAAATGAATGTGATTCCCGTCGAGCGGGCGGAGCGGGCACAAATCTAATTTTCGTCAATTTCGTTCGGAGTGACTTTTAAAACTTCCCTTCGAGTACTGACACGGTAATGTGCAGTTTTGGTTGCAAACATCGCGTTCGAAACTAGATTTTTTTAGCAACAGCCTTTTGGATTCTGTTTTTTCTATTTAATAATGTTGTTCAAAGTTGCTTGACACCGTAGTGTGCAATATATTAAGGAGTCTATAAAAGATTGTAAACCTGTTTTTTGGTAAACATAAAAAAGCTAATGGAAATAAGTCGTTTGCTTTTCAAGTTATATTGAATGTTCAACTTTCAATGAAAATAAAATATTTTCTTGATACAAATATTAAATTAAAGTTATCAGCAAAGTAAGGTTGAATAGAACCTGCGTTAGAGCGACATTGAAAGAGAATGTTATTCAGGTTCACTCAAGTGATACTTTTTTTTTCGTTTGTGAGTTTTTATAGTAAATTTAACTTTTTATATATTCTACGTGCATAAAAGTATGGGACATAAAAACTCCAAAACATTAAAATAATATAGTTTAAGAATCTCGGCCAAGTGCGACTTGGCCTTGTGCACCTAGGGTTCTGTAAAATCTTTTAGCTAAGTAGGAATAAATAAGTTTATAAGCGCAAAAATAGTTACTACAAATTTACGGTTTTAGAATTTTTATTGCTGCAAGCAACTATAAACTGAACTGTATTTGATACTAGTTTCAACTTGTCAGACGGACAGATAAACATACAGACGAACAACGAAGTGATTCTATAAGGGTTAGGCATGGTAGTCACGAAACTCTAAAAAAGAAGAATTGACCTAAATTATGAAATAAAAACATTCATCTACTAATGAATCATATGTTAAATAAAAGCTTGAAAAATTTCACTCTAAAGTTTGAAACAATACATTATCGACTGTTTTCAAGCCCCTTTATCAATTGCACTTTCCATAAACTATATAAGAGGCCAACGAACCTCAGCATACCATCTTACCACAGAATCCCTGAGGTACATAACTTCGAATTGTTTACGGTACTAACTTAGACATAACTAAGATGCCAAAACTGTCCATTAATTATATTCTCCCAAGTTCTTGTAATTTCAGAGGTACAGGAGGCTGTTTTAAATACCTTAATACATTATCCGATAGGGATTCGATACCATTAAATTAAATGTGAGATTGTGTGTATGTTACTTCATCAAATATATTGCAGCAATTAAAAAACACACATTGTAGAGACCTCCGGTCATCAGAGAATTTAATATTGAAGATGCCAAAACATTCAATTCAGTTTGCGGGCAGGTCTTATACTGTGCAAGCGGTAAGACTTTGGAAAGGCAATTCTAAAAGCAAAAACTTTGCCTCCTTTTAAAAAGCTACTGAAGGACCATTATTTGTTATTATGATTTTTTTTTGTTATCTTATCTCTTATTATCTCTGTATTGTACGTATGTGTATGTATATACGTATATATATTTATAAAAGTATGTATTTATATATACATGTATTGTGTATATGTATGCATATGAATACTTATATAGTGTGTGTGTGTGTATGTGTGTAATGTGAAAGTGAGTGGGTGCTATTTCGGTGCATGATTGTTTAAATGATATTTTTAACCATTCACGTAGAGGATTAGGTGTGTAGCTTGTACTCGTATGTGAGCTACCCGAAGTTTTTGTATACCGAAAATCCATTTGTGGTTGTCTGGAAGAGATCGCCGTGAGCGATAAGACCGCCTGTTGTATCATTTGCATATTTGTGACTCATCCTCTGTTTTTAAGTTTGTAATTTTGCATTTATACAATAAAAATATATAAATAAATAAATAAATAAATCGAATTTTAATATTATCTCTGTTTCAAATCATACAATATCATGCAGGTTAGATAACCCTTAATGAATGCGAAAACGTAGCCAAAATAAATTGTGGGCGGTCGCAGACAAAACTTTACATTAGAATCTTAGATTTTATTCTATGCTAATGCAATATCTTTAGATCTCATTTGTCTAGCGATTGATGTATGCGACTGCCAATCAAGAGATCTCGGGTTCGAATCCCGGGTCGGGCCAAAAGTGTTTTTCTGATTATAAAAATACTTACTAACAGCTCGGCGTTCGAATGTTGGGGTCTGAACCCGCCTCTGAGAGCACGTAAAGCTGTCGGTCCTGCGCCGGATCTCTTCCCGTTCGTGTCGGCTCACCGCCCCGTCAGATTATGAGAGAGAGGGAACACAGAGTGCACCTGTGTTTGCGCACACACTAATGCACTTTAATTTCTCCTGCGTAGTTTGCTGGTCTCAGGAAAACTGAGCTTAGCTACGGACAATGGTTAGATAGACAAATGGATATAATACCATTTATTCCATGAAGACGAATTGCAACCGTAAACGGATAGTGACAAGGAAATGGTTGCGCGAGACAGACTCATTTTAAAGAAATAGGTTTACTACCAAAAATTTGTTTTGTATGCTAATTTGACCTTGTTCTGATGGACTTGTTACAACTACTATTTACTCTTTCGACCTTTCCCGGTCACTCGGTCACCTCTTTATGTACAGAAATGTTATAATTTGTCATGGTGAGTTGAACCCACTCCTTAATTATTCCGCTCCTTTTCTTCACATTTATCCGTTTCCAGACTATTCGTTAGTGGAAACACGAGCGTGTTGCTTATTCTTGCGAATTAACTGGAGTCCTTGATGAGACTGTTCTCGATTAGGTAAGATGACTACTTGTAAGTGCTCTTCTTGTATAGAGGATTAAAAATAATAAGCATCCAGTAAACTTGAGAAAATTTAATTCTAGGAATATATTGAAGTGATAGTAGTATTGTTAACACCCATAGGTGAATAAATTCATTCTTAACGACAGTAAAACTCATCGTTAAGTCAATATAAAATATTGATAACAAAAGACTTTACAGTTCATTCGAAAGTGTTGCATCTGAGCCCGTTCATTCGCAAGAGAACAATAGCTACCCATTGCTTACGTAACAATGAATCACAATAGGTCGATTGAACGCGCCGCCTGAGCTACATTTTACTTGCAAAACTAATACAAGTGTTTTAGCTAGTACATTAGATTACTTTACAGCTGAAGATATATGCACTTTATTATTTTTTAGTACTTTCCATTCGCTTTCCTTTATTAAACACTTTTACAACCTTTGAATATAGTATGATATTGTTATTTGAATGATAACGACATTTTAATCGAAATTCTTAAATGTCTCTTTTTTATGAAATAGAATTTTTTCCAAATAAAAGGTATTAAACAAATGAACTTAAATTAAATTATTTATTAATTATCATTATCATAATAAATTAAATATTGATTAATTATTGACAGTTCAAGAATTTAAGTCCTGCTGGCAAAATATGTATCATTATTAATCGTGTAATTTAGAACAACGTTACATCGGAAATCCAACATTGAACAGGTTAAATTTTGTCCAAAAATGTCCTTCAACTCAGTGATATTACAATTTTAATATTTCTCGAGTCTATTATAATAGTTTTCAAGCAAACCGCCTGCAAATGATTTATAGTTACAAAAACTTCCATTCTGGTTTATTGGAACGGAACCCTAATAGCGAGGGATGCAAACTAGAACAACGCATTGAGTCTTTTTCGACAAGATATTTTAGCATAATCAAATAATTTTATCCTTCGTGAATATACCGACAGAGACAGTTTAGGCCAAGTAGTGTTTTATACCCACATTTTGCACATTTGCAGGAATAAGAGTAGTGTTTATTACATTTAACGATTAGATCTGGGCCTATTTGTACTTATTCTACCATGACCACAAAATTGTAGATAGGTGAATTGCTATTATCTATCCGCCTTTGTATTCGTTTTATTTTTTGTTTTAGAAATGAGGTTTTGTTTTAATGTGTAACATTTTAAAGGTTGGTTACCTGACTATTGACTTTTGACTAATGAGAATGTCGTATTCCCAAATATAACGAATTTCTCCAATATAGTCCCCAAGGTTTACTAAACGGTAAGGAGAAAATTTAGAAATCTCAAAATTAGTAGTCCCTGATATGGGTCATCGAAATTACTAGACTTAAGCTAAATTAAATTTGCCTGAATTCTTACAGTTAAAATCTTTATATATTATTTTTTGAATGATTACTAATGAAAAATGTAAACTTCCAATTTCTATTAATTAGTTCTTCGCTAAAGAGAAAAATGTAAAATACTTCAATCTGTGTCTAGCAAACAATAGGCCCAATTAGCTTAGAAAAATATCATTAGTCATTTCTAAATTTTCATAGCACAGAATCAAATAATCTGAAACTTTTATAGCGCATGTAAAGTTACAAAATAAAATCTCAAACGGTTGTCGCTTTACAAGTTGTCTATAGTTTGATTTAAAACAACGTGCACATTTAGAGTGCAAGTAGAAAATAAACGGTTGTCTAAAGTAAATTGTCGTGCACTATGCATACTCGGGTTAGCATTGTACAACGCAATAACTTGTTCTGTCAGATTTGAAGCAAAATAAAACGAATGTTTCTTCTATTGTGTTTTTAATAAGTTTTATTTTTTGTCATGAGTTTAACACTTATGAGGTGCTAGAAATTTTTGTTTTGCCAAATTTAGTACTTTTGTTAAGACTAGAAAAGTAGTGGTATATTATTATTCTAGTAGCGTTGTCTGTATAGATACAATAACGGTAAATTTTGGAACACCGGGTTGAAAGAATATGATCTTGACCATGTTCCAACGTTATATAAAGATTTTTATAGTTATGGGATAGTGGGCTAACGAGCAGACGTATTGCCTGATATTAGCGATTGTCGTCGCACATGGACCCCCGCAACACCAGAGGCATCACAAGTGCGTTGCCGGCATTTAGGGGATGGGGAAGGGTATGAGTGGAGGGGTATGGGTGTCCGGTGGGCACTCGGTGAAACACAGTGCAAGCACTGTTTCACATCGGTTTTCTGTGAGGCCGTGGTAACACTCCGGTTGAACCGGCCCATTCGTAACAAAGCGAGAGAGAGGCACGTATAGTATGTAATGTACAATCGAGGAGATGATATTGTCTGAAATGTCTGGTTACGGCGAAGGAAAGGCAAAAAGGACAAACAACTTTCCGACTCGCAGTAGACGCTAGTGAGATAAAAATATTCTCAAACGGATGAATTACGCTGACTTACACATGCGAAAACAGACCTAAAATGATTTGATTACAGTAACGTAATCCAAAAGTTACTCTGTCTATCTGTTACGCTTTCAGTGCCAAAACCGCTGCACAAATTTTAATGAAATCTGACATGGAGATACTCTGATTCTGAAGGAAAAACTACTTACTACTCAGACTGCTCTTTGCGATAACCGAAATAAAAGCAAAAGCTAGTTGTTTTATATATTAACATTGATGATATTATAATTTTTCACATTAATTTATTTTTATTTCATTCTTTGCGCACGTTTCATGTAAGTTTGTAGTGCGGGAGTTGTCTTTTAAATAATAAATACAAACAAACAATTGTTAATATTACAATCAAAGTACTAGTGTCATTGTACAGAAAGTTTGTGTATTACTATCCAGTGTGAGCTTCATGTCCCAGTTTGTACATTATGGTCTTACATTTGTAAAGTTCTTTAGAAAACGCAAAAATAATGTGTTGTTTCTACAATGTATTGCAGTTGAAATTGAATCGAATACGAGTTACAGTGATTGTTTTGGGGAAAAAATATAACTGTGATGTTCTTGATTTTATAAGTCTTGCTGAGATTTGAAATAGTTGTTGTTCTAATATCGGCAGCTGTACAACAAATAACTTACTATTTCCAGTCAACATGTGATTTTCTCTAAGGGAAATCACGGAATTTATCAGGACATAAACGAGCCGCGATATCTACTGATAAAATACTTTTGTTTGTTTGTTTTATCAGTCCATTTCCGCACTTAGCCTCTTGATTGGGCCGTTGTACGTGAATTTATCATCTTCCCACTCCAACCATCCTAGATCGTCACAGAAGCTCAGCTGCCTTTCGCCATGCTTCCGGGAGTGATGTTGATTAGAGGATGTCTGCCCGTTGATCCGCTACACTTCTACATTCTGTGAGACCGTGTTGCGGTGTTTTTTCTACCCGCATGCATCCCCTTCACAGAGGGCTTTCTGTTACGCCTGTAGTGAATAGGTGCTTGTTTAAGGGACAATGCCCTGTCAGGATGCCTATGACCTTCCTGAGATCGTCCCTTTTCAGACTAATCAGGTTGCGGGTTAGTCTTTTTGCCTGCATCCTTCATTGATTTTCCAATGTAATTTGTGACAGATAAAATACTATTACAGTGTCTGTTCTTACAACTTGATTATAAAGCTTATTTATTTTTAACACTGAGGCTAACTAAAGTTCAACACTATGCCTTGTGTAATGCATAAATCGAGAGCAAAAAATACCTTCAAGAATTCCCTTTATGAAGTTACAACCTGGAAAAACAAGCAACAAATAATGGTTAAAAATTATCAATTGAAACTTTTTGTTTTATATTGACTTTATTCAATTTTTAATATTGGCTCAATTCAGATAGGTTTACAGTATTAACACAATTCAAAAATGGTTGACTAGACAATATCTGCCGGGAAAACGGAAGTGAAAACACTTTTTTCTCTCAGGAAGTCGTTAGTGCTTCAGTGAATATACTTTTATTTCTCTTTTTTAAAAGACAACTCCTGCATTAGGAATATACATTACTGTGTCACGGGAATCTTTACAAACGTACATGAAACGGACACAAAGTACACCCAGACTTAGAACAACAATTTATGGAACACACAAAGTGTTGTCCTATGTAGGAGTAGGAAGCGGTGTGGCGACCACTGAAACCACTAGGCCAACCGTTCGTTCTGTCCATATTGCTGAAGTTCGAGAGAATTATCTTAAAACAAAATACAGTTCAAACTTTGAGAAGACTGTCTATTTTGAGTTTGAGACGTACCTAAGCCTACATGGATGGTAAGATTTTTTTTGCAAATTTACATATAGCTTTTGATTCTAAATAGACATAACTACATAGTATTACTGCCAGACCTTATTGCTTTTTTACCATGTTGAACTCAGGGCCATCTACGCTAAATATCTAAACAACTTTCTGCAAAAGATCAAAAGGTAAAAACCGAAATTTCTAAACTTAAGACAGTTTAAAATATATGCAGTAAAATAAATGTTCGTCTATTCATAAACCAAGAAACTTACATCGTATATCGTATCGTATCGTATATTATTATGCTTAATGATCCTCGTTCAACGATTTAAGTACTTGCAACTTTCTTAAGAAAATCTCAGCTAGAGCAAGAGTTTTTAATCTTATTCATAGCTTGATAGAAACACTGTATACAACATTACGTTCCTTGAAAGCACGCGGTTAAAATAGCAGAAAAGACGAAGTTTGCAACATTTTGAAAGTTATTTGATACAATTTTATTTCCACTGGGAGTTGAGGAAAGTAACAATAGAAATTAAATATTGCTCATTGAATCATATACCTTTCTTTTGTAAAAAACTAAAGTTAAAGTTGCTTAAATATAATACTAGCTTTGCCCGCGACTCTGCCTGCGTGTATGTTCGTTATCGCGGCATAAAACAGCCCATGTCCTTTCTAAAGAAATAAAGTATTTTCATGCTAAATTTCATTTAACAATTAGTATGAAATCTTGAAAAATTAAAGTTTAGAAACATAATACGACGACGGTTTAAAAAAGGGATAACTTACAATATTCGATATTTTAAACACTTTTTCTGTTTATGAAAAAAATATTGATAACCTTTTGGCCTTTAGCATGTAGATACATTGATAACATTAGAGTATAAACATAAAAATGCAACCATCAAAGAAACGCTAATTCTATTTCAGAAGAAATCACAATTGAAAACGATTTGTAATAAATAAATGCGGTAAATTGAAGAAATGAGACTCATTTGATCGAAACAAATAGTTAATGATTAGTTATAATCAGCTTTACAGCTTTAGTTTTATTGGCGTCAAAGTAAACTGTCTTGTGACGATTATTTCGTTTGAGGCGTGACCGCAAGTCAACCTTGTTACGGCCCGTCTGAATCCTCTTTGTTTCATAGGTGCTTGAGGCATGTAATAAAGTTTCATTACTTTAACAGTTAATCGGCAAAGGGAATTGACTATTTAGATTTATATAGGAAAAGGTACATTATTTATACATATTTTATAAATAATTTAAACAAGTAAAAACGAAAACACGTAGATTTGGTAAAAATCTTGATCGATTAAATACGTAGTAGTAATACTTACGTAGTTAACGTATGTAGAGTGAAATATGGTCCCTTGGGCCACTTACAAAACCAACGCTACGTAACCAGGTTACGAATAAAGAGCTACGAAACTAGGCTTTACGGTTGCACAAACATACACTTCCCAAACTATTATTTTCCTCTTAGCTTCGCCGTAGTCGTTATCTTCTTAAGAAAAGACAGGATGAGGTTATGGACATTGTGAAGGTTAAGTAGTGTTAGTTTCATTGGCGATTATACGTAGCTGGTTTCGTAAGATTTAAAAAAATCTTAGTTCGTAACTATTTTCGTAGCAACGAGTATAATTCTTTAAAAGTAAATGATTTTGTGGAGCTAGTTTTCTAAGCGGCTAATGGGAATATTGAATGCCTTAATTTATTCGATTGCATAAGTAGGTATTGCATTTCTTTGACATGTCTGTACAGGGCCATCATTTCTCAGATTAGATATAATGTTTACGTACTATGATAACTAAACTGCCTTTAAATATCTTCATCATCAAATCAATCAGCCTATCGCAGTCCACTGCTTAACAAGGGCCTCTCCGATTGCACGCCATTTGATTTGATCCTCGGCTTCATGTATCCACTCCTGCCAGCTGTCTTTGGCATATCATGACTCTAACCATAAATATTTGGAAATATATATAAATTACAGATGAATTAAATACACGTCAATAAATAGTATATGCCTTGAGTGGAAAGCCGTGGGAACTCTATACCGTGGGAGAGCCACGCTTCGGCATGAATGGGCCGGCTCGACCGGAGTGATACCACGGCCTCACAGAAAACCGGTGTGAAACAGCGCTTACGCTGTGTTTCATCGAGTGAGTGAGGATACCGGAGGCCCATACCCCAATCCAACGCCCCCTATCCCCCTCACCATCCCCCTTCTCCCCAGGCCGCCATAGTGTGGGTCACCATGCTGCATTGTTCTTTTTCGCATTGAGGATGGTGACCACCACTCTTGGATTCTGCTCATGCTTTCCATCAGGCAGGGCAGAGTCATTTTGGCAGCTTAAATATAAAAAAAAAAGGAAAAAAGCAAATGCTCATCATCTGGTTCAGTAGTTAGGATTGCTGGCCAAAAAAGTGTGATTGAGTTTTTCTGATTATAGAGATGCTTAATAACAGCTCGGAATTTGGAAGTAGGGGTCTGAATCCCCGTGCTCCAAAGAGTCGTAAAGTCGTTTGTCCTAAGTCTCTTCCCGATCGTGTCGGATAACTGTCTCATCGGATTATGACAGTGAGGGAACAGAGAATGCACTTGTGTTTGTGTACACGCTTGTACACTATAATATTTCCCGCGCAGTTGGTTGGTGTCCTTTGAGAATTTCCACCGTTGTAGAAACTGACAAGAACAAATTTACAATATAATTTATCACGAAACGTGTATGTTTAAAATTTAGTTTTTAGGATAATATTTTTAACAAGTATTATATTCATGGTCGTATGTGCTAGCAAATATTAACTTCGATGTTTACTCGTAATAAGACGAAGTAATTTCTCCCAGCAGGATATTAAAGCTAGCGTCTGCTCGCATTTTAATTGCCAGATGCCGACGGCATGTTTTCATTTATTAAAAGAAATGCATTTTATGTTCACTGGCAACGCTATCTGGTAGTAATTATAATGCACTTCTCGCTTGATTGACTTAATGTGATTATTCACCAATCGTTGAATATACGAAGTTACTTCTTCGTATATTCAACGATTGGTATGTGTACGCTATGTTTTTTAACTCTTTGGCAAACTTATCAGTATAATTCTCAGTGTAAAGTCGGTTTGTGTGTTTTTTCTCATGCATGCAATTTTATTTAAATAAAAGGAGAGGAGAAACAAAGCCTTCTATATCCAGTAGTGGACGTCTTTCGGCTAAGATGATGATGATTTGAATGGTGTAGCGAGTAAACACGTATATGGCACACCTCTAACTCAGGAGTCAGTAGCATGTTAACGAATTTTGTGATATATAAATAAATATTTATGACATCTAACACATAACGCCATCTAGCCTTAAACTATGCAGAGCTTAAGGCTACTAAAACACTTATATATTTCCTTTTTGCTATATTTGCAGATATTAGGCCCTACTCGGGAATCGAACTCGAGACCTCGCTCACAACAGTCGCATGCGCTACTACTGTGCCACCCAGGCAGAATGCGATCTTTTCTTGAGAGTGTAGAGGTCGTATCAGGTAAATAAGATGAAATATTGTACTGGTTAGCTAGCTTAAATTTAACGATGAGATTTCTCAAACAGAGAGATCAAGAACAGAAAACACAAAATTACGTAGCCATAACGTTGTCTTGCCAGTCCCCAAATCGCACTCGGTCAGCGTGGGGACATATAGCCTTAACCCTATCCTGAGAGGAGATCTGAGCCCCGCAGTGGAAAGTATATATATTGCGCGCAATTTAACTGATGATAAAAGGAACGCGTCGATAAATGTTTATAAAGCTGTGGAAGTCTATTTTATTTATCATTTTCCTCTAATTCCGCAATATACAATTAAACATGTAATAAAAATGTAACAAGTGGAGTTTATCAACACAAGTACACGTAACAAGAAGAGTCAGTAAATCTTTATAATACAGCAACAAATATTCATACTTGATACTATTCTATTTCAATATTTTTTCCCTCCTACATTTCATATAGCATTTATTGACCTGTAAATAGAACACATTTATATTCCTAAAGTCATTTTCCATGAACAAAGCAACCAATAGTATTTTGTGTTATAAAACTTTAACTATTTTACAGCTCATTTATTCGTTGGAAACGCGTACGTGGAATTCTGTGATTTACCGCTAAAGCCATAAAACGGCGATACTTTTAATGAAATGATATACAGTGAATACTGTTTAAAAGATGATATAAATAACAATATATGCTTATATTCTTCTAAAACAATCGTTAACGTCTTCATGAGACCGACCATTGTTTTGTAACTTTTCACCTATTTTATATGCTTCGAGAAATTTAACATTAAGCCAGTTGTTGGAACAAGTAAAAGAAAGAAAAATATCGTTTCTTTTATATATTTCAACAACAATTTACTAAACAAGCCTCTTTTGATGGAAAAACGAACTTTTCCTCGTAAATAATGAACGCGACAATTCGTTAATTAACCGAAAGAATTAATGGGATTTCTGCTCCATCTGGATTTATTAATTGCAATTAGTAACTTACTTTCATTCGTTTTTGTTCATTGTTTTTTTCATCACTCCGGTAGGTACTCTTTATCAGAAATATTTTTTTCATACCATGATTAATTACATCAAATACTTAAAAAAAGTATATTTTTAAATTTTTAACTATGGTATAGGGGGCAAACGAGCAGACGTATCGCCTGATCGTAATTATTACCGATTACCACTGCCTATGAACACCCACAACACCAGAGGCGTCAAAGTGCATTGCCCACCTTTGGGGGATATGAGAGGGGCGGGAGGGATGATAGGGGAGGGGTTGGTATGGGCTTCCGCTATCCTTACTCACTCCGTGATACACAGCGCAAGCGCTGTTTCATTCCGGTTTTCTGTGTGGCCGTGGTATCACTTCAGTCAAGCCGGCCCATTCGTGTTGAAGCGTGGCTCTCCCACTATACTATAAATATCTAATTAAAGCATGTCGGTCGAATAAATAATCAGTCGCATGGGCTTGTACTTCAATAACTGAGACCGAAATTGCATAGTTACCCTAGTGAGTTAAGCGGTCGCCAAGCTGCTTCCTACAATGCCAAGTGTTATCCTTTTAAATCCCACATGTAGCAATACTATATGTGATTCACAAATAGTTGTCCTGAGTCTGGGTGTTCTTTGTGTCCGTTTCATGTATGTTTGCAAAGTTGGGGGATAGGGATGGACTTAGATTTTATAAGAAGCAAGGTTTGGGTTGCCGGTAAATCCAACCAAATGTCAAGTTGTCATCGTAGGGAGCAAGCTGATGCTGAGTAGGTTGGACACGGCAGTCCTCCCACCAATTGTCTACAACAACATTATTATACCTATAAGTACAGTAGTAAAGAGCCTGGGGTTATATATAGACTTGACACTTGATTGGCGGGCACAGGTTGGCCACTTCAGTCAGAAGGTCACCTATTGTGTTCGTGCTTTATATCGTCTTAAGAACTTTCTTCCTGTTAAAACCAAGGTCACGCTAATGCAGTCTTTAATAATTTCCTTGATCGACTATGGTGATGTGTGTTATTTTGACCTTAATGCAGACCTCCTCAATAAACTAGACCGTCTTCTCAATAACTGCATTCGATTCGTCTTTAATCTTCGCAAATATGATCATGTGTCTGCTTTACGTTCCCAGTTGCAATGGCTACCAATTCGGCAGCGCCGCAGTCTGCGTGCCCTGACTTCTCTTTTTTCTTTTTTGAACTCTCCATCATTGCCCGAATACTTGGTACCACACTTCCGCTTCTTATGTTCCAACCACGACCGAAGTCTTCGGTCAACTAACAACCTGCTTCTTCTATGCCCCTCTCACACCACTAACTTTATCAATAGTTCCTTCTATGTGCAGTCAGTCCTACTGTGCAATGCACTTCCTACCGAAATCAGGATATCTACTAATCGTCTTACATATATATATGTGTATATATATATATATGTAAGACGAT